>PPIY02000026.1:0-167317 GCA_003707405.2 Dujonia schatavii | reverse complement strand
CCCTTACACCCTTACACCCTTACACCCTTACACCCTTACACCCTTACACCCTTACACCCTTACACCCTTACACCCTTACACCCTTACACCCTTACACCCTTACACCCTTACACCCTTACACCCTTACACATAACTATGAATCCATTGAGTTGTCTGTTAACTTGAGTTTCGTTTAAAATTATTAGCAAATAGTTTGAAGCTTTACCCATAGATAATATTCACATATTATGAGAACCCTCTATTTTAAGTACTTTGTCTACACATTTAGACTTCATTCCTAAGAACACACAACGTCTATACATGGAAGGAAGCTCACGTTCAGACTCGATTACACGAGAGTATACACATCTGTATCACACCATTCTACTCGTTTCATAACATCATATGAATGGGGCTTTTAAATCCAGCATCCGCCTCTCTTTGCAATACTGGTCAACATCTTTGGAATATAGCTTTGAAAGTCGTGTGCGGTTCAATCTTTTACACATAATGCGTGTTATCTTATACACTGGACTGGATCGTAAAAATCACCAGTAGCCAGACAGTGGGACCATTTGGGATCAGATAGTCATTGCGGTAGGCCTTTTTCCTTTCTGCCTGTTTGTCGTCCTTCTGCATGTTATAATTAAATGAAGCTTGAAAAAAGTTTCTTGTGTGCTGGAAGCAGGAATTATAGTCTACCTTCGAACATTCAAGTGGTGAACCTGGCACTACTCACTAAACATAGAATGAAAGGATAATCGATAGCAAAGCATAAAACCAAGAGCCAACATATTGCCTTAAACTTACTTACTGTTGAAGAGTAAGTTGAGATCGTACGTCGACCAGTTATTATATGTCTCGTACTTTTTGCAAAGCGCATCAATTTCCACAAGCAAAAGATATGGTATCCTTTTTGCAGTAGAAATTACCTAAATCTCTACAAAAAAACAAGTAATCAACAATCAGCTTGTTACTTGAGTAACTATCTCCACTAGGGAATACATTGCATCGGAAATTCGTAAAAGTTTTCTTTAACAACCGTAGAAACAGGGTGATGCTTGCTGATCATAAATCACGTGAGCATATCCTCTACCTCGTAGAGTTCAACACCACAGGTGCCATCTTCACTTAATGTCACCAAGTTGACTACTGACTTTGTGAATCAATTTAAAGCAGAAAGTTTCTGTTACAGCGAAACGCTGAAGTATTTCTTTGATTATTATATTTCAGAGAAAGTCAAATATTTATGTGGCGTTTCTAATCAGAGAAGAAGGAAACACTCATGAACAGGGTGATAATATTGATTCTCGACAAATGCCTATCATAAGAAGCATCAGTGGTTTAGTGGTAAAATCCATCGTTGCCATCGATGGGCCCTGGGTTCGATTCCCAGCTGATGCATATTTTTTTGCATTTATAATTTTTCCTACCCGTAACTATTAAAGGTAAGGATTATCCATTTTTCTTGCGGCTATAAGTGCCTTTCGTATTGAGCTAGAAAACATCAAAGTTTCATATTCCTTATCACCCTGACCTAGTTTCCGATAGGTTGCATTATCTTTTTATTTTTCGCGTGAATTTTGCAACCAATGATTTTGTACTCGTACCAAACATCATACCAAATATAACTACAGCTTCAATTGTTTGGAGTTCGAACTTTATACTTTCCAGGGTATAAACCTTTTACCTTAGAGCTTCAGAGTTAAAAGAAACTATAGAGTAAAAACACATATGCTACATAACGCAAGATCTATACCAATATGGACAAGCGACTATAGAGGGAGAATTTGGTAAATAGGTCACCCCGATCAAATCTCCTACACAGACTAGGGATTTCGCTCCAACATGTAGCAGATACTGTCGATGAGATAAAACCGATCGAACATGGAGTCAATGAATGAGTCACAGAAGATTATTCTGACGCTGCACGAGGTTGTGTCAAGTATTATCGATATCTTCGTCGTCAGTGAACCTTGTTTGTATGAGGGTAACAGTATCGTCGTCCACAGACACAATGTAGCAGAGTCTTATGATATTGTCGCCGAGGACTGTGCGAGATTTAGCCAAAGCACAACTTCATTGCCTAATAGTATCCTTCTTAGCTGATATTCTCTGAGTCATTGCCGCAAAATATGATTGTGTTACTCTAGGAAAGACCGCATTGAAATCTAAATCTAGTCTTCTATTGCAAACTGGCAGGGAATAGGTTTCACGGGCAAGTCTCATACTCAGTTTCTATAATACTTTAAGCTTTTGGGAAGGTAGTACCAGGAAGCAAATTAACCGTTAGCTGGGTCAAATGTGACAGTAAAAGATTAATGTTCTTTAAAGTTATGAATGGTAGGCGACGCCAACATGAAAGTCCTCATTTTCAGAAAAACCTAAAAGTGGGAGGGTCAATAACTCTGAATACTTGGAATCAACAGCTACAAATAAGACACGTTCTGAGGAGTCTAATTAACTCTCATATAGCAACATGCTGCCTTATTGAGGTGACCTTACCCTTAAACACGCAGAAGCAGAGCGTGATATGAGTACTGAGTACGCACCTGCCGACTGATAGGCTTCGTGCACTACATTTATATTCCATTGTAGGTTATCGACTGACTCATTACTTTAAATGTTGAATCTAATTAACATCATCTATACATACTGTATAAGTCGATAAACTCATGCTAGTCTATTACTGTAATCATTTTTTTCACTTGAAATATTCAGAGCTGTAAGAGCAGTGGAGTGCCAATTCTTCTTTATTGCTCAAAGTCTTCATTGAATGAAGAAAAGTATTCTATAACTTCAATGTCTTATTTATGAATTTCTCTAGCACCGGTAACAGTTAAAGATAGAAGGTATGTGTAATCCATTTTATCCTAACTTCTTCAAGCGAAGCAGAACATAAATCATTATCACCCAAGCTGAAATTTACCCAAATAAATCGGTTTCGTATACAAGGGTGTGGCCTATATTGACAGGGTTCCGCAACTTGGGAATTACATATTCCAGGTCCTGCAACTTTATTCTTCGTAATGTTTATTGTATTTCTAGTATGTGATTTAGTATTTACTTTTTCCCTCTCATTAATGAGCAGCCTCTTCAGCCTGTTCGAAAACAAACCAGTCTCCTTCGGAAGCACTGGAGCCAGATGCACCAATAGTCTCAGTCTCAACAGCCTCAGATTCGTATTGGGACAAAGCGTCAGCAGAAATCTCAGATTCTGGCACAGATGGCTTGGCTGGCAACTGGAATGACTTGGTAGCTGCGTCGGCGTCTTTGGCAGACAATGGAGTTGGCTTGAATGCCTTGATTTGAGAAATGTACAAGTCAGAGATAGAGTTACCTCTCTGAGCAGTGACAGAGAAAGTTCTCTTGGAAGCTAATAAGCGCTAAAGGTTAGTACGTGAATCGCAATCCATGGGCGTGCTTCGAGAGTGCTTTGAAAAAAACTCGGCTTCAAGCCTACCTTCCTCCATCGCATTTTCCAAAACAATTGGGTGGAGGAAGGTTGGATAGAGGCACACGACACCGTCTCCGCGTGCTTCTCTTCTCCAATGCACATGGAATCCTCTGCATGGATTATGTGGGAAGCTGTGTTTGCGAGGAATTGGCCCTCCCCATGTAGGTAAAACCATAGGAAGCAGAGAAACTCCGCAGAGTTCCTACTCCAAATACAAAGTACCTCATGTGGGCCGCTATTTGAGCGTTGTTTGATACAGAGGCTCTCCTGTTCTGGAGGTCACTTTAATCGGTGGAGGTGTAAGAATTTTAACCAGCACCTACACCAATAATCGCCGCCCAGCATTGAGATAAAGAAATGCTCTCTTTTGAGGTACATACTGCTGATTGTCTAAACATCCTGATACGATACACCTAGACTACAAGTGAGACTCAGATTCCCAATTTTTTCGTTTTCATTGATGAAAAGTATCCGAGAATCAAATTACACAAAACTAGGCGCACTCGTCGTGATTGGTTAAATAGTCCATCACGTGATACATCGAGTTGCAAAAAGATGTATGTACGTATCAGGGGAGTGATATACTAGAGGAATCGGTAGTCCTCCTAATCAACACGCGATGCCCAAATACTACTGCGACTATTGCGTGTCGTACCTCACTCATGACACCATGAGTGTAAGGAAGTCCCACTTGATGGGGAAAAACCACATCAAATACTATTGTGATTACTACGAGCTCAAGGCAAAGCAAACTGGTATATGGTCTCCCACTGAATCTGCCTACGAGATCACTCTTGATTACTTGAATACAGGTGCTCCTGGTACAAAAGTCGATCCTTATGAGGCACAGAAAACATTTGCATTACCCCCTCCGCCCACGCTCGCTAATTTCCCAAACCCTCCACCGTCAGTCTTACGAAACACAGACGAGTATCGCAGGGCAATTGCCAAACACAAGCGTGATGACCAAATATGAAACCCATAGCACTCCCCCGCCCCCCTCATCTTCACATGGGCTTGATCATTTCACTTCTATTTGTACATTAGATTTTAATTTTATAAAACTTGTATTTGATACTATTTAAACTAAGTAACCCACAAAATGGCTTACAAATCAGCATCATCTTCATCTGGCAATGGCAAGGCAGTGGCCTGTTCCATTTCCTGTTGGTACTTTTGCATCAAATCAGCATCAACCTGGACCTCTGGTGGAGCCAAGGCAGGAGATGCAACAAAGTCTAACTGAGGGTTACCAACCAACTTTCTGGCCAACCACAAGAATGGCTTCTCAAAGTTGTAGTTGGACTTGGCAGAAATATCGTAGTATTGCAAGTTCTTCTTTCTGTGGAAGGTGATGGTCTTGGCCTTGACCTTTCTTTCCTTGACATCAACCTTGTTACCACAAAGAACGATTGGGATGTTTTCGCAAACTCTGACCAAGTCTCTGTGCCAGTTGGGGACGTTCTTGTAGGTGATTCTAGAAGTAACGTCGAACATAATGATACCACACTGGCCGTTGATGTAGTAACCGTCTCTCAACCCACCGAACTTCTCTTGTCCAGCAGTGTCCCAGACGTCGAACTTCAACTCACCAAAGTTGGTGTGGAAGCCTAATGGGTGCACTTCGACACCTAAAGTGGCAATATATTTCTTTTCGAATTCACCGGTCAAATGTCTCTTGACAAAGGTGGTCTTGGGTGGAGTTAGTATGAGCTACGTTGTGGTACGAAGGGTGTGACCAGCCTTGGGGTATAAAGGCAAACCTAGCATAATAACCTAGTATTAGCTTCGGGTGCCCAGACCACTCTTCGACTGATGAGCAAGGATACAGATCATCATCGATCGCTACATCAATCAATCAAATGAATGCAGTGAAAATATACATACCTTACCGGTACCACCGTCTCCGACGAGGACAAGCTTGAAAGTTGGAACTTCTTGGGCCATTTTTGCTATTGATTGCTCTGTGACTAGTGTAAAACAAGAATCAGCTCGAATCGTTTTGTAGTTTTCTTTTTTTTTTTCTGCGTAATGGTTTGTGTATATTCCAGGCTTCCTTCATATAATACCATTTTTTCACGATTTTTATTGATTGCCGGCTGTCACTAGAATGTTCATCGAGCGAAAAGTTTGCCAGTTCTGTTGATTGCCTAATATGGCACAAACGTGACACGGCGCGTGCCAATGGTCGGTTAAAAACTGTTGCATCGCCACGACTTCTCGATAAGTTGCTAGTTCGCTTAGATTGCGATCACAAAATCCCCCACTTTCCTACACATTCCTCCCTTACCGGCCCTAACGGTGTTGCACGCCCTTCAGCCACATCATCAGCATCACTTCTGCCTTTTGTAGCCAATCCGAGCCGCATTTAGCTCTGTGTCTCGCGCACATAGTTAAAAAATGTCTCTTGAGCGTTCTCAGTCGCGAGTTTTTTTTATTTTTTTTTTATGTTATTTATTTTATATTTTATTTTTTATTTTTTATTTTTCCTTATAAAATGCTTTTTTTTCTTCGTGTGCACTCACGCCTGGTGTGCCTTGTGTTTGTAGTCTTCTGTATGCTGAGGTTCCTTGTTTGCAGGATCCAAGAATTTACTGAACATTTTTAAAGGGGGGGTGAGGGGCAGCAATTGGCGTCTCTAAAAAAAATAAAAATTCTCACTGTCGTTAATTACCGACCCCAAGCATCACAGTAAATTGAATAGAAATTTCGAATTTCGCGAACCTTTCTATTGTTACGCCCGCAATGGCAGTGCCTTATTAGATCGTACATTTGATAACTTACAGAAAGGACAAAGAAGGGCAGGAAACAAGATAGAGAAATTACACGCAGATCATAGTATACGAAACGCCTCGCCAACACTGGAACCATAGTCTTCTCAATGAAGCTCTAAAGAGCAGTCGATGGTGGTGAAAATAAAAAGCGCGTTCTTCAGCCTCGGGAAGCTAAATGTACGCCCACTAAAAGCCTACTTCTCTCAAAAAGCCAACCTTGGCTCTCCTCTACAGGCTGTCCTCTACAGCGCGCGCATGTACCGGAATATCTCCTGCTTTCCTTGCTAAATGTATGTACGCTTCCAATTCTCCCACATTTTAATCTTTTGCCCACGCGTCACGTTCCTAACAATAGTCCCCTCCTCATCACTGGTTGTAACGATCCTATTTTCAGGAGCAGAGACGGCTGGATGAAAGATACCGAAAAGAAAAAAAATAAAAAAAAAAACGCATAAAAAAAAAAATAAGATCTTACCTACATTAGAGAGCGCTGAGAGGTAAGGGGCGGCGGATACACTAAATCTGCTTAAGCAACATCCAGGTGTAAGCGACTGGATTAGTGTTGTGTAAAAAATCCTCCCACACGCCTGCACATATCAAGAGAGGATCAAGTACTGATGTTAAAGTTATTTGCCTTATTCAAATTAGACCACTATGGCCCAAGCTGATATTCAAATTGGAGGGAAACTGTGCCGCAATTGTCCTCGTTTATATTTCGCTTTTTTTTTTTTTTATTTTATTTTTGTAGATTTCTCTTTATTGTCTCTCTCAATGCTCTATAGTTTTTGAAACTTGCTGTATCGAAACTTGGTTACTTTCAGCATTGTTCGCCATCCTAAAACATCTTGCCTAGTGCTTCTAATCCTAATTATATTTTTCTAACAAATTGTGTGGCTTGCCATCACACCAAACACCTTCATTATCATAAGCTGCTGCAATTTAGCGACCTGGAAAAGCTTATTTCAACTGTTTCTCTCCCCTCACTATTTTCTTTTTCGTCTTCGCCTTGGACCGCTTCATGTCCGCACTTAGCAAATCATCTAACTTCGGATCTTTTGGCCATATCTATTGATTTGTTTCATGTGTTTTAAAACGGAAATGCTATCCAAGGTTCTTACTATTCTTTTAACACACATTTTCTGAATTATTATGTTACATGTTGTACTTTGAAACCCAAAATTGGTATTACACACACACTTTCTCGTAACCCATAGAGGTATGGAGCCTTCCAACTGAGCAAAAGGCTATGATAACCAACGCCGTGTACATACATATCCCCCACTATTCAGTAAAGAAGGTGCGACCCCCCCCCTCCTCACCCCCCTCATTTTCTGCCCTGTTGCACCTTTCTTTTTTACTCTTCCTAATCTTGGATTATTCTATCCACCTCTTTTAATTTTTTTTTTTCTTTTAATAGTTATTTTCTATAATTATTTTTGGCGGCACCTTTGGCTCATGTAGTCTGGTATTTGGTTTTGAATTTATATTTTTTTCTTGAATAGTCCACCACTTCTAAGGGACGTGTTCGAACAACAAGACGAACGACGAACTACCCAGGATACAGGGATTGAAAGAGGACTCTGCTCTTGCCACGACTTTTTAATATTACACTGCCACATATCCCGTTGTTCTTGCTCTCCACCAATTTCAAGTATCTGAGCAAGGTTTGTCGCGTCACCTTCACCTTGCGCAAATTACACTCTCACTAGCACACACATACGTATTCGATTAAAACGCTCACACACTTTCGCTCGTTACTGCCTATCCACTCGCTACATCATGTATCCCCATCAACAAAGTGTATATTACCAAGACTCATACCCACTGTATGACCTGCCTGTCCCCATGACGCCCATAGACCTCTCATATAGTCAGTCAATGATACCTTCAAGCATGGTTGTTGGATCCCCCTACATAATGAACTCATTCCCCGTGTCTCCACATATTCAACAGCACCAATTTGCACAGGCGCAAGCAGCAGGCAATAGATCCTATATGTCCAATGGTCATCATTCGCATCCACACTCTCACCACTCGCTGTATCGAACACTTCATGACGGAGGCTCAAACACGTCATTGTCATACCAAATCCCAAGCCAGGAGCCAAATTTGGATTCCTTGTGTCTCTCAAGAACAGTGGTACTTAAAAACCTTTCCGAAGAACTTACTATTGAAGAAGTATTGGATGCAATCGATTTCGGACCTGTGGAATATTGCAAAATGTTCAAACGACCAGCACCAAGCCATTACGAAGATGTGAAAAATCTTCAAACATGCTACATCTCCTTTCTAAATTCTAAGATTTCGGTAAACTTTCACATGAAGTACGCAAAGAGCAAAGCCAATTTGACTAAATTGAAAGCTGACCTTAAGGATTCTAAATATTTGAAGATTTCCTTGAACGAGCCCACCAGTAATAGATCAGGTACTTCTATAAGCGGTTCAGCTACAAACAGACAAGATTTCATTAAATTGAAAACTCTTAACTACATAATGGACTTGAATGCAACTAGATGTTTGACATTGACACTTACAAAAAAACCGTCACAAGAAAGTGAACAGGTTGACGAACAGAATGAAAAACAACAAAAGGAAGAAGAAGAAAACGAAGAAAACGAAGTGAGGACGCAGTGTGAAAAGTTTGGCGAGATTGAAAGATACATTCACAAGGAGCATATCGAGGTGCATTATACTTCGATAGATGCAGCTATTAGGTGCTATGAATTCTATGTTAAGAAAATTCAAAACGAGGATTCTCATTCCATTGAAGCTATATCGTTCTCTCGGGATCGATGCGATAAATCACCCATTGATAGCCTCATAACGTCGCAACCTCCTCTCGCCAATTTTCCAAACTCCTCTGCTGCATCCCCGGTTTTATCGAGACGGAATACTTCACATAGTCATTTCCTACCGAACGAAAGTATAATAAGCATCCCAGAGGATGATAGTTTTGGGTCAGAGGGTAGTGAACTCAGTGAATTCAATCCACTGATGATTTTGGACAATTACGAATCTTTACGCAAATCATTGATAAACAATAAGAAACTCAATAGGATATCCACCGATCAGCTATCGTCGTCGTCGGAAGATGAAGAATCAAGGTCCACGCCAATGATCTCAATGAGTGGTCCAATGGGTCCAATGGGACCAATGGGACCAATGGGACCACTTCCGCCTATGAGCGGCCCTATGGGTGTTACTCCTCCTCCTCCTCCAATGGGTGGACCCATGGGTATCCCACCGCTACCGATGACTACCCCTATTGGACCGTACTACCCTCACCCTTATGGTCTCTCAAAGAATGACACTCAAAACGTAGGTAACCGAACAATATACCTTGGTAACCTCCACCCGAACACAACAATCGAAGATATTGCCAACAACATTAGAGCTGGAGGTATAGTTCAATCGATCAAGTATTACCCCGAAAAAAAGGTGTGCTTTATCACCTTTGTGGATCCGGTGATTGCATTGAAATTCTACTTGAACCATGAAGTGTTACACCAGCTTGTTATACATGGATACGACATCACTGTTGGCTGGGCAAAGAACCACTCCGGGCCCTTGAGTAGAGAAATTGCTTTGGCAGTCACAGCAGGTGCTTCCAGGAATGTATACATTGGTATTAAATCATCAAACTCTAATGAAGAGTCGGACGAAAAGAAGATTCCACTCCCGGATGAAGAAACTCTTAGACGTGACTTTTCTAAATTTGGTGAGTTGGAGCAAATCAATTTTTATCATAACAAAGACTGTGGATTTTTGAACTTCTTAAACATTAGCGATGCAATCAAGTTGGTGGATTCGTTCGGATTGAAAAACATCGAGAAAGTTAACAAGATTGTTGGAGACTCAGGCGACTTCTACAAGAAGTACAGTAACTTCAAGATTAGTTTTGCCAAGGATAGATGTGGATACCCGCCAAAGTTCAACATCAAAAAGAAACCTAGAAACAACAAAAAGAAATCTTTTCAATACAGAGAAGAAGACCTCTATGAGATCGATATTGTGAATGAATTGAGAGAAACTTCCAGAATTGAAGAGGAACAGAAATTGAAGAGAGGCCAGAAAGAGGAGACTAATGGTGAAATAAGTGAGGAAGCTGCAATGGTTTTCGGGATAATAAGCAATAAGGATGAAATGGAGAACAACAAGGAGATAAAGAAGCAGGGGGAGAAAGATGAGAAAAAGAAAGGGGATGAAGAATTCAAGGATGAAGATTCGAAAGTTGAGAAAAAGAAAGTAGATAAACAAAACACTGATGAATCTCAGAGTGAAACTGTCACTGACATTGAAGGTGCCGCAGCCGATAATATGGTTGACACTAACGCTGAAGTTAAGGCTGATGCTGCTGATACAGCTGACGCTGAAGCCGACGAGTCTGACGATGAAGTCTCCATCATTATCAATCCCGACGACATCTCCTCCTCGACCAGCGACGGTAAGTCACCAATCAAGACACCTTCTAAACTTGATCGGAAATTGAGGTATTCCCGAAACTCTTCCAGTTTATCACTCAATTCAAAGAACAGTTTCTACAATGGAAAATACGCACAAGCTGCAGTAGCACCGCCATCTCCATATCAACAACAGACATTGTATTACTACCCGCCTCAAAGAACTGCCTCTACCCCAGTACGGAATGGAGGCATAGCTACCAACGGATACTATGGCACCCCACTGACTCCGCCACCCTCTGCCATTTACCCACAATCCTATCAAGGTTACTCACAACATCATTACCATCCTCACCAGCAGCAACCCCAGCAACAATATCACCAAAAGCACCAGCAACAACAAATGTCTCCGTATCATATGCATGGGTACACGCCTCAACCACATTTGGTAGGCGCAAAGTCGTACGGAACGTCTGGGTCTCAAGTAATGGCACAATATTTGGCACAATCACAACATGAAAGTTTGCTATATGCTGCAGCAATATACAATAACGGATTGGACAATGAGGAAGATCAAGATTATCAATACAAGGGAAAACGTCATGGAAGGAGGTGATAAGTATATACATTAAACATCGATATGTATCTTTATACTGTGAAAATATTATACATCGATAACGACCGACCCGTAAGTCCCTGCGACAGCACACACAGTTCCCACTATAATTCCAAAGTAAAGGGATACTCTAGTTAGTGTAGATTGTTCGTCAGCAAACACTTTCAAGTAGAATGCTAGCGGTAACACAACGCAAATAGTGAAACAAACCGAGCTCCCGATAAAGGCAACAACTCCACCAAACGAAGTAAACGTGATTGCGATGAACAAGAGTATGCTCAAGTAGCCAAATCTGACCAATAATCTTGCAAATGTGATTTTCTCTCTTTTTCTTCCATGAACTTGAACAATTGGTACGTGAATGCCTAAAGCCTTTTCAATTACGGCAATAACGGGCCTTACAAGTAAGGGTGCTTTGACAAGGGATAAGATTCCCATCATAAGGCACACAAATGGTTTAACCCAGGTTGGATAATTCTCTTGAAGCATGAGGTTTTTCGTGAACGAGTCAAGACATTGAATGCCAAATAACAAGAACCCAACGGAACCAATTAAGTAGTCCACTAAGAATGTGAAGTTGAAAGTAATATTGGTGCACTTGTCGTACTTGTGTGGGTGTCTCATATCTCGGTATAATTCAGGGAACACAACATGCCCACCCCAAGGAGCCATGAATATCCCCAAAGCTACCAAAATATCCAACCAATTATGGGGCCATGCGTACGTTTGTGCTGGGTGAAGCAACGAACCAACACCTCCAGCCACTGGCTCTGAAGCAGTGAGCCCACAATATAATATGGTGATAACGATCGTCGTAGTGCATGCTATCCCCAAGAGGGATGACATGGAAAGTACTGACAATGGCAAAAATGAAGAAATGAACGTCAACACAACGATGGTGGCTTTGAAAATGGAAATATTTACACTGGGAAATAAGATTGAGAAAGAGTCTCCAAAAAGAATAATCAATGATGTAGTTGCACCAATAAGGTCAATGCTGAAAATCAAGGTGACAATCACATTAATCGACAGACCATACGCGAACTGAGCTATATCGCTATAACTCATCAAGTTCGGATGCCGTTTCAATATTGAACCCAACATTTTGGCTGTGATATTAGTAGTCACAGCACTCAACAAGAGCAACACTGACCCCATGACCCACCCTGATAATTTAAACCCCAAGGGAAGTGAGAGCATCCCGATCCCCATCATCGTATTAAGTGCGTTGAACACTGTTTGTGGCGCTGTAGAACCCTCAAACTTCTGTGATGAGGAAAAACTCGCTGAGTGGTGTGATGGTACTGGAATGAGTGGATTTGTTTCTGAGTCATGTCTTGGGAACTGATATGACTTTAACAGCTTGTTGCTTGCAGTTGGAGAGTCATGGAATGCTGGTACTGATGTCCCCACTCCAGTAAGAGACTCTTCGTCTAGGACAACAGACAGGCTATCGATACCATCATACACAGGCTGGATTTGAGGAGTAGATCTGGGAGACACTTGCTCGTCAATCTCTTCTCCTAAACAGTGTGATAAGTACGATTGCGTTCTAACATATGACGTGGCGAAATTATTTATCGAGTTGGGCCCGCCAACGTCCAAAAATGACCGCCTTCTTTGTTGGTCGTTTACATTCTTGGGACTTGCAGACATGCTGACTGAATCCGAAGACAAGTTATACAAGTACATCCAAATGACTAACAAGATTTTCTAAATACAAGACGCATACACAATAGAGCTCGAAAAAAAAAAAAAAAAAATAATCTAGAGAGTTTAAACGAAAAGCTGACGCAACCAAAGTGTTGCTGATAATACAGTCGGCTTACTTGATTGCTGAACCATCTACATTTTAGTGTTCCCAGGTACTATAGTACCAATTTATATGCAGGAAACTAAAACCCCAGGCGACTAATTTTCCCCGTATATAGGAGGAACCAGTCGCCATGCATACTTCTGTGCTGTCGCTTGTTGCGTAGTAGCTCAACCATCGACACTCCCCACACCACATACTGACAGCCTAAGCACCCACGCAGAAAGAATACGTAAGACGTGAAAATAATCATGTCATATGCGTTTCTTTTCTACCTTCCTTCCACCGATAGTACCACTTCTACTCTATAGTTTCCTTTTTCTCTGTTCCAAGGAATGGGTAATCCCTGAATCGCCTTGATCATACCTCGCAACCAGCTACTTAGTCTTGCATTATTCGCAACTGCTCGTAATATTGCAATTAGCACTTTACGCCAGAAAAAGGGCGATTTGCATGCTGCTACTTCTTGGAAGCGAATTCGAGCTCCAAAGTAGAGTGACTAAAAAACCATAAAAATAGAACAAGAAGCTTGACTATGAACGGAAACAACTAAGAGAGCGAGAGAGAAAAAAAAACTAGGTGAGAGTTTTATGGTTTTGCCTACAGAAAGATCCATACATGATCTTGCATAATGTTGCATTCTCGTTTTTTTGACACAGAAAGAATTCTTAAACTTGTGGTCTCCTCATGAATGCTATAGTCACCGAAACGGAAAAAGAAAATAAGCCTTCCAGGGTATATCATCCATTATTATATAATACTTTTTTTTTGGTCTTTTTAATGGTTGTTAAACAGATACAACGACTATCCTCGAATCGCTCTAGTCAATCAGGTACTTATCAGGTTGCTGCATGCCGTTCACATTTGGAATGACTACACCTAACCAGATTGCATCTTTTGCACCGGATTACATGGTAGAACCTCAAAACCACTCGATGGAACATCAACTGCACTCTCAAGTACCTCCATTAGCCTCACATCCCTCTTTGAGTTCAAGTTATATGTTTTTAGAAAGCCAATCACAACCCTATTCTTTGCAGCCACCTGCACCGTTTCCTCTCCACCAGTATCAGGCATCACAAGTTTCATCAGATCAGCAGCATCATATTGGGAGATATAACTATTTCGAATCAAACTATGAGAACCAGGGTGTTCAACAACAACAACAAGAGCAACAACTCCAGATAACCCAAAGACAATCTGCTACTCCACCATACTTTCAACCAAGCGATTCACAACACTATCCTCGCTACTTATCGCAACAACTATTACCACCAAGTTTACAGACGCTAGATTCTTCAAGTTTAGACGTTAAGCAGGAAAAATCACCCTTGGGCATACGTGTCCACCCCCACTTACAGCCTCAACCACCAGCCCCAAATGCAACAGTACAATTAAGAGACCCTGAAAGTTTGCAAACCCCAGAAGATTCGATTTCCAGTACATCTAGAAGAGCATCGTTTGTCAAGCCAAAGAAGCCACGAGTGGCAACTACTTATTGGGAAGATGAAGATACCATATGCTACCAGGTCGAAGTGCATGGAATACTTGTCTCACGTAGACACGACACAAACTATGTTAATGGTACTAAGCTATTGAATGTGGCTGGAATGTCTCGTGGAAAGAGAGATGGAATATTAAAAGCAGAGAAAAAAAAGTATGTAGTTAGAGTCGGTACAATGAAGCTCAAAGGTGTGTGGATTCCCTTTGAAAGGGCGGCGGAAATTGCAAGGAATGAAGGAGTCGATACACTCTTATATCCACTATTTGTTCGAGATATAAAAGGGTTTTTCGAGGGTAAGGGCTCAAAAATGCAAAGCTGGAACCCAGTTACAAGTTAGATCTAGTACACTATTATTCCTGATTATTTTGATATATTTATATTCTATTAGTCAAAGTTCCCCGAACCTTCTGCTGGGCTTCAATGGATTGAAACAACCCTTTGAATGTACCCTTACCAAATCCATTATGGTTATTTCTTTGAATAATTTCAAAAAAGAGTGTTGGTCTATCAGATAAGGGTTTGGTGAAGATTTGAAGTATATAATGACATATCTTCGTCTCTTCATTTTTACTATTTGGATCGTAGTCAACAAGAATTCCAAACTCACTCAATTCTTCCAAATCCTCATTTATCTTCACATCATCTTTCTTCATTCTCTTTTTGAGTTCCTCGTAGTAACTTGGTAACATGTAATTGAATTCGACGCCTCTTTCATATAATGCACGAACAGTACCAATGATGTTATCAGTCCTAATAGCGAGGTGTTGTATCCCTGGACCCGTATTAAAGTCATGAAACTCCTCAATTTGTCCCCTCTTTTTACCCTTTCCTGGTTCATTAATGGGAATTTTGACATTTTCGTTCGAAGATGCCATCACAATGGATTTCAACGAAGTATTTACCGTGGATACATCCTCTTCATCAACTGACCAATACTTGTGGAATCCAAATGCAGATGCATAGAATTCGGCATAGGGAATCATTTGACCCCAATTGAAATTGAACACGCAGTGATCCAAATTGATCATTTGGCTTGGCGGCAAATCCTTCAATAGCGAGTGGCAGGGTAGTTCAAGCAGACTCCTAGAAAAATGTGGTAGAAACGGACCATTGTAGTCAATTATTTGAATAAGGGTATGTTCAACATCTGTGCCAGGAACACCGACTACGGCCATTTTACAAGTACCATAGTCATCAGTTTGAAAGTGTGGCTCCGAAACGCACAAGCCGCCTCCTGTAACTGCTTTAGTAAAGGTACTGTCGATATCTTCAACCGAAAGCGCAATATCCAATACTCCGTCACCATGTTTCGCAATAAAATTTTGTATTTTCAACAATTCAAGTCTTTCCTGAGTAATCCTGGAAACATCACAGGTTCTGGACAATAACTTTTGCTGAACGGATTCTTTGATTTGATGCTTGTTGACCTCAAATATAGAACCATAAATATTCTCAAATGCTTCAATCTTTTTTCCTATAACAACTAGATCGTCTTCACTACATTCTTGCTTGTTTTCTGTACTGGACAGGAACAATGGACTAATGATCTCAATTATGAATTTCCCATTTGCAACTACATGCGAAGATAGAAAATGATCACCAGTTTCCAAACCTCTGTAGGCAATTTCCTGAAATCCCATGCTGAGTTGGAAAAACCTAGACATAGCTTTGGAATTCGAAGTACATAACCGAATGGAGTGAAAATCAAGAATAGAATCGTTCGCAAACTTGCAGCCCCTCTGACTGTCCTGAAGGAGCTTGTTGATAGTATTTTCCATAGCTAAGTGTTGTGTTGAAAAGCAAACTTGAAACACCAATAAGAAAGTAAGATTTAAAATGATGAAGGTCAAGACCGGTACTTGTATTTGTACTCTTCACAAAGGGAACTTTGCAACCATAAATAGGTCTGCACACAAGCTCATCTAAACGGAAAGAACGGGGAGACATTTACCTTATTACTACAAGCGTTATCAAGGGTATGCTCAGGTTGAAAACCTTGGATCATATTGTCCTCACTGTCAAATCAATACAAAAGACATGCGATTTCTATAGTAATATCCTAGGAATGAGGGTGGAAACTTTTCCCGTGGGAGCAACCAACCGATATGCTCTCAAATTTGGGTCCATGAAAATCAACTTGCATGAACAGGGTAATGAGTTCGAGCCTCGAGCTGTTAATGCGGTTCCTGGTTCACAGGATTTGTGTTTCATTCTAGATGATGCCGCAGAAGTTGAAGAAATTTCCGACGTTGTGGATGTCTTATCTGCTGCAGGTATCCCCATTTTGGAAGGACCCGTTCAGAGAACAGGCGCAAATCACACTCTTAACAGTGTTTACATAAGAGACCCAGACCAAAATTTGATTGAAATATCAAAATATGTATGAAAATGATATAAATGAATGCTTATTATGCGGCAATGTTAGTAAGTGGCTCTTGTTCCTCTTCGTACTCGATTTCCACTCTTGGTCTTCTCTTCTTCCTCTTGCTGTCTTCAGTAGGCGCCTTTCTCTTACTGGAACTGTTCTCCTCATCATCTTCGTCATCCTCATCATCGTCACTGTCCTCAGATGCCGACGAGTCATCTAACCATCTCTCCAAATCCTCCATGTCAACCAACTCATCGTCTCCATCATCTTCCACGTATTCAACTTCACCAACATCACTTTCATCTTCCTCCTCTTCGTCGTAGTCTTCTTCATCTTCCAATTCCTCTTCATCCTCGTCGAGCTCATCCTCATCGCCAACCTTACCCAATACTTTCTTCCAGATGTTCTCATCCACGTTTAATGGTTTATCACCATAAGCACCACTCTTCAATCTCTCCAATAACTCCTTTTCAATAGCCTTTTCAATCTTGGCAGCAGCCAATGCCTTTCTCTCTCTTGTCTGTTCTCTTCTTTTTACCTTTGGTTTGACTCCAACGTAATGTCTCTCCTCTTCGCGTAACTCCAACCGTCTCTCTGTGATGGCAACTTGTGTTAACCTCGTCAACCTTTGCTTGCATTTGTGTATCAAGAACTTTTGCCAGTATTGCAAGTGATTATCAATCTGTCCAAGGGCCTTGGTATAATTTTTCAGTAACCGGATTCTTTCCCACATTCTTGATGGCATATGTGCTCTTTCAGCAGTTTTCATATACAAGTATAGCTTTCCATCAACATTCTTCACAGTGGCGTACCTAGCATTAGCCAAGGGGCACGATTGTCTTGAACATAAACCAGAAACATTGTATTCGTTTCTGCAAAAGTTTTGGTCCTTAGTAGTTTTAATTTTGAATGCACAAAACTGGTTATTTATCACCTGCCAGATGATTTCGTCAGACATGGTATGCAAGGGGGTTTCGTGAAAGGTATGTTATTTAAAAATGAAAGTGAAAATGAATTGTGAATTAGTCTATAAATGGTGCTCCAGAGGTATGTTGCTTGGGTTTTTCTTCAACTGGTGCCTTCAAAATTTTTTAAAAAAATTCGTGTGTCGATGCGATGGAGATGAGCAGGAAAAACAGTACAAAAAAAAAAAAAAAGAAAATAGGTGCAAAAAAGAGTAAGCACAGAAGTTGGGGGAAAATTGGAAGAGACAAAAGATAACGAGCCAACCTATTTGGCTCCTTGCACATACCATCATATATAGAGTAGCTAAAAAAGAAACGTTTTCCATCGATGCATTTATTGACTCATTTAATTTAATGGAGTTCTTTACACCACTACCTTTTTACAAATCATGCCACCTACCTTCCAGGTCTTAAGTGTAGCGGCTTATTAGGTACAGGTGGCTTCACTTTCACCTTCTTAGGTCCCAATAGCGATGGGAATTTTAGTCTATTGTTCTCATGGGCTTGTCTCGAAAAAGACACCAACGTAACTATTACCTGGTATGGATCTTTCCGCTCAAACAAATCCACTGTCTGGAATATCTCGTCATGTGGAACACCAACCAACTCGCATGCCTTGAGAAAGAACGAAATATTTTCCATCTGAACGAAGGGCATCCTGGAGTTCTTGTACTTAGAGCATGGATTATTCTCTATGTTGAGCATCAGTCCCAATTTACATAAAAGCTCTCCATCTTTTAGTATATCTATTAAGTCAAGCTGGTGGGATTCGTATTCTCTGGCTCTAGCAGCATCCACCTTTAATATCTCGAAGATCCAAGATTTGGTCTCGCGCTCGCTTTTCGAATACTTGTCGCTTCTTGAGCTTTTCAAATCCTGATCCAAGTTTGTGGAAGCGCTCTGTTCAATCTTTTCGGGGTTTCTATTGTAATTGAGGTAATTCATGAAGGTAGCTTGGCTCGAGTTGTGCTGTGCCCACTGAGGACCCACAGTTCCCCCAGCTTTTCGACAACTCTTTTGCCCTTGAAAATGCAGTCCAGAACTTTTTTTTTTTTTTTTTCTCTCTGGCAGTTACAAGGCTGAACTACCGATTAACACATACACGCAGCACTTCTCTCTATCAAAATTTATTATGTTACAAACCTAACTCATACAATTAAGTGATATATATATAGTTTAGATAACTTGTTAAGTGAACCTTAAACCACATTCTTTAGTTGTGCAATCTCTTTTCGTAAGAGTGCAAACCGTGCACACCACCTTCAAATTGGGCTGAAGCAGTTCTGAACTCGAATCTAACATCACCAGTGTTGACCTTGGCTCTCAACTCAGTAACAGACTTGACTCCAATGTCCTGTAAGGAGTGTTGCAATCCGTTGAACAAGTAAGGAATAAACTTGACAATAGATCCCTTGTCGACAACAGAACCAGACACACCCTGAGCAACCAAAACCTTGTCAGACTCAGAGAAGTATCTTGAGGTGGAAGCATTCGAGTTGGTCGAAGTCTTTTGCATGGCATCAATGGAACCCATACCTCTGTAAGACTTCAATCTTTGACCATCTCTGTAGAAGTAGTCACCTGGAGTCTCAGAAGTACCAGCTAACAACCCACCCATCATAACACAGGAAGCACCCAAGGCCAAAGCTTTAGTGATATGACCAATGTTACCAATACCACCGTCAGCGATACAAGGAACTCCAAACTGGTTAGCAAATTCGGTAACATTGTACACAGCGGTACCCTGTGGTCTACCACAGGCCATAACTTCCTGAGTGATACAAATAGAACCGGAACCCATACCAATTCTTATAGCATCTGCACCAGCATCAATCAATAACGCAGCCTGCTCTCTGGTAACAACGTTACCGGCAATGATTTGCAAATCAGGATACTTCTCCTTGATCCACTTGATCATGTCTAATTGGAAAACAGATGATCCGTTAGAGGAGTCCAAAACAACGACATCCAAACCTGCAGCAACCAACTTGTCCAATCTCTCTCTGTCAGCCGTGATGGTACCAATGGCAGCACCACACAATAACTGCTTGGAGTGAAACGACTTGGAAGCATTGGGGTAACTTTGGTTCTTTTGCAAATCAGTCAACGAAATCAAAGAAACCAAGTTACCGTCTTTGTCCACAATGGGCAATTTACCCTTCTTGGATGATCTCAACAACTCATTACCAGTAGCCAAATCAATACCTTCTTGACCAGTGATCAATTCAGTAGTCATAACCTCGGCAACAGTAGATTCATCATTGTCATGGAATTGGATATCACGGGAAGTAACGATACCGACCAACTTACCGCCAACTTTGCCAGTTTCTATTGGGTTTTGTTAGTATGTCGAATAGGTGGAAAGAGCAATATAAGAAGACAAAAAAAAAGTCTATCCCTTCAGTGAAAGATGTTTTCCTCAACATCGTTTGATGTAATTCGGTAGAACGAAAGTTAATAATTTATAGTTGATCATCATAATTGGGATAAACAGAGAAGACTGATCCAAATGAAGAATACATACCAGTAACTGGGAAGGAAGTAAAACCTAATTTACCCTTCAAAGCCTTGACTTCACCAACGGTGGCAGTAGGAGCAAGAACGACAGGGTCGTTAATGAACCCGTTCTCGTACTTCTTAACCTTTCTAACCATCTCGGCTTGTTCTTCTGCACTGCAGTTGTGGTGGATGATACCAATACCTCCCAACAAAGCCATGTGAATGGCCATGTCTTCCTCAGTGACAGTATCCATAGGAGAAGATACAAAAGGAGACTTTAAAGTGATCTTCTTGGTCAACTGCACATCCAACGAAACTTCAGAAGAGGCAAAGTTGATCAATCCTGGCAAAACCAAGAAGTCATTGTAAGTCAATCCACCAAAGTTGGCAGAATCAATGAGCTGCTTGATTCCCAATCCATCCTTTCTGTCGTAAGTGGACAAGTGAGCAAGAGCCTGCGAAGAAGCTAAAACCATTTCTGTTGATATTAAGTAAGATTGTTATGAATACGTGCAGTTAGACTCTTTGGAAAGGGGCAAACTTTGCCAAAAGAAAAAAAGGAAAAAAGGAAAAGAAAAGAAGTGCAAATGTTTCTGATGAGGAGTAAAAATACTGCTTACATATGAATTGCTGATGAGGTGTGCATACAACACTGAAAAATTTTTGGACACTATATTGTCCGACTCGCGATTTAATAGAGAGAGATAGCCAATGCTCTCCGCGGTTTGACTCGGAGTGATATAGAAGAGTATACACAAACAAAAAGAATATCAAAGTATTTTCTCCGCGGTGATAACTTCACAACACTTTGCCCCAAAACACATAACACATGTATATCTTTGTAACACAGTCTATTTTCGGTTAGTAACTAAATTCAAACTTCTTTCATTGTATATCTTCTGATATTGTCAGAGTAGCGGTTCTATAGTGTTCTTCATAACAATCAAGACCACCGATTAGCGGAAGCCAATCAATGGCGAGTAAGAAATCATCATCAAAATAGTAGATATACTTCAGTCTGAGTACGTACAATTATTACATAGTATCCATGATGAAACCATTCTCTATCATGGCTACTCCAAGTAGAATAAAAGTGGTTGACAAAAGTACATTATGAAAGTTTTCGTTTAGTTTTTCAACATGGATTCATTCGCGTAAACGTCATCATGATGATATATGGCTGCAAATTATAGTGGACAATAATATTCGAATTGTCGTACATAGCTCTTCTTTTTTTTTTTTTTTGTAAGTGGGGTTATGTATTATAGTCTTTACACGTATTCTTTCACTTAGAAGAGCCAGCCAAGGAATGTCTCGTAGTACCATTCTTTGTTCTTTGGGTTACCACTAGCTTCTCTCAATGCCTTTTTCTCTTCAGCTTCGGCAGCCCATGCTTCTTCTTCGGCATCAATTACATCTCTATAAGTAGCCATGTCAACATCTTCTGGGGCGATAAGCTTCGTCTTATAAATGACTTTGTATCCGGCGTACATGATGATAAAAATTGGTAAGACAATATACCCGGTAATAAAGTCTTTGTAGGTGAACGAATTGCCTAAGAAAACGGTGAAGTTCTTTATCAAAATCACCAAGCAACAAACAAACAAGGCAAAATATGATCCATATGGTTGAAATGGTGATCTGTATACCAAATCCCTGTGACGATCAATACCCTGGGCCTTGCATGCCTTCATAAAGCGGATGTGAATTATCAAAATACACATCCATGCCAACAACCCACATAAGGACACAACATTCACAAAATATGTAAAAATCTGGGCAGCTCCACTGGAGACTGTCATGTATGCCAATAAGCAGAAGAGGAAACTCAAAATAACACCAAAGTATGGGACACCCATCTTGTTTGTCTTGGAAAAGAATCTTGGAGCGTATCCAGCAACTGCCAACCCATAAATTGTTCTTGAACAAATATACATATCAGAGTTTGCAGCTGATAAGACAAACAACAAGATACAACCATTGATAATGTGTGGCAATACTTTAATGTTTGCATTCTTAATGGCAATGACGAATGGAGAGGCAGCTGCAGTGTTTCCCTTGGCAGAAATTAATAACTTGTCTTGATACGAAACGCACATACCAAGAAACAATATGGAAAGTAAGTAAAACACCACGATACGGTAAAAGGTCAACCGAATGGCTTTGGGGATGGCCTTTCTTGGCCTCTCGCACTCAGCGAAAGTGATCCCGCATAATTCTGTACCTAAAAAGGCAAATACAGCTGTCACTAAAGTGGAAACAAATGCAACAAACCTTCCCAACCCTCCTTCTATAGCCAAATCCTTAGATTTGTCAGTGTAATTTTTGAAAGCACCGGGATGTTTCCAGTATCTGAACCCCAATCTATCATGAGTTGGACCACCACCCAAGGCTATGATCAAAAGAATTAAAATTAACCCTAAACAAGTAATCACTTTCAATGTAGACAACCAAAACTCAATTTCACCGAAAAACTTGATACCCAAGATATTGATGGCAACAATTATAACTAAAAAAATCGTGATCCACACTCCGGGGTTTAATCGTTCTGCACTAACCCAGTATTGTACAGTCAATGACCCGGCAACTAATTGATTTGCCGGAATCAAAAGGTATTTGAAAAGGTAAACATATCCACAAGCAAACCCTAAGGCAGGATCAACGTACCTATTACAATAGCCCGTAAAACCTTCCGCCAATGGGATGAATGTGGCAATTTCTCCCAAGGCACACATAACCATATATACAACAAGTCCAATAAGAGAGTAAGCAATCAAAATCGACGCAGGGCCAGCCTTAGCCAATGCACTTCCAGTACCAATTAATAAACCAGTACCCAAGGCACCACCAATTGCAATCATACTGACATGTCTAGCATGAAGTCCCTTCTTTAACTTGTGACCATCTGCAAATGCAAGATGCCCAGAAGGGGTCGATCTTGCTACATAGAGGTGGTAATCATCTGTATGGCGAGAAATTTGCGACACCAAGTCGCTTGACTTTTCTATATCTATACCCATAGTTCGAGATCAACCAAAACAAAAAACAATGCTAGGGTATTCTCAAAGAGAAAGATACATTCTTCACGGTTCTATTTAAATGCATTGGAACAGCCCAAACAAGAATCTCTCAACACAAACAGCACTGCCAATCTTCCCGGGGTGATCGACAGTAACGCCGTAATCCTTTCAAAAGTTGATAAGGGTGCCAAGAAATTGATTCGGAAAAAGAAGTCAAAAAGCTAAATGTAATTATTTTCTTTGTTGTCGTGCGTTGTGTACCCCACTGGTACGTATGGCTCTCCAATTAGCAGCACCAGCCCATCTCATAAATAGAGGGGTAATTGGGGAGTAGATCATCACCGAATTCATTGCTTACTCCATGGCTGCTATGCAACTGAACTTTTATTTCTATTTTTTGCGTTTTCCGTTCATGCAGAATCTTTTCGATAAAACCGGTATATTTGACTTTTCTCCAGCCTTTCCTTTTTCTGAAGAAAGAGACAATGGTAGAGGGAGGCGAGCCAGCTTGAGTTTACTCGGCAAAGGTAGTTCCAAATTCACTTGGTCAATGCTATATCAGCCTGATTTTTTGCCTCCGCCTCTCCACATTACCTTCTATGCTTCCTGTGGCAGAGTGAGTATTTTTTGTATAACGCCTCATGGCTGTGCATCACCAAGAATTCTAGAGATTTCTTTTTTCGTGCTTCTGCTGCATTTGCAGGTTGCAGTTTCTCATAAATCTACACAAATGTACTTGCTATGTTAATTTAAGCTTGTTATTTACGCGGGAGATGTTAATGACCCGCAACTCGAGCTCCCGTTTCTGCAGTACTTAGATTCGAATCAAGCAGCGAGTTTTTTTGTTGCAGCTGCTCAAGCTTGATTTGATTTACATACTCCTCAATTCGTTTCCATCCATCTCTTCTTGCCACTTCTCTTGCCTTCTGTTCTTCTAATGACTGGTGGTATAACATTGTACAGTGATCGTATAATATTGGGTTGTGGTCCATGAACACTTTCAATGCTCCGAAAGCCAACAGATGGATTGTGCGGTTCCAATTCGATGTGGCTGAGTTATGTGGTGGGATATGGCCCTGCAGATTACCAAAGTCGTCCATATCCCCTTGTAAGCCGTTTCCACCGTGTTGAGGCGATGAGAACGAGTCGTAGTACTCATCATCGGTTATATCATGTATGCCATTTCCGATAGGATTCCCATCCTCGTCGATCTGGTGATTATTGCCCTTGAGAATGAGTCCAGTATCTATCAAATTGCCATTCGCATCTGTAGTGGCATTGGGGTTTTCTGCCAATCTTTGTTTAATGGCTCCATTGGCAATTCCTGGTTGAGTAGCATTAGTTAATTCATACAATGAAGCAAAAATAATTGGTAAAACCACTTCGGCATTCTCCGTTATTAACGTCAAAAAGTACTCATTTGACCAGTAGCATAAAACCTTCTCGCTCACCTGGAAATGAGGAGACGATATGCATTTCAGTAATTGTGCAAAAAGTGGAATTTGAATCTTCAAGAACTCCAGAGGCTCCATCACTTCGAATATATCCTCAATCTCGTTTAGGAACATCACTTCCTTGGGTGAGTTGATCTTGGGCCAAAACCGTAATAAGCCCATAATCACTTCCTCAGTTAACGACGGATCCTTCTCCAAAAATTGTACTATACAGTACGCCAACTGTGGGTGATACAATGACAAACTCTTCACTTTATGCAAGGGGATCAATACACGAACTAAGAAGATTTTGTGCTCCTCTTTCAATGGAAGGGCAAACCCGTTAATAATCGACCCAAGAATCTCCAACAACTCTGCTACTCCATTGAATCGTTCTGTCTCGTAAACAAATTGCAAAAAGACATTATTGATTTGCTTCCGAATAAAGCTTCTCAAACTTAAAAATTTTCCGTAGATTCTGTGTAGAGTAGTCTTCAAACAGTCCCTCTCTCGGGGGTCTTCGCTGTCAAACAAATCCAATATTTTCAAAATAAACTCATGGTCAATGTATTGTTTTGCAATCTGCGGACTGAAATCTGGACTCTCAATAAAGCGTAAGAAAAACTCATAGATGACTTGCATGTGTGGCCATGCTAATTCACTCACAGGCTCATCCTCATCTGGGTCGTACAAATCCCCTACAGGATTAACTGGCGGAGGGATGGGCCTAATCAAATTTCTTTTAAACATTGCAACAACATGCTTGTACATCTCGTCCGTGTAGGTAAATCTGTTAGTCAGTATGAACTCAATCAATTCCTGAAGCGTGATTCTCTTGATCTCTTTACCGCGGATGTCAAACGTAGGGTCACCGAAATCAAACATGATGTTACATTGATCAATTTTCTGGACAAAAAGTGGGATCTGCTCCTCAGGCAAAACCTCGTCAAAATTTGGTAGCTTGACAATTTCCTGATACTGGTCATTCGACTGGGGTTCAAACCGCGAGGAAGAATGCCTCTTAGGCGTCACGATAAGATCTATATCAAATGACTCTTTATTGGGTGAAGTGATGTTGGGGGAGAGTGAGTAAGCGTGGGCGTGAGACGCAATTTGAGAGTGATGAGCCGTTCCATGAGGAGTAGTGTTTGACGACGACGATGATGTCGACGAATTGGTTGCACCAGTCCCAGAAAGCAATGATGTCAGAGTTGTTGGGACACCCAGCGAGCCAGTAATGGCACTGGCTCCCACACTATTGACCTCAGGATTACCTCCTTCCCCGTCCTGCGGTGTCTGTATGATCGGTGTGTCTGGACTCTGTGGTGTTTCTGCTGCACCTGTTGCTATCACGCCAGTCATGTTGCTTGACTGCAGTGCCTCGATAATTTCCAGGGCAGCCTGAGAGAGTGCACTGCTTGTTGCGGCAGTCTGAAGGTTGGACTCAGGGGTTACCATCACTGCATCTACACCATTACCACGAGCATGAAAACCACCAGTGGAAATGCCGGCACCGGTACCGGCACCAGCACCAATACTTTCAGCACTAGTGCCTGAAGCATCGGCTAATTGTATCACATCCTGTTGAGTGTTTTGCTGAGAGATGTTCTGTTGCAGTTGCTGCTGTAATTGATCTGAAGCTTCATCTTGGGTAACTGTGCCCAGTAATTGAGGAGGTGTGACTTGTCGGGACTCGTCCTGTTTTGAAGTTGTGTTGGCCGGCGAGCCACCTCCACTCTTCAAGCTGTTCGAACTATTGTTTCTTGAAGGCAGAGGTGATGCGGATTTGAGACTTCCGCTAGACGTTGGACTTTTAGAACTGGTACCCGATTTTTTGGATGGTGAGTCCAACTTTGACTCTTTTTCCTTCTCCTTGTCCTTCTTATCCGGTTTCTTGTTTCCTGACAGTGACTTATTTCTCGTAAGTCTGTTTTTAAACCCTTTCATCATCTTGGATCGTATAGAGTTGGCTTAAGGACAGAAGAGTACTATATGGTGGGGTAGGTGGATGTGAACGGAAGTTGGCGGGGAGAGAGTGGGGAGAGGGGCAGTGTTTGTGGTGCCGTATGTCGTCCACAGAACAGCAAGACAATCTTAGATGGAAGTGTAAGTTAGGGTGACTGAAAGTGTGTTTGTTGCTTCTCGATTCGTGCTACCGCCGTCAATGGATTTATAATTACTCGGTTGTGTACTTGTGACTCCGAGTGGTTTGGTAACCCGTACAGAAATCTTCTCTCTATTGAAAACTTGTTTTTTTTTGAATATCAACGTTCGCACTTGAAACCCTCCGTTCTTTTTTATTTTTTTTGAAGTACTGCTATTTTTCTAACCGCAAGCATACGTATGGGGAAGAGAAAGTGTACGCGAAACACTTAATGTTTTACAAAAGCACACTATTTTTTGTATATTTTCATTTACCGGTCTATTCTCAGTAGTTAGCTACTTATTATCGTTCCGACTGGGCCCAGAATTGAGAATAATACTCTCCATGTAAATTCCTGCACCTATTCAAACTGCTTTGCTAACCAAATACTGTGAGGTCGTGTAGTGGCAGCCCAGTCGAGTTGTGGGGCAAAAAAAGGGTGGAGAAGCGAATACCAAGCAAAGAGTTGATGTATTCGAAGTTGCATGATATGTCTTCGAGAAAAAAAACTTCTTGTTCCGCTCAAGGAAGGAAGATCTAACTAACTTCTTTTTCTCTATAGTGTCTATTTGCATTCTATGACTGGCTTTGATGGTTGCTGACTGGTGGGGTAGCTTTATATGTAAAACAGCATATGTATTGAAATTCAAAACTGTACTGCATCTAAAACAACTATGACGTCGTAAAGCAGCAAAAAACCATAAATAATAGACTAGGACTAACTAGGGGCTGAAAAGTGTTACCATTGATTCTTGCAAAAATATTTTGCTCAAACTACATACTATCAAGCCTTCCATATGAAGATAGGGATGATAGTAGCTGTTTAGTGTATCGATGTCGCACACCACAATGGGCATTGAAAGTTATTGCTAGAAATTGTAAAAAAGATTATGTATATATATTTTATATATATAAAATACTTCACGAATATACATATATCACGGGAAGTGTCCTATTCTCGGACCAAAGTATCCATCTGGTGCTTCCAAAGTAACATTCAACCTACCTGGTCCAACGTAATCTAAACCACCATAAGGCACAGTATTACCCCACCAATTGATGGACTTGTCATGGTATTGCACTGCAAAGAAAATGATGATACTGCTGAAAGCGACACCCGCCAGCAATCCACTTGTTAAAATATAATTGTATTTCTCCCACCAACCCAAATACTTATTTTTGATGTAGTACATAAAAAAATATGCCACATATAATCCAGGGAGGAAATATGATAAGTTGTATGGAGCATAGTTAAGGAAACCACCTATGATAATGGTTGGCTGGAAATACCTGGTGAGCTTCCTCGGCCCGTACCATTTGAACAATAAAGCCGGGAATACCAACAAAAATCCAATCAAGAAGCAGTATTGTAAGACTGGGTACAAGTGACTGAAGACTTTCTTGGGCCCAATTGTACCCCACAAGACCGAAGATGAGAAAAAGGTAGTAGCATCCACGCAAGTGAACTTCTGTTTGTTTTTCGGATCACAAAGATCTTTCATGGAATCAAGCTGGAAGTTGATGACAGCCAACGAAATGAAAGTTCCAACCAAGACAGAGAGAAGTTGACCCCGAAAAAGGGCAGTAGGGGGGATTTTGGCATAGTGCCCAAGCTTTTGATCACTTACAAAGTTCTGTGCTTGTCCATCGATGTTGTAACCAAACGCCTTAATGATCATCAATGCCTGAGAGTTACCTGGAATAGCGTAACCAACAATCAATTCAACCAAGACATTCAATCCGAACAGGAATCCCGTTGAACTGTAAAGTACAGTCAATGGAATCAAAAACACAAAATTGATTCCAATTGCAAAGAAGATGCCCCACACTGGTGTCTCCGTTTCTGGATACACCTTAACACAGATGATTGCAAGCACAAGAGAAATCACCAACAAGACAAGATAAAACCAGTCAGGCACCTCTTCATAGCGAGACATCATTCTAGAATGAGGATCAGATAAAGTGTCATAGACAGACCGCTTCCAATTTGTGATAGATGCGTAAATATTCTTAGCGATTGTAGTCATATCACTCCACCTTGTTAAAACTTCGTAAAACACACTAAATGTATAAATGGCGAAGAATGCGCCATACACAACGAGATTAGCAGCAGTATAAAAAGGGGGTCCATAGACATCGTACTTGGCTTGATCAAACAAACCATTTTCATTTAATATTTCGGTAACGTCGTAACTGTCTCCTAGGTTGTTAAATATACCATTCGAATTGATTGGGAGGTAGCCAGTCCACTTACTATTTGTCCACCAAAGGGCACAAATAACAGGAAAAGCAAGAAACATTCCAACCATCGTGTTAGCCGAATTGTAAAATGGAACGACCAAAGGAGTGAGGAGACTGATAACATTCCAATCAAATGTGGTTACTGGATTCAATCCTAATCCACCAATAGATCCAGTGATCATAGCCAAGTTTAGGTTATCTGGCGCAATCCAAGACATCCAGTTGAAAGTTGAAAGGGCCAGAAATAAGTAATCTGGAATCCAGAAGTAAAGGAAGGATGCAGCAAACGTGATCCAGAAGAATAGATATCTGGATATAGTCCAGCCGTTTATGTTCTCCTTGAGTTCTGGCTTTAGCAAAGCACGATTCAAGGCAATGGTCGGTAAAATAGTTGGCCAAATAGCTTTGACCGGATAGCATGCGAATCTCCGCAAAATACCAGCGAATCCAAAGCCCAAGTAATTTGTTGACAATGAAAGTAAGATTTGGTAACCCCAATTCGCCCAATGATTATCATAGTATCTGGGGGATTTCTGAGTGTAAAGGTTGTAAGAAACATACTGTGTTGCACCAAATACAGAATAAATGATGGTAGAGAACATTTGTTCCTTGTACGACCAAGGACCCGGATTCAACCTGAACGATAAAGGGCCAAGTGGGACAGTAACGTCGGGGAAAATAGCGTACCATAACTTCCCAGTGGGATAAAGTAAAATCTGGGCAACTGTATTTGGTAAATTAATCTTGGGTTGTCTCATAGCGAAAAATTGGTTCACAAAGGCTCCAATACCCATCCAAACAATACCAATAACATAAGCCCGGAAAGTTTCTACCGGTATACTTGGGTCATCATATGGATCAGTAACCGCTCTAACCTCAGGGTATGGTGAGTAGTAAGCCAAAATAGCGGCCTCCAACTTAACCTGAAAGGCCCAGTCAACAATTTTATGAAGATGATTTGGACTATCTTCCAAGGACGATGTTTCATCAACTTGGTATACCTTTAGGTCCAGCTTAATTTTCTCATCCAGTACATTATCTAATTGATTCTCCAAATTATTTTTGACGCTGCCTGGATCCTGTGGGGCTGCAGCGACTAACCTCTTGATGAAATCCAAGTCCTCCTCTGGGTAGTTGAAGTCACTGCCATATTCAACAATAGTATCCTTCAAAATTTGAAGAGACTCAGGCAAACTTATTTGCTCAACTTTTTCAATCATGAATGTTGCAGTAACTGGCAAATCTTCCAACGTGACTAAAGTCTCCAAATTGAGTCTTTGCAAGATCATATACTTTTGATCACTTGTCAATGTCTCACCGACTTCTTCGATGGCAATCGGGTGCGAGGTTATCGCTTCCAAATCAACCTCATGATCTTCAGGGTCCTGACGAGAGGCTGCACTTTTGATAGAGGTGATTGGATGAGCTGAATGTCCAACTGGAAGTGACATAATGAAAAGCTATCTGAATAGTAGCCACAGCAGAGCAATCAGAAAGATTAATACGAACACTAAAAAAAAACTAGACAGAGGGAGTGAAAAAGAACTTGGCTGAGAGAAATTTGGGGAAATCATGGCCCTATTATATCCTGATTTATTCAATATACCTCAAATGCCCTCAAGAACCAACAATCGTGTTCTAGGTGATCTTGGCTAAGAGCCACTTCTTTTGCAATCTGTAGCTGATTGCAAATGAATGCTGCATACGAGCCGGATTGAGCCTGATCTTTGCCGTGCGAATGCAGCCAAACACCTTCTGTGCAGTTTTCTTACACCTTTTAACTTCCTAATTTCATCTTTGACTGTGAAGCACGGCTCTATGGCGGCTGCCGCATGCATATTTCGTGCCTGTGCCACATATCAGAAGATATTTCCCCAAGAATGAATAAGAGTAATTTGAACTATTATATGTTTGTCCATGGCTTAGACTGAACTTATGGGGGCTCAAATTTGAAGACGCGCAGGTTGTCGTATTTTCACATTTAAAGAACATCTTCTCAATGCAGCCACACTGCAGCCAGTAAAAGCGCCAACTTTGAAATCGAGTTTTTGTGGTGCTGAATATTTAAGGTTTTACATTCTCGATATATTAATAGTCATGGAAAAAAAAAAAGAGAGCAGATAGCGACGGTAAGTGGTTTGAAATCTGCACAATCTCTTTGGCTTGCTGACCACCTGGAGGTCATATCGCGTTCACCTTCATTGGGTGGCTCAGGGGTTCTCGTTTATTTCTGCGTGAAGCAGCTTTTTGGCTTCTCCAGGGGATCTTTCTCCAGACTCTATCTGGAGCAAAAATCCTACATCGCGTCACTCAAGTGTTTATTGTGCATGCACTGAATTCCTTGGTCTCCCTTGTCTCACTTACTTTTTCGATGTTGCAAATCTAAATCATATGATAATCATTCTATGACAAAGAGATTCAATGCAAATAAAATTATTAATGCATTTTTATTATCTATTTTTCCCCTCGGTAGCTAAATATACCTATATTTTTGTTCCTGTTTATCGAGCGCTTACCTCTCCCAAACGTTCACTGAGATCCTAGATGTATATTCATATCATGATCTGTTCCTCGTTCGGAGTCAGTGTTGAGGCGTCACCCCCGTTCAAGAGAGCACTCAAATAACAATTCCATCCTATGCTAAAGAGATTTACAGCAAGCAATTTATACTGCGGGGGAACAACTGCAAAGTTGAACCATTGGAAAGCAGGCCAAACAGTCCAATTATTTCGAAGAGTAGTCCACCAAAGCGTATCCAATTTGCGTTTGGTTTCAGCCACGGGATCATGATTCATCTCGAGCACTGACATAACTGAGTAGAAGAGAGGAATGGCGACAATGGGTGCGAATAATAGCTGATCCACAGCAACCCGAACTAGCCCGTCGTACACTGAATGTTTGAATGGCTTGAGTGCATCCAAAAACTTGTACCATTTCACTCCTATAGGAGCAAATATTACCCCGCCATAACCTACTAGTCTAGCAGTTCTCCAATAATCAAACTTCTTGTTCTTCTCCGTTGGGAAAAAAGTTTGTGCTAACACATCGCCACTGCCAAAGAGAAACCCAGTCGTGAGCATGTTTGTTAAAAGCGGTCGCCTAACAAAGACGCGATTAAATGACTTGAAGAGTGACATAAGGAGTATTCGTAGAAGAGATAAAGAGGTGCTCACTGTTACTCTCGTACAAGTATGGTTTCCGCAAGCAAAAATAGCACTGGTGGTTTATATGCGTTATCGTTTACATGCAGTCCAGATGCGTGCGATGTCCATCACCCGGCTAACCAGACTTGCGATACTTGATAAGTTCCTTCAGGGCCTATTTGTGTGTATCCACCGTGGTTTCACATCATCAAAATGCCTACTATAAATACTAAGAAATAAATACACGCACTAAAGCGCAATTATATTGACCGCGCTATCTAGCCTCTATGTTCACAAGTCCTTGTGTGTGTCTATAAAATGAATAAATAGTATTCTTGGGGAAAAATGCTAGTTGTACACCATGGTTTGCTCCTGAGCAGAATCCTCAATGTCGACGAGCTCTTCAATCTTATGACCAGAACCCTTCCCGTGGCCAGGGGTATTATGGACGAAACTCAAGAAGCAGTTCCACCCAATTGACCACACGTTCGCACTTACTATGCGCAAATGAACAGGGATAAAGGTAAACGAAACCAATTGAAATATGGGCCACACAGTCCAGCTCGCTGTCAACACTTTCCACCAGTTATTCCGGATTTTTTCGATCGCTAAGTCAAGAGGATGTTCGTGCATAGCCAACGTTGTCATCACCACGTTGTACATAGGGATCCATACTAACCCAGGCACGAATAGCTGATCTAAAGCCACCCGGAAGACAACGTCCAGAAAATCCTCTGTCCGTTTGCTCATTCTGGCCCTCCTTTGCACAGAAAGGAATGGGTTCTTGATTGTGGGGAGTTTCTTTCCATACCACATCACTGCACATGGGGCAAAGAAGAAGAATCCATACGTAGACGCACGTAATGTTCTTTGTACGTTGTATTTCCCGTCTTCCTCTGGATGATCTGGATCTCTATGTGGGTACAAAGTTTGAGCTAGTGCGTCTCCGGCTCCGAAAAGAATTCCTGTAGTGAGCATGTTTGTTTTGAAGGGATGTACCTTCAAAAGGTTGTTGTACTTGTGAAACACCATTTTCAAACTTCCAGTCTTTGGGGGTGGGGGTGATGTCTGAGATGAGAAAAAGTGTCACTTGGATTCCCTATATTTTAGCTGAAGATCGAGTGTTGGTAGCTGTTTCTTTTTTTATTTTTGTTTAATTTTTTACCTTTTTTTTTCAGTATTTGTCATATTTGTTTCAAATTTTCAGATGTCTTAAGGGTAATTCAAAGCGATACACAAACGGTGTCACGAGACCGAACGTCAAACAAGTATGAATCGAGTTTAGTGTGCGCACAAGACAGACAGACACACTACTCGGCACGTGGCACCTCTTGACAAAACTCAGAGGGAGGAGAGGGATTTGATGAAATCTACATACAGACAGTATGCGCATTTAGATGACTGTGTTGTAGGATGTATTCAACTCGACACCGTCTCCTGCTCTTATGTGTGCAGGCTATTAGAATGTAAGTATACTCTTGTGTGTACCATTTGTACTAGTACGATAACGATTGATAGCAAACCGCTGCCAGAAGGTGAATTTTTTCTATTCATTCATTCGAACGGGCAGCTCGTCCCATCTTTGGTCTAGTTTACGCTTGCTGCAGAACTTTGGGTGATGTTTGGTGAACAGATTGCTATTATGACATCTAAAATATTGGGTGAGCAAGGGCACCCAAATACATACATCCCACACATACATCCCACTATAGGCTTCTTTACCATACCTAAGTCTCCCGTCTCTGATTTAGTTTGTTAAAACGGCATTTTCGGAACAATATGCTCCCATTTTCGGAACAAAATGAGCAGTTGCTGCAAATCTTAAATTGGTACGCACGCACGCACGCACAGTACGGACCGCGACTTCTCCCTCATTATCCGTTACCCAACGACATCGTGTAAAGAGTGATTTACTTCAGCAATTCTCAGTTGCCCAGGGGGTAATCTATTCAACAGTAGCATAATCTATCTCTCCTCTTACGCGAGTGCCGTACAATAATCATTTCCTTCATTTACGCGTGCTTAATCTTCCTTGCAGTTTCAGTCGCCTAACTGAGTTAAATTCTTTGTTGATCAACGCTATAAGCGGCTTCATATTCGCGTTTTTCCATACTGCATCAAGCATTTATTTAGCCAGCCAGCTGCGTGCACAAAGGGGTAGTGGCCACACATTTTTTTCTCTCTTTCGGTTTCTACCACTGCCGTACCTCCCCCCCACTCGTGAATCCATACCCCCCTATACCTTATCAAAAAAATATAGATTCGTGGAGAAGGAGGTGCGTCAAATACGGATAATGCAACGCTAAACACATGGTACCCACTCACACGTTACGCTGGCACGACCTGCTATTTATCATTGCCATGTAGACTCAACCTTCCTCAAAAGTTTACTTGTGACAAGCAAGTAAGCTATGGTTTTACCTCAAGTGTCTTTATCGTTATCGTTGCCATTGGAATTACCATTTTAGTCGAAATTATACACAGGAGACGCTCTGACGAGAAACAATAACTCGCCATTTTTGCTATTTTTTTTTTTTTCACCAAAATGTTCGCACCACTTTAACCCAGCCCCGCCTCTTGTAGGGCGCTCTCGCAATATTTCGATTGCTTTTGCAAGTCGAAAACGAAAATTATTAGGGCGGCGGCTATTGAATTTCGTGGACCTTATTTGAATTATTTTATTTTTTAGTCCATAACCCCCCTCCCACTTTTTCTCTTTCTCTCTTTTCTCGAAAAAAGTTGTCTTCTTACGACTACACTTCTTTTATTTACCATCGCTAGTAACAATGCATAGAACATACTCCTTGAGATCCCAGAGAGCTCCAACTGCTGCCCAGTTGCAGTCTCCACCTCCCCCAACTTCGTCCACCAAGTCCCGTTTCTTTGGTAAGGGTTCTATTTCCCACTCCTTTAGAAAGCTGACCGCTGGTGCCTTGGGCCCTGAGCTCTCGAGAAAATTGGCTCAATTGATCAAGATGGAGAAGAACCTCATGAGATCTATCGAAATCACCGCCAGAGAAAGAAAGGAAGTTGCCAAGCAATTATCCGTCTGGGGTGAGGCCAACGACGACGACATCAGTGACATCACTGACAAGTTGGGTGTCCTTATCTACGAGATTGGTGAATTGGAGGACCAATTCATCGACAGATACGACCAGTACAGAATCACCATCAAGTCTATCAGAGACATTGAATCCTCGGTTCAGCCTTCTAGAGACAGAAAGCAAAAGATTACCGACCAAATTGCTTACTTGAAGTACAAGGATCCTCAATCCCCAAAGATTAACGTTTTGGAGCAGGAATTGGTTAGAGCTGAGGCTGAGTCCTTGGTTGCTGAGGCACAATTGTCTAACATCACCAGAGAGAAGTTGAAGACTGCCTTCAACTACCAGTTTGACTCCACCAGAGAGCACGCCGAGAAGATTGCTTTGATTGCTGGTTACGGTAAGGCTTTATTGGAATTGTTGGACGAATCTCCAGTCACTCCAGGTGAAACCAGACCTGCTTACGATGGTTACGAAGCCTCGAAGCAAATCATCATTGACGCTGAAAACGCTTTGGCCTCTTGGACTTTTGACTCTGCTGTCGTCAAGCCAACTTTGTCTTTGGCTGCTCACGAGGACTACGACGAGGATGAATTGGCCGAGGAAACCGACAACTTGCACGTTACTGAGCAAGAGTGGGAGGAAGAGCAAAAGGCTACTGCTTAAACTACTGATCTTTCAATCGAAACTAGTCAACTAAAAGAGAAGTTAAAAGAGAGGTAATGAGGCTGCTAAAAATCTATTTTGTAAATTTATTAGTTTGTTTTTGATCAGTAACAATTATAGTGTTTGCTACTAATATGTAGAATTAGAGACTCCACAGGGGTAAATGAAGATTTATTTTGTTCCTGGTTTTGTAACGCTGCTTTCCTTGATACATTCCTAAAACTCCTTAGGCATTGGATGGCTGAAATATAACACATGTATATTTAGGGTCTGCTGAAGCGTAATGTTTTTTTTTTCAGCATATATTACAATCAGATGGCTGGCTAACTGTTAATCTAAATTTGGCTGCTCAGAAATGTCCTGCACATGCATAGACAAGAAACGCCATTTTTGGAGTACATACAGGTGCATGCGTTACTGATATATGAAGTCTCTTCCCAGAAACTCACTGTACTTCGTGGTTTCGAGTCACAGAAGATAACTTGAGACCCGCCTTCAAAGAAGGCTCGGCATGTTCTAATAGTTAATAAAAAATATTGTGTGTTTAAATTTTATCTCAAAAACAGTCACCGAGTGAAAAGAGTAAGTGTGAACATAAAGTTGTGCTGCCATGCCAATGATGAGTACAGCTTAAGTCAATGGCTTTCACGGAATGGCATCGAGTAAAGGTATGTACAATATGAAAATTCCTTAGCGATGTCTAATTCTAAACTATTTTTCATACAAATTCACATTGTTAGATCAAGTAGAAAGTGGTGATGTGTAGAGTTGCAGCCAAATTTCTCAAATGCATGCAAACATAGTCCACGATGTTGCTAGAGAACCTGTTGACCACCTATGGCCGCACGAGTGGAAAGAAAAACCCGAAGAGATCGGTTGAGCTTGTTCATGGAAAGGAGAATCATTATGATGACATTCAAAGTTTTCTACACCTGTTTTAGTTGGAGGCGCTCTTCTTCCGCCACTGACCAAGTAAACAAAAAAAGTATGGCGTTTCCCTAACAAAACTTTACATTCATCTACAATTACAAGATGTTAGATTAGTAAGATTGTGTTTGGAATACACGCTCTGCACATTCACTAATGGAGGTTCCTTTGTCGTCGCTTGAATGGGCGGCACATTGTGAATGTCTATTTGTTTAGGCTATTTCAGGCTGACACAATACTACATGGTGAACCACTTTCCCATTTTGTGCGTGCTTGCATAAAGTCACAATCGCTAGCATCAAAATGGACTCGCAGAGCATTGTTGTTCTTGCCCACCGCTATACAAGAATCCGGGTTTATGAATTCTAAAATGAAAGTATGGCCCTAGTAAAGGTTGTAGCTCTTTTATACAACACGTGCTCCACACTTGGACAAAGTTCTCTTTACTCTGGGCTACCACCTATGGTATTCCATACTCACCTGTTCATGAAGATCCAAAAATACTTCCCTTGCCGCCTTCGACTATTCTGTCCTGCCTCTCGTTAATGCACATTCATGGTGCACTGCGGATGTGCCCCTTTGCCTAAAGCAAAACATCAAAGAACACAAAACGCGCTTTTTCAATCTCCGGCGTTTGATTGCTGCAATGTTTATTTATTTTACAACTCTTATATACACAATCCAAACATTGGAGGGAAGGTCTCCACTGCACAAAACAAAAGGAAAAGAAAACAAAAAAAAAATAAAATATTCTGGTACAGCTAGCGGTAATAGAAGCTTTTCAACCTTACTTGATCACTCATCAAAAAGTAAACACAGGGAAACGACCTGCTATCCTTCACTACTCATAGCCAGCTCGAGTTGTCCCTTCAGAACTCGTATTATTGAGTCGATTTCCTGCTAGTTGCCTTGACTCAAAAAAACAAAACAAAGTCGTAGCCAATAACAACACACCGGCCAATCAAAACAACGGCACGTCAACTTTTCTCTATCACAGCATTCACTGTCAAAGCTAGTTCCTCTCCATTTACTCCCCAACATCCGTGCTCAATAGCAAGACCCTGAAAGATTGAAGGTAGTGAGCTTGATTCCAACTGCTCCTAAATCTCCCCCTTATGTCCAACTTCTTACAGTCCTCCCCCTCACGCTCAGGAGACCAGCGGGGTTATACTTTCGACACGGATCTAAACGATGTTGCTCGCCTGAGAAAGGCCGAAGGCAGCTCAAATGCCACTACAGGTTCGAAGCAAGCAGCCAATGTGCCCACAAAACAGCAAACAACAACAGCCACAAACACAACAGCAAAACAATCACAGCCTGTTGATGTGACCTCTGTGCCGCCTTCAGCCCAAAAGTTTTACCCGACGGGTATGACAGGATGGACACCCTTAATATCAAAAACTATCTTCAACGACCAGCTTGTCTCATATAATTCACCAAACACAAGTAAATGGAATTCTCACAACATGCATCAGATCGGGTCCAATTCAGAGTTGGACTTCACTCAGGGTCTCAGCCTTACACCTTTTCTCACCCATAATCTCCAATCAGTGGGATTTGGAAGCGCTGGTCCAGGTTCTGCCACTGGCTTGGGCAATCCTGGGGCAATTTCGATGTCAGCGATGCAGATGACCCCTTTCCACGATAAAACCATGCATTTGGCGGACTTTTTTATGGATTCGCCAATCAGGCAGACTCCCTTGAGAGACCTCGACACCATCACTCCAAGTAAATTCAAGCTTCATAGTGTGGAGAAGAAATCCGTCAAACAACTTTTGTATCAAGATGCTAAGAACTCTCTGCTGTCTCTGAAGCGATCCATCACACAGGTTGACACTCCTCCGAGACAACCATATAAGTTATCAAACTTATCGATAAGTGCAGCTGCTGATTCTCGCCATGACGATGATGCTGGTGGAGACGCTGATAATGAAGGTGATGAGGATGTTGAATTCGAGAAAACTGCCAGAGTATCAAATGTGCTAACTACCGATGATGAGGATGATGATGACGCTGAAGACGATGATGACGACGATGACGACGAAGAAGAAGAAGAAAATAACAAGAGATCTGAAAAAGCGAAGTCGAAAAGAAAGTCAAAGAAAACAAATGCATTGAGAGAAATCAAAGACTCTTATCTAAACCAACAAACACCATCTAAAAACAGCAAGAATCCTCCACGAAATGCTGTCATAAAGAGTGGTGCTACATCGACTGCTGGTGACTCTGCTGTACCACTAAAGACTGACAGCTTTGTGACACCGCGTAAACCTATATCTGCATCATCTCCTTCTACAGTCATAATGTCCAGTACAACCAAGTCCCCCGCTGGAGAAAGGGCCATTCCACCTAGTCCAACACCCAAAAAGGAAAACACTGCATACCCACCTTGTAAGAAGATTATCGATGGAGATGGGTTCAAACCAGCTATGGGAGTTTTTTCGGAAACTGTAAAGGCCCCGGCCCCCAAGCCTAAGCTGAATAAATATAATAGCAGCTTTTCGACAATGTCAGGTACATCGAACCCACAAAACTTAAAGAGTCATAATAAGGCTCAAATGCAGGCTGGTATGAACAAGTTTCAGATTGTTTTTACAGACGTTCACACTCTCATGAACGGAAAAGGAAAGAAAAAGCTGGAAAAGAACAAGAGAAAAGAGGACAAGCAACATCAAAGTCAGCATCAGCAACCGGTTGTACAACCACCATTAGCACAGCAACAAGCGCAACAGTTGCTGCAGCAAGAGCATCTTCTTCAACAGCAACAATTGCACCAAGTTCAACAACACAATCTTCAGCACCAGATGCAAGTGGGCCAATCTTCGCAGCTCGTAGCACCAGCTGCCGAAATCAGTCTAATATCCATCAATAATAATTCGATGAACACTTCCAATCTTAACATGTCGTCGACCGACCACTCATCATTTGAGTTAGGTGGGACTTCGTCCACTCCAAACTCGAAGTTCTTCCTAGATAAGATGTTTGACAAGCCTTCTCCGAACCAGGGTAAGTCGGCACAGGTACAGCAACAATTACTTATTCAACACCAACAACAACAGCAACAGTACCCTTTCTATGCAATTCAACAACAAGTTTACGGAAACATGCCACCTCCTGCTATCAGTAGACAGCAAACGCAACAAACACAACAGCAGACATACCCTGCACAACAGAGCTTTGGCCAACCCATGTTGATGATGATGAGTACGCCTCAACACCAAAACGTAATACACTATAATGGGTACACGTCAAATAACGAAACGTCTCCAAACCTGGATAATGCAAACTCAGGAGGCGACTCCCAGTTCGATAATGTTTCATTTCACCAAGGTTCTTTCGCCAAGAGCCAGAATGTGATCCTTGACCCTGCAATTTTACAACAGCAGCTGAAATCAGCGGTGAATCACGAACCTAAAAAGGAGACCACAAAGAACTTTGTAAGTATGTAATTAATATCACTTCCGGAATTGACTGGTACATGCAGCTGTAGACTTATATTAGGCACAGCTTGGTGGCTTGAGTTAACTATATTAATATATATACATGCAATCAAACATTCGGAGGCAACAACAACGCTCCCACCACGTTTGGGCGTTCCGTAGCCAAGAGGTCAAAGTTCTGCGCCGCATTGTTGCTGTCAGTTGCTTCGATTTGAATACCTAAGGTGGAAAAGTATTTCCTGTTGCTCTCACTTAACACTCTGGACCGCTTTCCCAAGCCGATCACCACAATCTCCGGCTTGGGGTGAATCTTGCTGAATACTGATAGAACCGTCTTTTCATCGAAATTTATCATGAAGTTGTTTATTATCTCAAATCCATCGCCATCTTTGGAAAGGTTGACTTCGAATACGTCGCTATCAAGCAACAAAGTTCCTATGATTTCTCCCTCCTTGTTTGGAGAAGTTACTATGATACTGTTCGTAAATAAGAATCCGTTCTTCCTTACCGATTCGATGTTGTTACGTGGTTTCTGTGAGTGAAACAACATGTCGTTTCTTTTGATCAAATCAACTGGATCTGGGGCAGACTCTCCCTTCCCAGACGGAGCTTGGAGATTACCACTGCCTGGCGATGGATGTATTGTTTTAGATCCTCCAAATAGGTTTGGGCGAGCAGTTGATGACGAAAGGCAACGCACGAGCGTCCTTTGTCTTACAGAAATTGGCAAGCGTTGTCTTATCGCAAACATGCTTCAAAAGCTCGCTGTTATGTCAGTGATAACTGTACTCTGGACCACCTTTACCACTGCCGCTGGTGACCCGGAAACTGAAGTTACATACATGCAGAAACGTTACCACCCCATATGCAAACTGTTGGTGGCTGCAAAAAAAAAAAAAAAAACGAAAAGAGAAAAAAAAACTCTTGCATTACCTAAAATACTTCTCTTAATCGGATGGAGCCAGCTCCTTTACTCTTTAGCGAGTAGTCTTCTCTCTCGCAAAAGCTTCTCCTTCACAGCATTTTTGCACTTTTCCCAAATTTCTAATCGAGCTTCAGTAAAACCTTTGAACTCTGATGAAGAAAGCTGATATTCGGGCGTGGAGTTTCCTGTCGTGCTTGATGCAGCCGTAGATACCACAGGCAGATTCAGACCAAGTGAGTTATTGCTATATAATTCTCCTAACTTCAATTTAGAGATTGAGGGCTTCTTCTGTAATGTTCTAGTTGGAGATGGTGATCGAGATAAGCCACCCGCCTGGGCAAGTCTAGGTGTGTCAAGCTTTGTTAATGAGGGTTGTGGAGTCATAAGTGAATTCGGTCCTACCCGAGATTGTCCAGTGGTCTTCTTCGGCAGGGATGGTGCCAGTCCTCTTGGTGATGCCACTGGAGAATCAGCTTGTTCCACAAGACGTGTAGGAGATGTTGGTTGCAGAAGATTTTGTTTCACGTATTCCTCAAATATTCGGCTCAATTGGACATAAAATGCAACTTTGATAAGATATTTCCTTATTATGCGCCTATGTTCCGCTCTTGTGATTTTAAAATTGACCTCTTTACTCTTTACACCAATCACGTCTTCGACGGATTCTTTAGCAAATTGGCACCGCGTGGGAATTCCAATTTGTACATATTCCGCATAGATCGGTGAGTAGGCAAGCAGGTTGCAAATGATCTCCATGCTCAAGTCTGCCAACGGCAAGTAAACAAATCCAAACTTTTTGGTTACACGAGAGCTTTCAGTGATCAATGGGGGGAAGGGCCCGCCACTACCCACTGGAGTTGTGTTTACAGACTCGCCCTTGGATGGTGACCCTGGACGAGAGAGGTTGGCACTTGGAAAGTCACTCACGATGCAAAGTGATCTGAATTTGTTCTTTCCAAAATCAACCATAACCCGGTATTCATCCTTCAAAAGAATATCACGGAGTCCATCTATGTTATAAGTGACGTCCAATTTTTCATAATAAGGCGACTCACGTTCTTCGTTGATACCTCCATCTGTGTACTTGAATGAATACTCTTTCAGTGCTGGATCTTGTACGTAGAACGAGCTCAATTTGTGAATGCGGAGCCGTTTAAAAGCATACAAGAGTGATTTTATTTGCAAATCCACGGAGTCATTCTCGTCGTAGTTGGGGATTTTGGTCACCGATGTCGCCCCACTCGACAATAATGAGAACATGGTGTAGGAGGTCTGCTCAAGAGTATTTTTATTTTTTCATTCACTAGTTTTCTTTTTTGTTTACAGTTGATCGTAAAAACTGGATTTGTCTCTCATATTTTATGCAGGGGATCTCGAATATCTCCACCCTGCATTTGGTGCCATTTCCGCGCTACTCACTTCATACTTCACTCATCTTTCATAGCTCAGTAACACATACATGTCGACACAATCAGGAATCACAGCATCTGAAGATCTCTTGCTCACGTTCAAAAGCTTGGGCCTGAAATCCCTTGTCATTCGGATCTCGGATGATAACACCGCCTTGGTCGCGGACTCGTCTTACCAGGCCCCCACAAGCGGAGCTGATCACTTTGACGTAGTGGCGGAACACTTATCTCTGATACACCCACATCCTGCTTACGTCATAATTCCCACAGGTCAATCTGATAGTGTGCTCTTTGCAAGCTACATTCCAGATGAGTCTCCTATCCGGGAGAAAATGCTCTACGCGTCTACGAAGAGCACTTTATTGACACAGTTGGGTTCTACTAAATTCAACAAAGCCCACGTATTCTCCTGGAGCGAGATTGATGAAGTTTCTCTTGAAAACTTCAAAAAGGAATCTGCTCTGGTTGACAGTGATGCTCTTTTAACGGAAGAGGAAAGACTTTTGAAACAAATAAATTCCTTGCAAAGTTTTTCGATTGCAGAAACCTCGGCCAAGAACCAGCAGCAGTATAAGAAGCAATTGGCCTCCATGCACGATCATACCCCGAGCCCGGCTCTCAGTGTAGGAAGTGCATCGAGTAGCAGTGTTAGTGTTGGTGGGAAAAGCAGCGGTTCGACTGCTGCAAGTGGAGTTCTGTTTAAAATTAGTGCTGAGCTAGACGATGCTTTTAGATCATTGTCCACGCATAGCCTTCTTACATTTTATATACAGATGTCAGATGAGTCCGTCATTCTTTCGTCAAGCACACCTGACGTTTCCACTTCCAAGTTGATTGATAGGTTGACAGAGTCCCAAGATAAATCGACAGACGGTCCACACCCACAATATGCTCTTTACTCTTACGCAAATGGCAAGGGTGCTTTCATCTATTCATGTCCATCAGGTTCGAAAGTTAAAGAAAGGATGGTGTACGCCTCGAACAAGAAATCTCTTCTTAACCACATCAACTCAGTGGTTGACGGTATCGTTGTCGATAAAAATTTCGAAGTTGGTGATTTAGACGAGCTAGAGTTAAGCGAATTTGACGAAGAGAAGCAGGAGGCTAGTTCCACAAGATTGAAGTTCAATAAGCCCAAGGGACCAAGAAGGAGATGATTAGCGGGGTGAATTAATCCACTGTCTAATACATAGGGTGGTGGGTCTCTTGCAACCACACTTACATTATCATTTAAAGGTCTTGGTAAATATAAATAAACTGTCACCGTTTTCATATATCATCAATTAAAGTCTCTCCTTCCAGTACCTTCTCACAGCACTGTCAATGAGACCTTGTAATGCGACCTGATCGCTGAAGATATCCGTACGGCTTGGAAGCGAGAGAACTAACCTATAGACTTGTCGCGAGATATTTTTGTTGATATCAATGTAGTCTGCCTCTGTTGTGATTGTCAGGTTTGTTTCAGCCGCTCCACCAACATTACTGGGTTTGTACATTGGCCGCAAATGATTGCGGATGTGTACTTGAATGGCACTTTTCTCTTCAAGAGTCAACTCCTGAACCGCATTAGCCTCAGTAGAAGCTTCACTTGCCGAGGCATCACTTGCCTGTGTTATTGTTGCCACAGAAGTTGCTGCTGTTGGCCGAGGGCATATCCGTTTGTGTGCCATCTTCTCGGATATACTTGAGTCAGAGGAGGACGTGTCACTATCTATTGTTATAACTTCTGCTGGGCTGGCAGATGTAGGTGACACATCGCTGTCTTGAAGAGAATGTGCGTGTAGAAGTGGCTGTGGGACCGGTGCTGGATATTTCGAGTTCTTGATCTGGTTGATTAAATTAGAGATTCTCGATCCAGAGCTACCAACACATTCAACACTGCCTGTGCTCACTCCACCTGAAGTACCAGTTTTACTGTCGTGTAGCGGAAGCACTTGCTTTGAAATTTTGCGTCGCCTTCGTCTTGGGGCAGGTACTTCTAGTGACAGATTCAGCACCGAGGGTACCTGCTGCAGTGGCTCCAGCGCAGATGCGTCTTTCTCATTCTCTCTTATTTCTCTAGCTGTTTGGAAAAGGTCCCAAGATCTCGATTCCTCCTGCGTGAGTTGTTGCCTTTCTCGAAGTTCTCGCCGAAGCAATACGCCACCATTTATCACCAGGGATGGCGACACCAGCCCCAGTCCCGTACCCAACCTGGGGCTCCTTGTCCTGGAACACGATCTTGCCTCACCCCCAGTATCTATGTTGTCACCGTAATGGTCTGGTTCCACATCGTTATAAAGAAAGTCGTCGTCGAGCTCGTTATTGTTGTTGAAGATGACAAGGCCGGGGGGACGGCGATGCCCATGCAGTCTTTGTGAGGGTGTTATGCCATCATTATCCGTTGCTATCGACAATTCTGAAGAAGTTGAATTGCCAATGTATAATGCAGATGATGCAGGGTTCCGGAATACTGCCTCAGTTATCCTGGAGTTGATCGATGGAGAGTTCCAGTTTCTACCCCTACTCAGGTTCCTGTTACTGCCTCTAATGGAGCGTGACCCAGAAGCAGTAGTAGACGTGACTTGTACCTCTGTTATTGGGGTCCTATCCATTTCTTGCGAATTATCGCAAATAGGACAGTACCACAAATCTATCTCAGTGGAAGACAAACCAAGACATCGCAAATGGAAACTTGAGAGGCATGAGGTACATGATATCATCCGCCAAGACGGCCGGTATTGTGAGCTGGTGCATATAGTGCAGATGGACGCAGCCAGGTCAGTAGTCGAAGCTGAAGTTGAGGTTGTAGGCAAAGACACTGCTGTGCCCGTAATATTTAGTCCTGCAGCAGCTGCTGCTATCACTCTCGCAGCTGATAATCCTCCTGCCCTTTGCACAAACTCCGCAGGTATACTTTCTATGGCATCATTTACAGGAAGTTTATCTTGGACACGAATCAGCTTTTGCACCACATGTGGTGAAGTTTTTAGTGAAATATCTATTTTGTGGTATAGCCTGCGACAGGTAGGACACGAGTTGGAGTGCAGAGACCAGGTGGTGATGCATGATTCATGGTAGTAATGAGTACAATTCACTATTGTACCAATGCAGTCAGTGTCTTTGACGGTGTCTAAGCAGATTGGGCACTCTTCATCTCCTTGTGTCACCGTTTTTGGTAGTACGGCTGCTGATACATGTATCTCTGCAGCATCAGTCTGCCTCTCTATGGGTGGGTCCATTTGGTCAACCTTTTCAAATATACACTCTTGAAAGAGAGTGTAACTGGAAACCCGACTTTATCAATCAGTCGTATGTAATCTCGAATATCCCTTCGCTTGAGGTATAATAAAAAAAAACTACTTCTTGCCTTTTGATGTATTTGGCTACTGGTATATTGATAAGCAACTAGCAGGGAGAAATTCCTGTGGACTGTCAGAAAATCAAAATCAATTACAAAAAAAAAATAGGCTGTTACATATGGAGACCAGGCAAAGTAAAGCGGCACAATATGAGCGTATGACGCTTATTTTTACGTAATAGATTACGACATCTTTCAATTTGGTATGATTTAGATCTCCCAGGTGGGTGCAAGTCGATATTTTGCTGAAGAGTATTTATGTCCTGGGTGCAAATTTGGACTAATGACCTGCACAAAAACGATTACATCACTACTTCAAAGTTAGATACTAACACAACATGAGGGCCAACCCTTCTCTCTGAAAAGCCTTTTTCGGGAATGTCTCGTCATCAATATGACCTTATACAGTGCATGAAACAAACGGGTCCTAGTACGGGGCTTGTTTGTGCTCAGTGTGATGGACGATGTCCACTGTGCGACTCATACGTTAAATCTACTACCCGTGTTAGGATATGTGGCGAGTGCTCATTTGGCCATCTCACCAATAAGTGCATAATCTGTGGTAATGGATTTGATGAAGGTGTACCAGCATATTACTGTTTAGAGTGCGTTAGGCTCGAAAAAGATCGTGAGGGATGTCCCCGGGTAATAAATGTTGGGTCATCTCGAAGTGACATGATATTCAAGAAGAAGAACGAAGCGGCAAGCTGACAAATTTACCATGTATGACCCAGCGTACTGCCTTCTAGCAGATAAATCAGGCTTATATCCATTAATTGCTGCCATTAAGGCAGATTATTTAGATCGAACTGTCAATGACAGCTAAGAGCCTATGCACCGTAAGCTGTATATTTAATATAATCCTATATCTATGAATGATCCATTTTCCCAGACTCGATACCCAAATCAACGACCGTTTTGATCCCGTCGACCCACCGGTCCTGTAAGTAGTCATTAACAGGCTTGAAGTCAACAACCTGTCTTCTCTTTCTTTCGTGGTTTATTTCTTCCACGCCTGCTCTCTTTTTATTAACCTCTTCTGCCAAATGGGCCTCCATACTCCGCACTCTTCGTAAATGCAGTCTTTCAATAGCACTTATTTCTTCAACATTTGCTTGTGCAAGTTCTAGACTTCGTGATTGGAGAATCGAGTATGACAACGTTGTGTAGAGTCTATCGTAATGTATAGTTTCATCTCCTTGGTTGTTCCCGCCAGTACTTTCAGTGAATTCAGAATATCTCGACATGTCAATTCCTCCTTGTAAAATAGGGGGAGGATTGTCGAGTTCTACATCACCTTCCTCTTGCTCTTCCTCATAACGTGTGATCTCATTCATCAACATTGGCGGAGGATGACCTGTAGGAAGTGGTAGAATCTGGTCTACCATAGGATGAAGCGGGAGTTGTGTCTGTGGTTGCAAATGCTGCTGGTGTTGGGCGGGGATCGAATAATTGTGGGTCTCGCCATTAGGAGGGAGAAAGTTAGCAGTACCTTCACGGGCCATTTCTTCCCTCACCAACCGTTGGACGTTTGATCTTTCCTCTTCACTTGGATGATCATCGATATCTATATCAGTGTTAGTACTCGGAACATAGTAGTTATGTGTAGAGTTTTGATGCTTTCGCTTCGAATATACCGCTCCCTCGTCAGGAGTCTTCTCCACATTTGGCTCACCTTTGGGTTCTACAAAATTGCTCTTAATACGTACAAATTAGACTGTCGAACTGCTCATAGTTTATGGTGACCATTCTATGACTTTTCGCTTGGCTTGATACCCCCGTCTCAATAGCTCCTCAAGCCGGCTTTAAATATGGAGTCAAAATCAACTAAAAAGAGAGAAATGCCGTGCCCTAGCCAAGATTTTATTTATTTTTTATATATATTTTTTTTTTGCTCTTGTGTTTTGGAGCGATTATTCCCATCGGCATATTGCCGATACCGGTGCTTTTATATACGAGATTTTAGTGGCAGAGGTGCAAATTGTGTTTATCGATAGTGGAGAGGGAACGAAAAAAAAAAAAAAGAAAAAAAGAAACATCAAGGCTAAGAGTGGGGAAGGAAGTGAGAAGGTGGCTCTAGAGCTAAACAAAGGTGTTTGCATCCTTTTCGGTAAGGGGGACAGCCTGAAATCAGTGAGATATTCATTGCTACTGGTGTTCATGGAATTGAAATGGTGGCTCAGCATGCGTCAGGCACCTGTCGAGTCTATTTGAGCAAAAGTTTAAGTTGCAGGGGCTTGTCCGTCCTGGGGTATGCGAGCCATTGGTCTCACGGCTCTAGTGGTGCGGAAAGTGTGACTAGAGGCAAAAAAATTTGGTAGGGCTCGGGGTCTAAGCAGAGGAGGAGTTCGCATGGCAAAGGAAACGGGGTCTGGTATGCACGATTTTTTCGTGCCGTGTAGCTGCTGGCTTCACTCCGCCATATCAAACAGGGGGTCACATAGTAGCAGGTTGCGGGCTAAATCGCACTAAGCAGTAAGTGCTGATCATCAAGGATCACACAAGTTTCTTGTCAAAATCGTTTTTACTCAAAGCTCGTCTAAGCTCTCTGGACTTGGCTGTGATAACTTATATGTAGGATAACAGCACATTCGGTGAGTCCCCGAATGTGTACGGGAATGGGAATTGACAGTTCCCATAAATCACTCGAAGTACATAGAATCTGACTAGCATAATTTTACGCATTAATCACTAAGCAATTTCATAGAAGAAAATTGGAGAGAAAAAGCTTTAGATATGGTCCACCTGTATTTTCATTGTTCAAGCTCCTAATAGCATAATTATGCACTCAGCAGCACATGCAAACTACTCTCTTGCACGATGAAATCACACAACTCATCATGTTAGATGGAAATTTCTAATACACAATACTTATTGATTATAAACTTATTTAGAACCTAAAACATCGGCATCGTATCTCTGCTTGAACCAAGCAATGGAGTCCTCCTTGTTGGTCTTGTGGGAGTTACCAATGACACCTCTAGCTCTCTTTCTTCTGGCAATTCTGGCACCGGCTCTACCCATGACAACGTAGAAGTCCATACCGTAAATTCCAATGGATGGGTCGTACTTGATACCCAAGTCAATGTGCTCATCGACACCGAAACCGAAGTTACCGGTGGCAGAGAAGTTCTTAGCCTTCAATTGGTACTCCTTGACCTTCAATCCTCTCTCCAAGATCTCCTCGGCCTTTGGACCTCTGATGGTGACGTGGACAGCAATCTTTTCGTTTCTTCTGATACCGAAGGATCTGACAGTGTATCTGGCCTTGGATTGAACTGGGGTTTGACCAGACAATTGTTCCAAAACCTTGGCGGCTCTGGTCAATCTGTCACCGGACTCACCGACACAGATGTTCAAGACCAACTTCTCGATTTGCAAATCACGCATAGGGTTTTGAGCTTTAGCAGACTATTTGGGTTAGTAATAATTCGAAGCGAAATAAGAGGAAGGCGTTTAAAAGAGCTGTAACATTTTGAAAATCGAATGATCGTGTGATGAAGGGCTATTGAAGCTTATATGTCGCTAGGTGCTCGATGTCATTCTTCAGTGTTGCCCAGTCTTTCGAACCTTTAGTTGTAGAACCTTGTTGGAAATGAAATAATGAGGGCCCATTAATACTAAAGTACACGCAGTTGTCTGATTTGTATTACATAGAGTACTTCTGCTGGTTCTTTGTTTGTTCGATCGCTAGAGCCGAGTATTACAACAATCGATGCTCTCTTCTGGATTGATATGTTCGTTCTCTCCATAAATTCTAGTTTCCGGTGCTTCCCTCTGAAAATAGGCATTCTAACAAACTCTATTATGCACTTTTCCCTCGCATTAAACGCCTTTGGTGAGCTTTACATACCATCTTGGCTATATTCTTTGGTTATGGTAGTGTTTCAGAAGTATGCTAGTTAGTATCAAAAAATTTTTCAATAGTAACGCTAGTCCTGAGAATTTCGCAGGATGCGAAAACAAAAATCTCTATGTGCAGTGCATTTTCTATTTGGGTGTGCATGTAAGATATTTACGAATCACGTGTATTTGTAGGGTTTATGCCCTACTATACTTGACATTTCGATATGGTATCAGTGTGCCTTCAGTGGACTCTGGCCAGCTCTCTCTTGATCATCTCCATTGTATGCGTGTATCAAATAGTTGTCGTTAGCCGGTCAGGATCGGTTTGCTCTTTCCACTTTCTCCAGGAGTTATCTTTACTACTTGTGAGCCATATATGTAGGAAACTCTTTGCTGCAAATTATTTGAGTGGGACCACTAGCACACCATAAGCTAGTTACAGGCTTTCCATCTAGATCATGACTCTTTGACTGTTCTTTATCATCTTACCATGCATGCAACCCTTTTTTATTACGTACAAAGGCTGGCAGTCACCTCCATAGCTACATGAGTACGTTGCTCCTTCCAAGACATTCATGATCTGCGGTGTTTATTTGCTTGAGTTAACTATTTTTCGTACTTTCGTCTCGTTCACGCCATGACGTTGGCAAATGACTTCTCCTGCTCCTTGATGTCAAAGAAAACGTCACCAACATTATGGTTTCCGTGGAATACCCATCCGTCTTCCGCGACATGGAATAAGTTAACAGAACCACCTGAGTAGGCATCTCTATGTGTGGCGGCAAGAATACTTCTCTTTCCCAAATACAAAGCCTCTTCAATTGTCAAGTCCCATTTGTACTCAGAGTCCAAGACACCGTAAGCAAATGTCTGACCGGATCCCACGCAGAACAAATCGCCCTTCAACCTAGTACCATCCGAATCAACGTAGTAAATCGTAGGACCTTCTTTCTTCGTGTATCCACAAACCATAGTACCCATCGACAATCCCATTCCCTTGTACTCGTATACTAAGTTACCCAAGATCTTGGAAGCCGCTGCTACAGATATTCTTTCCTTCTCTCTCAACTCGTGTAATCTGCACTGCGTGCCCAACCAAGTCTCCCAGTACTGACAGTCAGCAGCACCACCGGCCATAGTACCTAAGAGAAATGGATTGATCTCGATAACCTTTTTCACAGTTTGCGAGGCGATCCAGTTACCCTGAGTGGCTCTTGAGTCAACGGCAACGATAATACCTCCTTGGAATCTGAATGCCAAAGTAGTGGTACCATGAGCAATCTTGATCTTACAGTCGGGGTTTGAATCGTCGTCGGTGTGTGCCCGCAAAAAGTCGGTGGGTTGTGAAATGGGTGGCAATTGAATAGAAGGGGCCAACTCTAAGTTACGTCCCTGTGCATACTCGTTTGTGGTTGCAGTTATCTCATTGAGTATCTGGTTCCTGTTGGAGTTTGAAAATTGCTGGGCAATTGAGTTCATGGCGACAGCTTGTACAAGGAGAACGAGCGAATATTCGACTAGTGTGTTTTGATTATTAAAAGAACTTTCGAAATTTCCGATAATTCACTCAGTAAATGTCACTAATTATTATAAATAAGTGTGTGATATGTTTGACCAGACAAGTTCGCTTGTATTTATGGAGAAAGCTCAATTATCGTCACCAAGGTTACCCACTCGGTATCGCCACCCATACTTCCGTAATCTGGCTTTTGTTTGGACTGCATATATTTAAGTAATATGCACTCTGGTGGCTGCAAAAAATAAATGAGCAAAATAAGGAAAGGCCCCAAGCAAATACAAATCGAACAATAAACGAGTTTGGTACCCTAGTATTATAGTATACAAATAAATATACAAAAGAATAGTTCTATCCTTTACCTCTATCCACTATTCGGTTTTAATAAGCTTTTTGTCATTACCTCCTTCATCATCTTCTAGAGCCCTTTTTCCTGGCGACGCCTCTGGTGAGCCTTCCGATTTATTCACCTGCGGTCCCGTGAAAGCAGGAGGTCTTGGACTCTCAGCTTTAGGACTTTGGTACACTGCCGGCTTGCTTCGGGGCTTATTTGAAAGGAACAGGGGTGGCCTCGATAAAGCTGATCCCAGGGAAAATGCTCCAGCACCTGCACTTGGTGAGTTGGTACTTGCAAACTGGGGTGGACGCGGCAAAGTATCTGTTGTTACCTTGGTGTACGTGGGAGGCTTTACGTTAAACAGTGGAGGTTTGGCTAGCACTGCTGGTCCAGGAGTTCTGTTCGTTTGAGGCACGGTTGGCTGGGCTGGCACTGAAGAAGTCGCATTAGGCTGTGCCAATGAAGATATAATATTTGTAGTGGCAGGCTTGGACGGGGATGGAGAGGTTGTAACAGGACTACCCCTTGCAGGGCTATCAATTGGACCAGGAGTTCCACCCCTACTTGACGGCCTAGAATTCAAACTACCCTGCTTTTCTTTAATAGACTTGCTGAGTGCAATGTCCAAAATTTTACTCACTTGCTGTGGTGCTTTCTCTACCAAAAAGCTTAGAGCATTGTTACCACAGCCTGCTTTTGCGCCAATAACATTAACTTGTGCGATAGTTGTAGCCAATGCTTTAGTGATAATTTCAGTAGTAGTGGCAGTGTTATATGAGAGCTTTCTTGCCTTGTACAAAGTGAATAATTCCTTTTGTAAATATGCAAGTGATTTTTTTGTATCACTGTTAATCAGTCGTGGTGTGGATGCTCCGCTGTTAACTGGTGGCGATGGGGATGACGATGATGCTGCTCTATTAGCTGCAAGCTGTGCTTTGATATTATACGTTTCACCGGAGCTAGTTCCAGCCCCCCCTGGACTAGAAGAACCAGAGATGCTGCCACCACCGATACTCGTTGGCTTAAAGTACAATGGTGCCTTAGAACCAATAATTCCATCTCGTCTAATTTCGCTTGCAAGCTCAGCGATAGTTTTGGGCTTCCCACTGGCTGTACCACCGGTTGTAGGAAATTGGGTTCCTTGTAATTGAGATACAATCCCTCCTGCCCCCACCGAACTTGCAACGCCATTGAAAGACGAGAGAGGGGAATATGAACCAAATCCTACCAGCCTCTCTGCAAGGTGCTGCGATGCCGCTTGCTGGGCTTCTAGTCTCTGCTTCTGTTTCAACTCTTCAGCCTTCAATGCAGCAGCCTTGGCCTTCGCAGACGCTATCTCTTGCTGCTTCATCCTGACTCTTTCTCTTTCATTTAAGTATGCTTCATCTATCCCCCAAGTCCACTCGTTATCAACTTGAGTAATCTTCTTGAAGTACGGATTGAGCGCCAAGTTATGGTTGATGGAGAACTGCCATCCATCAGCACAGTACTTGTAATATGGATAAGACTCCTTGATACTTTCAGCAACTTCGATGGCTGATAAGCCTTGATCACTTCCCTTTGCCTTGAGCACATTAGTGATCATAAGGGAATATGATAGGGTGGGTTTTACTCTATACTGTTCCGGGATCTCGTCAAGGGTGTACACTTTCTTCAGTGGTTGCTTTCTATGAGCAGCACCACTCAAATCTTTTCGCTTGCGAGGGTACTTCGGGGGAATCGTGAGATTTGGATATGACCTGGGCTGGCAAACTTTTATAATTTTGACTGGTCCAAGCAATAAAGGGGTAGTAATATTACTCACAATATCGTAATTTTTGGTTGCCATCAAGCTGCTACTATGAGCGTAATCAGCCAACTTGAGGGGAACAACCTCTAAAATAGGCTGTGGTGGTTTAGGTGGCATAGGTTTTGGAATGTGGTGGAGATGTGGGTGCGTTATTTGCTGGTTTTGTGGCACAAGGTGACCATTCGCCACTTTCAAAGGAACTCCAGAGTTAATGCCACCACCTTGCGCCACTAAATGAGTAGGTAATCCCGCAAGAGGGATGTTTGTTGTGGTGAGACGATTATTTACAAGTTGCGCCTTAGATAACCCGCCGGCGGTTACTGCGCCTGTGGCAACAGCTGAAGGCGTATTGGATGATATTCCAGAACCACCTTTCGGTGGTATTGCGCGACCGTAAAGTCTGGAAGCTGGCGGTTGAATTGATGCAGGCCGCCCCATTCTAGGTACAGCTGGTTTTCCCATAAGCGGGGTCGTACGGGTCGGAGGTTGGTGAATAGAGAATGGAGGATGTCCGACGGAACTTTTGCCCTGGAGATTTCGGGAGCCTGTAGTAGTATCAGTGCTACCTCTGAGTAAATCTTGGTGGTGGGCATCGATCAAGGGAGCCAATGTAGCAATTTCTTGGTCTAATCCAGTCAAGTCCAATCCAGAATTGTTACCGCCGTTTGTAGCGGGCGCGACCTCGTCAACAAGGGCATCCAATTCAACGCCTTGTGAGAGGTTGTGCTGTTTGACGAGCTGATCAATCTCGTCCTCTTCTTCTTTGATTGCTAGGTCCATAGACGTTTCGTTGTACACTTTACCGGAGACGCTCTGTTTCTTTTTGTATTCATCCAAAATTGACTGGATCTGAGCGTCAATCAAGTCAGAGCCCTCCTCATTTTCATCGTCAATCGTATCAATTTCTGGGCCCAACTCTCTTAGTATTTCATTTATCTCATCGATTGACGCTGCTGCTAATGATTTTCGCCTGGAGAGTGATTTCCGTCTTTGAATGTTTTTCCTCGTCTCTTCCAACTCTTCAGCTGTCTTCTTTTTCTCATTTCCCGATGTTATGGTTGTTATTGTTGTATGCAGTGGGTCTTTATGCTTGCCAACTTTGCCAGTCCCTTCTGGCTCAGGCGATGCCGAAGAGGTTGCAGGAGCATTCGAGCCATATTTCCTTTGTCTTGGAGACGAAGATGATTTAGCTGTACTGTACAAATTTGACCTCAAGTTTATAGCGTCCGTTGGGTTTATTGGTTTCATGGAATTTATCGCCCCACTCTCACCGTTTGCTCCCTCTGAGCCTGGGTCTATCGACGGCAAAACAAACGTGAAGGGGATATCACCCACTTGTATTTTGCTACCGTCCATTAAGGGAACAGTAATGCCTTTTTCGACAAATAAGTCGTCTACAAAGGCACCATTTCTTCCAAGAATTGAAAGCTCGAATCGTTGGGTTCCAAAGTTGTAAAATATTTTAGCATGCCTTCTTGATATGGCCTTTTTTGAACTCAAGTGTACATCAACAGCATAGTGCGAGCTCTGAAGTAAATCGTCTTGTGACTTGCGTCCAAGCACTACCTGTAATGTTTGAACGAAGAAGGTAAAATTTTCAAAGTCGAGTCTTGCGTAAGCGGAAATTTTGGAGCTGTCCTCCTCAAAATCCTTGTCGCGAGATGTTGAGTCAGAGGAAGAGCCTCCCATCTTTACTGGGATGGCTGCCTCTTTGGTCGGTACTACGCTATGTGCGGGAATTCTCCTTCTGGCATTGTCACTGGCGTCTATTGGTTGCGCTGCCAACGTGTTACTCTCTGAATTCCCAAATGTGTCATCCACTGCTGATTGATTGCTTGAAATCTTTGTCGCTGGTGGACTTACAGATTTTGTATCCAAAGGGCATACGTTTTCTTCGTCGTCCTGTGCACCGTATGTAGAGCCATTTGATCGACTAGGCAGTATACCTGTTCTATCGGGAGACGACGACTCCTTCCGGGTCGGCAGGTGTAAGAGCGAAGAAGGGATTTCTATATTTCTGTCGCTTAGCTTTGGAGTTGATAAAAGATTCAGATCTTCGCTCATTATGTTTAAATTATGATTCGGGTTCTTCGTGTAGTCCGTTTCCCCGTCATGTATACTGAGACTTTTCATTCGGCTTTCCTCATCAGTCCGCCCTGTATTATGCATTTTCAGTGGCAGATTGTTACCTGCAGCTTGATCTTCAGCGGATATACTACTCATGACTCTGCGTTGTATATGAGGAGACTGAATAGAGAGCAGCTATTCAGTTAGATCAATCGAAGCTCTCGCAAGGTGTGTGGTAATCCTCTCTTATTATGGATTGGTGGGTATGATGTTTGTTTTTCGGCCTTAATATTAACCCGGGTGATATGCTTTGTCCAATATTTAAGCAAAATATGCTCTTAGGATTTCGATATAGTGTGAATTTACAAGCTCTGGATGAGGGTCTTGAATAGAGATGATCTTTATTTTGTTTGGCACTCAATGAATGCGCATAGATAGGATGCGTGAGAAGGGAAATTTTAGTCTATGTACAGGATGGTCGATGGGCAAATTTTAATTACTAGTCTAACAACCAAATTAGTAGAGACTAGCTATTGTGGTAGATGTAAGTTCTAAACTTGAGTGTAATGTAAATAATCAGAATCGAATAGAGCATTCGTCGAAAGTGAATTCAAACTTCTCAGTTTTGATATTTCACAAATGTTTGAGACGATGAGTTGGATCTGTTCAGTAGCGTGCGCATATAATTTTATCCCCAAGCGTAAAATTCCTGTCCAATATACTATCTATAAAGGCGTTGCAAAATATAGAGTAAATATGTTCACTCTATGTAAAAAGCAATACCGACCAGACTCATGATCCCGAACTAGAGCTAGGGATCTACATTAATCACAGTCTTAGTTACCCAAAGCTTTCAAGAACACTTTTTGCAACCTTTGGTCCTGCATACAAATATCATCTCAAACTATCTCAAGGCCATTGAATCAAACAGTTTTAGTAGCTCCAAGAGGAGCTCATATTGACGTAAACCAAGAAAACAACACGCAGCAGAAATGGTAAGTTTTACATTATTACTAAGTGATATTACTCATATAAATACTAACAGCTAATTTTCTAGGCCAAACGTGTAACACTTAGAAAGAAAATCGCAAACAAATCGATAGCCAAAAAGGTTGCCGAGTTTTCACAAAGTAATGTAAGCGAACACCATGAGAATCCATTCTTAAAACTTCTGAAAACATCCAAAAAGGATAAGCAGCAAGAAAAATCAAAAACTTTCACGAAAAAGATAGAAAGCAGTGCTAATACAACAGGTGGAATATCGAAATCTGCAGCCAGACGGAGAAAGAGAAAAGAAAAGGAAGAGTTGAAGCCGCAAATGAACGAATTACTCTCCAGCTTAGCAGATGTAAACGACGATGAAAATGGTGCGACTGGAACAACCAAAATAGTGGAGAAGGGTTTTATCATTTCTACCAGAGCCAACAAAAACTTACCAAATGCAGCGAAGAGAACAGGTCATTCCAAGATATTAGCGGAGGAAAACAAAAACTTCAATTCGGTCTTACAAAACGCCCTGTTTAGAAGCTCTCCATTTGATGCTTTGAGGACTGCGATAGCGCACAACTTGAAAAAATAGAGATCTTCAGCCAATTATATGCTCTAATTGCTTAGTCTTAGGGATAAGGACTTCATCTCCACCAATTGCATTCGAAAAGTGCGTGAGGTAACGGAAATTTAATTCGATAAGTTATAGAATATCAGTTAAAATTAATAAGATTTGTACAGTATGAGGGTTTTAAAGAGCATTGTTCAGCATAGTCATCATGATTTGTAAAAACATCATTGTTCATGGATCAGGCAGAATTTAACAACTCTTTCTCAATCGTTTGGCTGCAAACGATCATTTTTGATGCGAGAACGTTAGTCATTGTACGAATTATCTGACAAGTCCCACAAGTCCTCCATACGTACACATTATCAGACTGTTTTTTATTCAAAGTTGAGACTCTACATACCGTTGGGTGGTGTCTTAAACTCGTATTTTTAGCACAGTGTAAATCCAAAATGTTACCATAAATACCCCATGCAACTAACTCACTATTTTGGTTGGGCTATTTCTGTTAATTCGCAGAGTGTAACTGACGAAGTCCATTATTCTATACTCAAGTAAGGCTCAAGTGCACTATGTCATCATAGATTAGAAACCAGTGCAACACTTGAAGAGTCAAAATTGAGTATGTGTGTTTTCCGGAGTCCTAAATGACCAATCTACATGTGCATGCATACGTCATTCACTTGAGAGATCCGTGTTAGTATTCAATATTCTTTCAATCTCAAAACAGCAGTCTACTACATTAGCACCGAATAGGCTACCGATGCCAACTCGAAAACCTTTGAAACAAAAAAAAAAACTCCGGTGACTTTTACTGTTTAAGTAAGCAAGATTATCAATTCTTGTACCATACTATGTCACTGGCTACAACAGTCTTATCATCGTGAGTAATGATGGCTGCATTGTGATCTATCCCTCTCAAAGGATCTAAATAGTTCAAGAGAAGTCACTTTTGCGAGTCTGAAGAGCCTTTTCCTTGAGTTCTCTACTAAACTGTTGGAAAGGGAGGCTGGGCTAGTTGGCACTAGATGATTATATTCATTATGTCAATCACGTGATTTCTAACATTGTCCTACAATGGAAGTGCTTAGCGTGCAACACTTGCAGCTCTCTGCTGACACTCAAGGTCAATCACACTCCATCTACTGTTCTAACAGACAGCTGTCATATGCGCCATAGACTTTATGATTTGCGCCTAAAAGCTTAATATAGGGAAAAGTGTACACCATATTTATTACATTCTGCCCGTTAACACCTGCTGTGGGAGCAAAAAAAACGCGTCGTCTGTATAGTGACATTCTCATAATGCTATATATTGACAACAGTTATTCACACTAGCACGAAGTGCAAGTAAGCAGTATTGTGAAGTCATCCGAACCCAAGAGCGTACTATGCAAAATACTTCTTCTTATGCAATCGTGGGTTGTGAACGAACTGAAGAACTTTTTTAGCCGAGAAAACAATCTGGTTGCAAATTGGATACCACGCGCGTGCGTACTTATTGTGCATCCTTAGAAGGCGACGTACAAAAAAAAAAAAAATAGAAAAAAAAACAAAAAAAAACAAAATTAAAACACGAGAGCAGTTGCCTCATGCACGCTAAAAAGGCACCATATATTGGTGGTAGGACAGCAAAACGTTACTGGACACACTGAAGTCGAATTGGTTAACGGACTTGAAATAGACGTAGGAACAGGCTGAGCTGTGCAAAAATCTAATAATAACATGCTAGATTCGCTACCATCGCGTACTTGCCCGTAAGCAGGCAGCAGGGCACTTACCTGCAGGTGACTTTTTTATACGATTCAAATTGAGGTTGCCTGCAGGCAAATTCAAATTTCTGACTATCGTGTTGTAAACAAGGCGAGCGCATAGACCAAAACATACAAGCTTTTTAAAAAAAATTAATCAAAGTGACTTAGAAAACAAAAATTTTCTTTTAATTTCCTTTGACGGACAGTAACAGAACGATCGTAAAAGACCAAATCAGTATAGGCACAATCTAGTGGAGATAGGCGGAAGAGGCTGATCCAAGTACTTCTCACAACCAATTCTAAGGTGGCTCTCCCTTCATAAGACCAGCCCCGCACTTAGTAGAAGTAAATACAACCAACATCTAGCCCAACCAATCCACCTATTAAGACTGTCGCCATGAATGCCGAGGAGTTCGACAACATAGTACCCACTATCAGCAGGCACTCTACCCCGAGTCAGCGTAATTCATTCCCGGAAAAACGGTCAACCCTCTACATGATTCCACGAGAAGAACAGCAACAAATGCATCTTTTCAGCCAGTCGTCAGAACTAATTCCACAGCCTGTGGGCGAACTGCAACCCAATTCACCTATAGAAGAAGAGAAATTCAAACAGCAGCAATTACAACAGCAAATGTATAACCCAGCAAGCACAGTAGACGAGTCATTGCAGTCTGCAACTCATTCTGTCGTTCCGTCAGTGACAGCAGCTCCAGTTGAGAGTACACGCAACACATTGGCCAACATGTCAACGCAGTTTGCGTATAACGCCCATAATGAGTCGATTTTCGATGATGAGAATCTTTTTCCGAGTCTCCATCAGAACGCTCCGATAGTAAAGTTCGATGAAGCAAACCCAGATTTAATAAATCATGCAACTCTCAAAGCATTGATTGTACAATTGACATCTCCAGAAATCATTGACTACAACTTAATATGTGATTTCTTTCTCACCTATCGAACGTTTGTGAGTTCTATTGAGGTGATGAGCTTGCTCCTCACTAGACTCATGTGGTCATTACAATACATCACGTCACAACAGGAAAGCAACGTGAAGATTGGGAAGCTTGTATTGTTGAGAACATTTGTAGTTTTGAGGCATTGGATCTTGAACTACTTTGTAGATGATTTTGATGCAAATTCGTCCATTTGCGAGACTTTCATCAGTCATATCAACGCCATCACGTTGGAGTCTGGCTTTGTGAATTCCTCCATGATTTTCGAATGTAAGATCTTTACTGATTTGAAGATACATTGGTTGGCACAGTTGAATGAATTTTGGGGCACAAAGATTGATATAGACTCCATTGGTAACAAAAACATCTTACTATATCCTTTGCCCTTGGTTAGCGATGTTGTTTCTTCTAGGAACATGTACAAACTCTCGAAGAGCAACACGGATATGTCCATACATACTAACCCTTCATACCGCAGATCAGCAATGTTGTCATTGTACGATCAAAAAGCACACCACAAGTGCCTTATTTACGACGAGACGACCGCAAGTGGTAATACCAATGATGAGAATCCCCAGATGAGCATCAACAGATTATTATTGCAACATAAATCTTCTCGAGCAAGCATTAATCACCAATTACAAGAGTTTCATAAAGGAAGTGGAGGTAGCCTTCCTTCTCCATCAACTATGACCGGATTGTCCAATATGTATAATAGAAGGAAAGCTATGACTCTGGTTAGTCACGCAAAGCATAATCACATAAAACTTCAGGACAGTTCTGTCGGATTGAAAAAGACAACCAAGGATGTTGGCGAAAACGACTTGGTGGCAGATGATGAGAACAAAGAAAATAACCAGATAGAAGGTTCCACCGGACATGATACTGATGAAAAAGATAAAAAAACGTCACTTATCGATACCATTGGGTTTTGCACTAACGGTAATGTCAAATTACCAGCAGCAAAAGTTGAAACCATCATTCCGAACACACCGGTCAAGAAAATGGAGTACACACTTAAACAAGACGCTCAGTTCATATCTCCAAATATGAGCACCCACCAAAACCCTGCAGCAAGCGATATTACTAGCATGCACAAACCTTCAAACAGCTTTGGCGAAAACGATATCGGCAGAAAGACAAGTCTCAAGAAGTTTGTGGATGGCTGGAAAAAATCGTTTCATCCAGGATCATCCCCGATTCAAGATACACTAGCTATCAAACGAGAGGTGACAAATATACCATCAGTGCAAACTTTGAGCACAGAAGAGATTAGACAGCAAATTGGGTCCCGGGTGGATATCTTATCCGCTAGAGTTGTGGACGAATTAGAGTATTTGATAAGGCACTATATCCGCAACGAACCTACACCTAGTACCATTCTTGAGGTGCACAACGATGAACTTGAAAATGAAAATTCCATAATGGTACACCCTGCTACCCGAGAGGAGGGCCACCAAGAGAAACCCGCCAAAAACGACGATATAGATCGTCTGGTAGAGGATTCGAATGTTAGCGAAGAACTTCCTGAACATGATATTGACATTAGCGAATTATCTGAATTGAACATTGTCAATATGGACCAATCCCCATTTCATACTGACATTTCAGGAGCCGCACCTGACCTGTCAGAGTCTTTTCAGAGACCAGCGTCGATTAATTGGAATGAAGTCGAGTTGGATCATTCCAACGAGAATAGCGTCGAAAAAGCTGATCAGGAGGAGGAACAAGAGGAGGACCTGCAGGACTTGGATGCTCTGAAACATAATACATCGAGAGCAATATCTTTACAAGAAAGATTAAAAAAATCTGGCACGCAATACTTTGATGTTAGCTCTGAGTTCCAAAACGGACAAGATTTCATATCATTTCAAGAGTCAGACCAATCCTTCACATCGTCTGTTTCCACACCAAGTAATATAATCCAGTATGGCCAAGACGTTACTGATTTGGGTATTGTCTCGAGTCCACTTCCAGTTCAACAGCAACATCAAATTCAACAGCTGTCGCTGCAGTATCAGCAGCTGCAACTTCAAGGACAACAGCTAAAGACGCTGTCTCGTAAACTTACTCTGCAGCAGCCTCAACATACAAAGAGGATTTCATTCAACGAGGCTAATATAAACCATACTCAAAAGAGACTCTCAACTGTCTCAAGAACCTCGTCTTCCTCTGCGTTCAAGCGAGATTCTGTGAAGTCGTACATTAGCTATGACTCTGCGTTTTCTTCCTCCAATGGTTCAACTAAAAATATATTGGAAGACGATACAGGCTTCCTTCGCAAAAAGACTGCCTACACAAACTTGAGAAGTGTTGGTAGAGCCAACTCAAAGTTGAGTGGTTTGGGTACCGGCTCCTCCAATTTAATCTTGACTGATAGACAATCAGCAGGTTCTTGTGCCTCTAGGACATCATCAATGAGGAAGAGTATTCGTTTCAGTACCTTGTACGCCCTCACCGAATTACCCTTCAACTTCACTTTCGATGAATCTCTCGTTGATAAGAACTCGGCTGTCCGAAAGTCAAAGAGATCACTTAAACTGCTGGATGTTACAGATAGCTCGATATTTTCTGTTGCTATCAAAAGCAAGAAAGGCTCGTCCTGTGCACTGAACTCAGTAGCCATTCCAGGGATCAGTAATCATGTTTTAAAAGAGCTTGCTGCCATTCCAGATGAGTCCTTCAGATCCAATGATCCTATTGAGTTTGCGTTATTCAAACTCGAAGGTAGAGAGAAGATCAAGAGAAAAATGAAGAGCTCAACAACATTGTCACTAAATGATGCTTCGTTCAACAACACTGAGGACATTTTGAATGAAATCAATAATGCCAACACTAAGGATATCATTGATATTGATGACGAATTAGAGTTTAGCATCTCGCGTGAGCTTCCATTAACGCCGAACAGAATCAGCATGTCTACTATGGATTTGCCCTGCTCAACTCCAAATGAAGAGTTGGAAGGTAGCCAGCTTTTCCCTGTCTATCATGATGAGCAAAAAATACTTGAAACAGAAGAAAGGTTCAGGGTAAATGATGTAGCGGAAAATGGGCCTGAGGATCAGAGAGAAGATGATGAAGAAGAGATGCATGTTGCTCTTTCCACCAATAAAGCATCATCGAAGACATATGTATTCCCATCTCCCAAGGCAATTCTCGATGTGTACACTATGTCAAATGATATTCTCTCTATTGAAAAGGTGTGTGAATCCAATGCACATATTTCCTTTGTGTTAAGTCACGATTCGAAGGTTCTTGCAGAACATTTCACTATTATTGAACAAGATATACTACAAGAGGTTGATTGGAAGGAATTGATTGAACTCAAATGGAACAAGGATTTGCAGCCTGTGAATAGTTGGCTAGAGATTATTGTTAACGATAATTACTACAGCCAAAACAAAGGAGTCAACCTTGTCATTGCACGGTTTAACTTGATGGTGAACTGGATTGTCTCTGAGATTCTTCTTACAAAGTCTATAAGTGAAAGAATTCACATAATTTCTAGATTTATTCATGTGGCACAAAACTGTTTCACGTTGCAAAACTTTTCAACGTTAATGCAAATCATATTGGCCTTGACTTCTGAAAAGGTTAGCAAATTGAAATCAACATGGAACAATCTCCCTCCTGGTGACATTTTGGTGTTGAAGAACTTGGAGGAGTTGGCTTCGCCTTTGAAGAATTTTCTCAATATCAGGCTTTGTATCAATCAAATCAAGCCCTCTAAAGGTTGTATCCCTTTTGTTGGCTTGTATTTGTCTGACTTGATTTTCAATGCCGAAAGGCCAGCATTCATTACGCCACCTAAGGCTTCAACGACTAATGCTGACCATACCTTCGAGTCGTTGAGCACGGGAAATATAACCGGAGGGAGCGGGTTGTCAGCTAACGAAAAGTTCATTAACTTCTCGAGGTTTAGAACCTCTGTACACATTGTGAAGTCGTTGTCCCAGTGCATTGAGTGGTCGATGTATTACAAGTTACCTATCAAGAGCGAAGTGCTTTCCAAATGTTTGTATGTGAAGAGCTTAGATGAAGAGGAAATGAACTATTGCTTAAATGCGATACAACAGTCTAATGAGTGAACATGGCTAGTCAGAACGACGAGGAGCCGCACGACAAGAGTGGCATCTATGTTACACAGTACTTTTAATAACAATGTAATATATACACACTATAAACACACGAGAACACGAGCGTAGAGAATATACGACGATGTGTAGAAGGCTGCAAAAACTAGTGCTGCACATTCGGCTTATGGCTTTTCCGCATCCAATCTCCTCTCCTGTCTCTCAGAGACGATTTTTTCCGCACGGCGCGTTCCGACTTTATCCCAATTGCACCTAACATTCTAATCACAGGTACCTAGAGAGCAACCGAAATAACTCACCCAAGAACCAATCTTAGCGACATTGCAACCATCATATGTCACCCAAAGGCAACTAATGCTATCAGATCTGGTCACTCGCATTCAAGCAACCACAATTTTGATGGGCCTCACAGAACATTTGGGGAAAAGCCTAATGCAGCGTGATTCCACTGATATGGAATGCATATATGCCCCCCTCCCCAGAGAATTTTGTTGGGCGGCTTCTACAGCGTGTGCTCTCTCCACATTTATGCGAGCAGATGCTGCCCCTAACATGCAGTGCGAAAAAACTACGCACAATGATTCAATGAAGTATATGTATCGAAGGCGACTACCAGTTACTTTTCTCCGAGAATTTGTTATTCTTTTTAACGTCTTCATTAAATTAATTGAAATTGATATCTACTGAGTAGTATTCAGTCGTGTTTTCATCTAGGAGTTTACAGCTGCACATAGTACCAAAGCATCTGACATATATCGTCCAAAGAGTGGCTCTGGAATCAAATATCACTTTCTTGTGCCGCATCCCCTGCCCCCCACCTTTCATCGGCTACGTGGATCTCTCACACTCATGTCCCTTAGACGCTTCCAAAAGAATCCCAAAGCATGGGTAATAGCTGCTGTTGCTACATCTGTTGTTGCGGTGGCTTTACTGGTCTACAATGGACAACAAATAACAGACAAGGAGGACGAAGAAGAAGCTAGAAAATTGCACAGCTTACAAGGACTTGACAAGGATATAAAACCTCCGTTGATCAGGAAAAAATCTAAGCAGTACACAAACAAATCCATAGCCCTCACATTATCACACTCCATATTGAGCTCCAAGTTACCATTGAATGACATATTACTCAACTCCGAGAATGTCACCTTCATTTTGCCCCCAAATCTCTCGTTAGATGATCTAGAATTCAACATAACCAAGACGGACCAGGGTTCCTCCTACAACTTGCCCAAAACATTGATCAAGAACTACAAGTTGCTTGATTGTCTGAATTTGCAAGGCTACTTCAACATTTTGAAAAACTTGAAACCAGACATGTTGTTGGTGTGTAGCGATGATTTGGGAATTACAAAGAGAATCCCTCATGATATTGATAATTTCGTGAAAGAGTTCATCAACATCGACCAGAATAAGGATGATATCTATTCTAAGGTTGCCCCAATAATGTTCAGATAGAGAGGTGTGTGATAGTTTTGTCTCTACACGTGTGAGCAATTCAATACACATATGATTGTGTATACATATTGATCACTGCTCACACAGTCTTCCTTTCTTTTCCATAGTAATGCAATGCAAAAAAATATTACACATGTATATACCTCTGTTTCGGGTTCTCATCGACTTCGAAAGAGCTTTATTTTTCTGAACGTTTATCTAAAACTTTATTTTTTTTTTTTTCGTAGATGCAATCGCTCACATCTACCATCCCCTGCTAGAAAGCTTTTGCCTGTCAGTCAACCCATCAATTGCCACACCGAACATCAATTCACCCAAATCAGTAGAATACTCCAAGATTTTGCTTGGGTCATTGTAGTGCGTGACTGCATTGACGATGGCAGTAGCTAGCCTCTCTGGGTTTTTCAGCTTAAAGATCCCAGATCCGACAAATACTCCGTCGCACCCCAACTGCATGCACAAGGCTGCATCTGCAGGGGTCGCAACGCCTCCGGCTGCAAAATTGACCACAGGGAATTTCCCATCGTTGTCGATCAATTCCTTGAGCAATGAGGTGGGTACTCTTATTGACTTGGCGTATTCTTCGAGTGCCAGTTCGTTATCTTTCAAGCTTAACACGTGTTCAATATCTTTTTTAATGATGGATATGTGCTTGACTGCTTCAGAGATATCACCCGTTCCTGCCTCGCCCTTGGTTCTTAACATAGCGGCTCCTTCATTGATTCTTCTAAGAGCTTCACCAAGATCCTTGGCTCCACAAACAAATGGAACTTTGAACTTTGACTTGGCAATGTGGTAAGTTTTGTCGGCAGGGGTCAAAACTTCAGATTCGTCAATGTAGTCAATCTCTAATGCCTCTAAAACTTGTGCCTCAACAAAATGGCCAATTCTACACTTGGCCATAACTGGGATTGACACTTCGGCCATGATGTCCTTAATCATCTGCGGGTCGGACATTCTGCAAACTTGTCCAGACGCTCTCATATCGGCGGGAATCCTTTCCAAAGCCATTACTGCGCAGGCACCAGCCCTTTCAGCAATCTTGGCTTGTTCAACGTTTACAACGTCCATAATAACGCCTCCTTTGAGCATTTGGGCCAATCCGGCCTTGACTTTGAAATCAGACATTGATACTATATGTGAAGTAAGTTGAAGTAAGCTGCAAACTATATCAATTCAAAAAGAAGTTGAGAAAATGAAAACCTTCAAAATATATATCGATTTTGAAAAGAATCGTATTATCAGTCATCTTTGACGAACATGTCATAAACATTTGCGGCAACCCGCCAAGTGGAAGAGCAACACAAAAATAAGACAACTCCTATTTTGACTCTGATCTCATTTATAGGAGGACAAGACAAATACCCGAAGAATCTCAGCTTTCCGCATGCGTTTACGGCGGAGGGGAGTGCGCACTTTTAGTGGCCGGTATGCATTTCCTTGCACAAACAATAAGCCATTTGGTTGCAGAGTCAGAAAATTTCATGAACTTTAAGCGCGGGGGGTCTAGAAATCTGTCAGTCATATCCAAGATTTGTGTGAGACCCTGGCTCTTATCCCGAGTGGAAAAACGATAGTGTTATGCTAAGAGAGATGAAAGAAAAGATATCCATAGAATTTGTTTGATATTCTCTTTAGATGACAAAACCTTCAAAGACAGTAGGAGTGTTGGCGCTTCAGGGTGCTTTTGAAGAGCACTTGCAGCATTTCAGAAGAGTTGGAAGTACGGCCCATCACAAATACATTTTTATAGAAGTAAGAACTGACAAAGACTTAGCTGGATGTGATGCGTTAGTGATACCGGGAGGTGAGAGCACCTCCATGGCACTAATTGCTCAGCGAACAAATCTTTTGAAACCATTGCAAGACTTCATGAAATCCGAGAAGCCAGTTTGGGGTACATGTGCTGGTCTCATTTTTCTCTCCAAACAAGTTCTCAATGGCAGAGTAAACCAACAGTTACTTGGAGGCATGGACATAGTTGTGAAAAGAAACGCATTCGGAAGACAGCTCGACTCATTTGAAAAAGTGTTGAACTTTTCATCCTTTATTCCAGGCGTAACTGATTTTCCTACAGTTTTCATTCGTGCACCCGTGGTTGAAAAGTTGTTGCTTCGAGGAAAAAGCATTGACGTAGGTGAGAATGCTATTTATTCCGATAATGACTACGAAAATCCAGCAGATGTAGAGATATTACATCAATTGGACAATGGCTTGATAGTGGCTGTCCAGCAGGGTAACAAGCTCGGAACTTCGTTCCACCCAGAGCTTGCAGACGATGTAAGGTTCCATCAATGGTTCTTGCAAGAGTTCGTAGATAGATGAAGAGTGTATTGTTTGTTAAATTTACAAAAATAGAAGCACCCTTCGAGTTTCAAAACCGCAAAAGTCGAAGCATTTCTTTTGGCTGCTGTAGACAAGCTCTTATATTCCCCAGATTAAACTTATCATATCTCGCATCCTGCACATTATTTTTTCGGGCCTTTTCTTGTATGGAATCAAAGATACGGCTCAAGCTACATAGAGTATCTGAAGCTCAGACTCCAGAGGAAATTATGCAACATGCTCGAATATTCAATTCAAGCGGCAACGGAAACAGCTACGAAAGACGACTGCTGGTCCATGGCGGCGCAAGTGGTTCAATGTCTTCAAATCTGGCGAGCTTGGTTGTCGGTCACACGTTAGGCAACTCCTCACATTCGAGAGCCTCAATTGAGAACACAATAGTCATCGGGAGGAAGAAAGAGCCAGGTAAGCTGGCTCTGCAACAGCATCAAAATAGCTATCATCGACAACTGCATGAACAGCAAGCTCCACAGCCACCGCAACTCGCGAATCGTGGTTCACATCTGCATACAACTGGCAATTATAGAGGAAGGCGTTTGCTACAACCTACACACAGTTACAGCACGCAATCAACTTCAACCAGTTTTGATAGCGGTAAAGCAGCTTTAACTAGCACTCCTACTGAAGATTGGAGAAGTGTATCAGGAAACGGAACCGACGCGAGCGTTAGCTTATCTTCACCGCGAGTTGTTCCTTCCGAACCTATACCAATAACAGTGTGGTTCCATGACATACGAACGTCTGCAGAAGATGTAGTAATAGACCCGAAATTGATTCCTGGGATTCTGGAGGGTGACATCTGTGAGCTTGTTCCATTCAAGGCTAGCTCTTCCAAGAGAAAGAAGCTAGTCTTCCGAGTCAAAAATAAAACCTCGGACAGTAGTGGTACAAACCCGACTCCTACTCCCACAGACGACACTCCTAACAGTGCAACAGGTGAGGGATCAACGACTGGTCCCTTATCAAGTTTAAATTCCGGAAAGCTGCCTTTATCACCTAATATAGCTCCTTTGAGTCTCGCATCTGTTGTTACCCCTGGCGGAGCGAATGGGAACATTGCATCTGCTTCAACTGCAACGGGAGGCCCACAAGTGAAGTCTTCATTCCAAGTATCTCTTCTTAGCAACCCTCTACAAAAGTTGATGGACTTGCCTCCAAGGAGTTTGGCGTATCTACAAACAGTTGACCCCATGTCTGTAGAATTAGACACAGTAGAGATCTTCATTAAAGATGTTTCGCTCTCGCGAGATTCAATGTGGACATTTTCACTGCAGTTGGCTGGTACTTGCTGCTATACAGAGCAGCGATTGACTTACTTGAACACTCGATGCGGAATTGTCAAAGGCATATATAAGAACGGGAAGAAAGTTTTCTCTGGTTTCATTAGTGGCAAGACTGATATTGTATTCAGGTCTGAATCATCCAAGTTGATCTTCTTAGTTCAATTAGCTCGGGAGATGTGGCATTTTGAGGAAACGGGCGAGATCTTATTCCACAAATTGGTCAACACATTGTTTCCTCGAATCTTCCAAAAATGGAGAGATAAGGGTACACATCACTCTATCACAATAGTGTTGTTTACATCTATGGATATTACCAGTGTACCATGGACTTCATTGGGTCAGGGAGAGAGGCCAAGTAATCGCCGGGACTTTTTCAGGGTAGTTGTGGATCAAGTTAATATTTTTCATTGGGATAGGATCATGGCAAATTTGCGATTAGAGTTTGCAAACTTCAAAAGAGATATCATGCTTCACAAGGAAGCAGCGAGCAGCATGAATTATAAGTTAGAAGGTGACTCACTTCCCTCTGTGAAGGGCAACTTATTGGAAGCTATCAATTTGGGAATTACTCTTGTTTCAGACAGGTTCCGTAACACCGACCTTAAGCACTCATTGAACCATTTCATAGTGGTCACTCCTGGTACTGGCCTCTTCGATGTAGATTATGATTTAATGGTGGAAACGAGTAAAAAAATGCTCAATATTGATGCCGGCCTTGATATTGTTTGCTTGAGTCAACCTCCATTACATATTGTACCGTTGTTCCGGTACAAAGATCCAACGAAAGGAGGCGGTGAAGTATCACATTGCGTGCCAAATTGGTGTGATATTTCTTTCTTCAAAGACCTGACCATTAAAACGAGTCAATGGATCCCACGATGCAAAATTTACGAGTTGCAAATGATGGGGGTCATGGAGAATGAAGTTAATGGAATGGAGATCGAGAGGTTCAAAGTGAATAAAGGAGTGAAGAGTGTTTTGGATGCAATGAACAAGTACGACGAAGATCTCTTCGGGGCAGTAAGGAATCCAGAGACGAAGGCGATTCGCAGTTTCCCTAATGATTCTAAAACTACACGAGAAAAGATGGCCAACGAGAAAATTGCCAATGAAACAAGTCTGGATATTATTGATCCCAAACAACTTGCAACCAAGAATAAGGCAACATCTATAAACTCACGGACTTTATCCTCATCTTCTTCAATACTCCCATCTTTTGGATTCTCTTCGCTCTCGTTGATTTGGAACAAGAATACTCGAAGCACCTCCGCAGCAAAAACTGTCGATGTGTCAACAAACGCAGTGGGCACAGTAACAAATTCTGGAGGTGGTGGTGACTCAGCTGCATTGAATACATTGTACACCTTAAAAAACAAAGACCTGGATGCCGCCTCAGTGAATCATACAGCACCACTACAGGCATCTGCACTGGGGTTCTCACCAGTTGTTCGGCACAAAAGTGGACCATCAACTCCAACAGCGAAAAGAAGCTTCACCCCAATCCCTTTAGCACAAAGGTCGAGAGATTTTTTGACACAACCAAGGGGAATAAATACAGGGAAGCAAGATCATGAAACTGAACTTGAAATTAAGTTAGGAAGCAGTCCAAACAAGCAATCGTTACTGATACATCAACAACAGCTCCAACATCAACAGCAAAGACAGCAACAACTTCAAAAGACCGACTCACTCTCCGAGTCTGTAAATGATGCTACTGTGGATGGAGACAAGGCAAGGAGAAAAACCCCAACGGACTTGTTATGGACAGTAGTTGAAAACCCTTCTAAAGAAATGCACTCCGATGTTTTAGAGTTTCTTAGGTTATCGCGGTGGAATGCCGTTTTTCCTCCCAACATCAAGAGAAAGTTGGTAAAATGGAGATCTTTCCAATCACCTGCAGCACTACCTATTGTTACCACGGTGTTTCCCACAAGTAGAGAATTAGAGTCCAATTACACTTTCCAAATCTATGATGTCTTGTTGAGCCAAGAAAACGATTTGCATTTAGAAACACCCTTAGACCTATTCCGAGAGATGATTCAGATAAGGCTCCTACTTGGTTTCCAGATCTGTTATGGAGAAGGTGTGGCGCAAGCAGAGTACGAGCGTAATACTGGGGGTAACCCAGAATGCATAATCAAGTATCTACCTGTGGGTACAACGCCGGCGTCAAGTTACCCATCCATTATATACTTGAGTTTGGACGACGAAATTCATAGACTCAGCTGTGATGGTGCAGGGAATTTAAACGTTCAACTCTATAGGCACGACAAATCTAAAGTAGCCGTATTGGGCGGAAGCAGTGGAGGAAACTTTGGAGAGAAAACTCATCTCGCCACCCTTGGCACCGTCAGTTATAAAGTTCGCCCCTATGAACCATTGATAAGAACAAGATACGATGACGAATACTCAATCTCGCGAATTGATGCAATAAAAATGAGACCAAAGAAATTTAACTGGAACCAATTTGATCAGTTTTTAGCTGGATTCGATGAAACATTACCGGAAGGCCAAAAATCGTTCCACAAGATGAAGTTTGTGATAATGCCTGCAGAATTGCCCAAGAACGCCTTTTACATATCCAATGAAAAGCTCTCCGATGAAGAAATACGCATGGAAGGGTTGCAAAAGTTAATTGCTATGATTGAGAAGGGTAAGTATAACAGCAGCGGAACCGTTACTAGATCAGGATCAGTGTCAGGATCCATACCACTGAACACCATCAAGGTGCCCAGAAAGAAGGAAGAGACCTTTTCAGAAATTAGTTTCTACACTGGTAACTTGTATGATTACTTGTGCGAAGAGGCAACTGAAAATATTAGCCTGATAAACAGTGGTTCTCGTAAAAGTCTTGAAAACTATAAGGTGGCCAGACTCTCAAAGAAGGATTTTAGTTTACCACTGTTGGCACAGGAACTTCAAGGACCGAACGGATTAAATCTTGTGGATCGCACTTGGCACTTCAAGGTACATCCTCATTGTTTCTTGGGTAATGAGCTTGTTTCTTGGCTCATTGAAAACTTTCAGGATATTGATAGCAGAGAAGATGCGACCTTGTTTGGACAAGAGCTAAAAGATGCGAAGCTTTTTCGGCACGTTGAAAGTAGGCATGGATTCCTTGACGGGTATTATTTTTATGAGTTCGAGGACGAGTACATCGACATGTCTTACAGGAAACGTGGCAGTGGTTGGTTTAACAAGAGCGACAGCAGCAACAAAACTGAAAAGGAAAAATCTAATCAGATTGCCGATGCCCTCAAATCCCCCATACTTGATCTGCCACTGAAGTTTGGAGAGGAGTCTTATTCACCTGTGTCTTCACCCACCACGAGAAAAGCATTTTATTTATCCAAAGCGGTGCGGTATAACGTAGATCAACTCAAAAAATCGTATAGACCGGAAGTCATCACCGTTCACTACGACAAGGTACATAACCCAGAGCACTGTTTTCATATCAGACTCGAGTGGCTTAACACCACGGCAAAGTTTATTGATGAGACTGTGACTAACTGGTCAAGGTTTTGCGAAAGACACGGCCTCAAGCTAGTTGAAACGCCTTGGAATGAGCTTTGCACCATTCCACAAGTAAACCCGTTTCATTCAATAGTGGACTTGTCGTTACGTCTAGACCCTTGGGTGGATTTCGAGTTTAAGGATTCCAAGATTTTGGCCGAGAACAAGTTTTATTTCCACTTGTACTTGTTGAGCAAATCTGGATTCCTCTTGGACAACCGGTCTCCAAGTTTTCTCAGGAAAGACGATATTGATATCACCTATAGCTGGGGAAAGCCTGTGTTCAAGTATGCTCAATACATCCACAGGACGGGAACATACATAGTCGAATTGCGTGACAACGGAATGTTGTACTTGGCACCGAACAATGTGCATTTGACCCGTCAACGAACCATGCTTGGGGCCATCCCTGATAATGATATCAACTTAAAGTTGTACACACATGATGCTCAAAAGGTTATGCTTGATTTTAGAGCTACTTGCAACAACGTTGTGAAGTTAAGGGAAATTTTTAAGGACGCCGAGGAAGAGTGGAATGTGAGAAGTTCTTTATAGTTAAACTACGAACCTATTAGGTGAGGGTAATGAGTATATTTGATGTAGACGGTTATTTGTGACCCAGTAAGTCTAGTTAGCAATTCTCTCTGCAATCTTGATGGCGTCTGCCAAAACCCCGTGAGCTGTAACCTCTGCACCAGCACCAGCTCCTTGAATAATTAACGGGTTAGTGTAACGATCAGTCTTAATTGAAACTACGTTGTCACTCCCTTTAAGTGAAGCAAATGGGTGGTCAAAAGAGTACTTACCGATTCCAACGGAAACTTTGTTTGCCTTGAAGTCTACCAGACCAACGAATCTCAACACCTGGTTGTTAGCCAAAGCCTCATCCTTCACCTTTTGGATATCTCCGTCGTACTTAGGCAACTCCTTCAAAAACTCATCAGCACTCTCGACATCTTCTAAGGCAGAGGGAATCAACGACTCGACAGGAAACGATGTCGGTGACTCAACTTCAAACCCTGAGATTCTCGCCAAGATAGTTACCTTTCTTGCAACATCTAACCCGTTCAAGTCATCCCTTGGATCTGGCTCTGTGTACCCTAATTTCTTTGCCACACTGACCACATCAGAAAAGTTGGTTTTGGTAGAGCTATCAGTGGTAGAAAATTCGTTAAAAATGTACGACAAGGTACCAGAAAAGATCCCTTCAATCTTCTCAACCTTGTCTCCAGTAGCTACCAAGTCTCTGATAGGTCCTATAATTGGCAAACCAGCACCAACAGTGGCTTCGTGGTATACCAAACCGCCACCTGGTGCAGCAGAATATTGAAAAATTTCATTCCAAGTAGCCAAATCGGAAGAGAATGCCTTTTTGTTTGGCGTAGCAATGGAAATGCCGGCCTTTACAAACTTCAGATAGTAATCAGCGATTGAAGCATTGGAGGTGTTATCAATCAAAATCGTTGGTCTTTTGGCAGCAGTCAAAAATTGTGTCAAGGAGTCCAAACCCAACACTGGTTGCGCAGATTCAGTCTTGTAGTTTTCCAAGTCAACGGGCTTGTAGTCATCTGAATAGAGAGCCTCCTTTGACGATCTGGCTAAGTACACAACATTAAACTTAATGGCCAGCTTAAGGTTCTTCAATTGCGTGATGAAGGCGGAGCCAACTACTCCGGAGCCAATAATGGCAACGTTTACGGATTTGGACATCGTTTATATAGGGCAAATATGGGATATGTTTCAAGTATCTTAGATGTGCGAGTACAAGGCTGACTCATTGAGAGTGGTGCGAGCTCAGCAGCAGTGTGTGGCGCACTGAAAAATTCATACGCAGGATTGTGATAGTGACACTGCGACTCACTGATTGCACCACACTCTTAGTGCCCAATAGCTATTCTTAATAGCTGACACAGGTCGAGTTGTGATGTGAGCACAAACGAAACATACAATACGGTTTTCGTTACCTTATATTAGAGTGTATATACGTGGATATAATACCTGAACTTACAGAGTCAGCACTACAATCCCTGTTGCAATCTCTCACCCAACTTCTTCGATGCAAACGACAACACGTTGAACAAACCCTTCTCGCTCAAGTCAATCTTATTAAGAGAGATATCAGAGCCGGCCATATTGGCCAGCTTGGGATTTGTGACGCGAGATACAATGATTGCAGGGTCAATCTCCAAGATGATTCCATCATCAATCGTTTCATCAATAGCCAAACTCACCAAGTCATACTTCTCTAAAATGGTGGCTTCATCTACTGTGTTGTCGAGTAAGATACTTAACGCTTCCAAAAGGTTGTTGTTTAACGAGTAGATCATTGACTCATTTTCGTGCACCAGTGCCACGAGAACGAGAAGTACGTCATTCTGCTGTTTGTAGGTAATAAGGTGGCTATCGTAAAGGATGATGTCTTGGTTCTGCTTGTGAATTTTTGCAAAAAGACTTTTTTCAAACTCGAGTTGTTGTGTGAGCGAAAGTGTGGGTGTATGTGATGTCTGGTGCTCGGGAGTGTAGTACTTGGCATAGAGCCGTCCACCTTTGGAGTCCAAAATGAGCGTAGCTGTGATAGTTTTGAGTGACACAGACATGACGAAGTATGTATGATAAAGTAAGCCTTGATGTAGGGATGCAGTAGTTTGCGTGGGATAGACTTCTGGTTCTCCTCTAGATCTGAATAGGCTGGGTTCCGGAGCCAACTATGAAATCGCTCTCTCTAGGCAGTTGCGCTAAACAATTAACGGCTTCTGAACGTGGCGAGTAAAAAGTAAGCCAGGGATGGATGGAGCGGGTTATGCTACAAGGGTCAACTGATGTCTCTTCTCCTGATTTTCATTTGTGCTTGAACACGTATTGAACAGTGCACTGCGCGTTTGGAAAAATGTCTCCTATGTACAGGATTCCCATACGTTTTTTTGTCTGAGAGAAAGCAAAACTGAATGTGATTCAAGCGAGGCCCTCAGTAGGAGTCAGATACACATAGGCGCTGCTGAATGTTAGTCTGAGGTACCTGATTTAAGACAACTGCTATATGCGCTCCTTTTGACTATAAGTTTTGAGTTTCAATAAGGGTACCCTTTATACGCAGCCATCGAGAACTAGGCTAACCAAGCCGATAACGCAAACTGTGACGAAAAAGAAAGCTCATATATAACAAGACCAACCCATAGCTTGTTGTCATAAGCATCGTAGATGAAATCAGCGGTGTCAATTGCTGCAAACTTGAATTGTTGCAAACATGTACATTCTCCGGCGGCCTGCACAGAAATCATATGCTCGTGTGCGCTATGGGTACCACGTGGGAAGAACAAAAGCGCGCGGCTATCACATCCAATTGAAGAAGATGGCAGCCAGATGACATGTGCAATGGATGCAAGCTGGGCAAGCGTAGGCTGTCATACCCGGAGTGCAACACAAGACAAAGCAATTGCAGAAACAGGAAGACCTCTAGACTTGAAATCGTGAATTTACAGTGGAAAAAATTCACATAAAATAGTCTTATGCATGGCTGCATGATAAACCCAGGGGCTGACGAAAGAACAAATTTGTATCGCCAAATGCTACCCTTTTGGGGCACACCGTAGCGTCTCCCTTCCGCTCAACGAAGCACAAGCACAGTTATTCGACCCCTCATGCTACTGAATTGAGCGTACCTAAATCTTCGGGCTCGAATATCTTTTGTGACCATGTGGGCCCGCCGCCTTATCCCGCTATCGTCAGACATTGGTCGAGCCGCTGCGCTCGCACAGTGTTATTTTTTCTGCTTGCAGCCTAATAAAAGTTTATTAGCTGAAATTAAAAGCCGGCACCACGAGCGGGAAATTGTCAGAGGTACCTGTACTTCTTTATATTCGTTGATTCTGGAACATATTCATTGGCTTATTCTATAAGTTGTCAACGGTAAGATCTGTCCAGGGCATACAGGCTTTGCCATTCATAGGAGTATACTAGAATTCATAGCGCCTGTCCCTGAACTGTTAGGATCTAAGATAACAAATCTCGTCAACCCACTCCAGACTCTTCCATAATGATGTTCGGATCCAAGCTTGACAGCGAGGTGTACCCTCCCTGGAAGGAGTTCTACATGAACTACACCTCGCTCAAGAAACTTCTCAAAGAAGGAGTTATCCTCAAGAACAATTGGAGCGAAAAGGACGAACAGAACTTTGTATCAGCTCTTGACGCTGATCTCGACAAAGTGTACACGTTCCAGTCACAGAAGTATGATGAGTTAAACGATACATTGGAAGCTCTCCAGCTCCAAACTGAGACACCTTCATCTGCTTTTGATGAGCGTAAGTTTTCAACTAAGCTCGAGGAGACTTTGACACTCGCGCAAGAATTGGAGCGTTTCCAAAGACTCAATTACACTGGGTTCACCAAAATTGTCAAAAAGCACGATCGAGTTCACCCTGAGTTTTCTGTCAAACCGCTTCTTAACGTTCGTCTTAAGAACTTACCCTACCATAATGAGGATTACAGCCCGCTTTTGTACAAAATCTCCATGCTTTTCCAATTTTTGAGAGAAAACTACAAAGTGGACCAGAGTTTATCTAAGCTTTCGCTGTTGCATGAAGATAGTGCTGCCCAGCAAGAGTATGAATCGTTTAAGTTTTGGGTTCACAAAGATAACTTGATGGAGGTAAAAACCAACATATTGCGTCACCTTCCGGTTTTGGTATACTCCAAGAAGCAACAGCAGCAGAAGAGCGGCAGTGGTGTCGGTGGCAGTGTAAGTGGTGGCCATACCTTGGAAGATCTCATGAACAATGACTCCGATGATGATGAAGACTCCGATGACAGCAACCCCAACATCAACTGTCTTTATTTTGACTCACCAACTTTTGAGCTCTACAACGATAAGCTTGTGAAGAACCCCAACTCCCTGCTGTTGCGTATCAAGTGGATCGGCAAGCTTTCAGAAAAACCTAAAATCATCATTGAGAAGAAGAACTTTGATCAAACCTCTCAGGATTTTAATGTTGGTGAAAAGTTGAGCATAAAGGAGAAATATTTGGACTCGTTTGTGCGTGGTGAATTTGACCCCGAAAAATTCGTGCGTAAGATGCAACGTCGTGGCTCTTCCAAGGAAGATATTGCCCAATTTACCGAAGTGGTTGATAGTCTTCAGTCCTTTATCAAAAATCACCATTTGCAGCCGTGCGTGCGTACTGTATACAAACGTACTGCTTTCCAGATTCCAGGCGACGACAAGGTACGTATTGTCATTGACTCAGATTTATTATTCATTCGTGAGGACGCATTCGACTCAGAACGGCCCATTAGAGACCCTTCCAAATGGCATCGTACCGACATTGACTCAAAAACCTCCAACCCATACTCCTTCCTTCGTAAGGGAGAATCCCAAAAATTCCCCTACGCTGTCTTGGAAGTGAAGGTTAAAAAGAACAAATTCAACAAGAGGCTGCAATGGATCAATGACTTGGTATCACTGCATTTGGTAAAGGAAATCCCTAACTTTTCCAAATTCATTCAGGGAGTAGCAAGTTTATTCTTGGAAGATGACAAGTTGGATAACATCCCTCTTTGGTTCCATGATTTGGAGGGTGACATTAAGGTAGACCCACAGCAGGCTTACATCGAGAGCAAGAATAAGGCGGTAAAGCAGCAATCAGACCAGGAGAATTTGGCGAAGTTCCGTACTATGCTCAACTCCGCTGGCGGATTCTCTCCTCGGAGCAAATCATTTTCGGGCACTTTATTGCTTGACCCACCGAAGCTTGGTGCAATTGAAGAACCAGAAGGAAGCAACGGCACCACTCACTTGGGCACCACAGCATATGCTTCTGGGCCAGCATCTTCGTCTAATAACAACCTCGATGAGTCTTCTGCTGACGAAGAAGATGACGAGGACGTTAACTTTACCAAACTCCCCACTCACACCGCATTTCTTAACAAGATTAGTGGTACCACTGCTGCTGTTGCCAAACTTGTGGATGTGGACTCCGAAGATGAGGAGATTCAGTTACCTGAAGGTGTCACCAAACCAGAACTGTACATCAAGAATGCGGGTCCATTGAAGATTGAACCGAAGGTATGGATGGCAAACGAGCGGACTTTCAACCGGTGGTTACATGTTACCACTTTACTTTCCTCATTGACTTTTGTGGTGTACCTGTCGGTGCGCCAGTCAAACTCTCAGCTGGTTGCAACATTCTTGGCTTATGTCTACTTTATCCTCACTTTGTTTTCTGGAGCATGGGGCTACTACATTTTCCTGAAACGGCGTGAAATTATTATTGAGCGTTCAGAAAGTCACCTCGACAATATTGCAGGACCTTTGGTGATTGCTCTTGGATTGATGGGTGCCTTGATTGTGAACTTTGTGTTTGGCTTCAAGCATCTTGCAGAGCTGCAGCGTAACAATTTGACAGTGGCAGGGTTAAACGATACTTTTTATGATGCACATCCTTTCCACAAAACAGTGCACGAGGCTGCTTTCAAAATCCTCGGCTACTAGCCAGGAGCTCAACAGACATTAAATAGAAACTGAGACTCTCATATAAAAGTAATACAAAACGATTTTATTAATTCTTGCCCTCTTCGATTGCTAGTGTACAGCAGCTTGTGACTGTTATTGTTAATTGCTTTATGTCCAATACCAACTGTTCATACTTGTAAGCAATCAAGTTTGTGTTTGGGTACCCATAGGAACACAGTAGAAACACGGTTGGCTGTGAAAGTGCAGCATCTAGCTTGTCACGTGACGAGAGTTTTCACATCGGTTTCCTTCAAACTTCCCACAAGCAGAACTTTATGGTTCATCATCTGCACCCCACATCCAGTATGGAGTTTAATAACCCGCTCTACTTCAGCGAAAGGCAGAATGGGTTCAAGAAGAGTGGTGTTCGCGTTCCGTCCATACCTCAAGAAACTGCACATACTGTAGCGGAAACGGATGAAGCTGAAGTCAACTCGTGCGAATCAATACTGCCTGTTTTTAGCAGTACACTCATTTACAATACGTTTTCAAGATTGATAGAGACTGTGGTCCAATTACTCATGTCTGCAGCGCGTATAAGTAGGAAAATATATCAGAGTAACGTACGACTGCGGGAAGTACGATCGCATCCACAAGAGAAGCAAATGACTATTTCAGAGGACATTACAGACGATTGCGATAAGGAAGAAGTAGGGGATGAGTCAGTAATTGTGCTAGGATCTGCAAAACTAGAACCCGTTAAGGCACCAGTGGATGACCTTCTTTCGCTTCTTTGTCCTGATCTCAATGAGGTAGAGTCAGAAGGAGACGGAGAGGATAAGGAAGGTGAGAAACAATACGGCACTGTACTAAATTTAAAACGGCGTGGTCGTCATCTTGCTGGTTCACAAAACACAGTAGACGCTTGGTTGATTGGTACAAGTCAGAGCTCGGTTCCAGAAACGAGCAATAACAGTGCGCAGTGGGGCCAGCCAGCTGTCACCCAACCTAAATCCAGGAGGAACGCGGAGAGACCAGATTTACAAGCTGTGGCCAACTCAACACCAATTATTCTTGACGATGACGAACTGTTGGATAGTGTTGGTGTGGTGGACTTGTTCTGGGAGCCTGACATGTCTGTACCGTCGCCTACGCCGGCCGGAGCACGGCTCCGTCCGTTGCAGCAGCCTCAAATAAGAGACGGAGTACTAAAAAAGCAGCAGCACCATAATGATGGGGTATTCACACGAGATTGGTCTCTAGCTTCTGGCCCTCTTTCTGACTATCACTCTACTATTGCACGCTTCTATCTCCCGCATCTCCCACCACAGTATTCCCTTGTCGACTCGCTCATTAGAGATTTCCGAGCCTCTGACAACTGGCTCACGGACCACAAAACCAAGCAGGACTTGGTTACCAAAGAACGGATTGCACAAACTTCGCGTGTACGCGCTCTTTCGCAAGAACAGCAATCTAAGGTACTTAAATTATGGCGGGCGTCCAACCTCTCGATGATTGTATCTTCAGCATTTCAAATTGATATCACCTGCCGTGATATACAAACCTTGTGTGATGGGCAATGGTTGAATGATAATGTCATTGACTTTTATCTTAGTCTTGTGGCTGCAGCAGCTGGACCAGAAGGGAAAGATACTTCACCAGTTTTTTGTTGGACGACTCACTTTTTTACCACTTTACAATCTAAGGGCTATACAGGAGTAGCTAGATGGCTGAAAAGGAAGAAGCTTAACGTGACAGAAAAGGAATTGATTATAGTCCCAATCAACATTATGGGTACTCATTGGGCTTTGGCAGCCGTGGACAACCGTACTCAAGAGTTCCAATACTACGACTCACTCCTGTCTCTGGGTAACATCCGGGCTCTCCAACAACTACAAACTTATATGGTGGAGGAAAGCAAAAAGTTCCCGAATACCAAAATAGACTTCTCTACATACAAACTAGTACCCTTAATGGAAACACCACAACAGCTGAATGGATATGATTGTGGAGTATTTACTTGCACTCTGGCACTTTTTGTATCGAAAAGACAGCCACTTGGATTCAGTCAAAAGGACATGAAGTTGCTTCGCCGTAAAATGGCATATGAGATTCTCACGAAAGAGTTATTGTAAATAGATTATAGAAGACACAGCAAACTCTGAAAGATGCGGCTGTACAATATGAAACCGAAGTGAACGCTAAATCGATAAGGACAAATAATCGTAAATTGCTATATACAAAAGTGGAGGTCAATCAAGCTCAATGTCGCGCGCGCTTTAGATGCTCCAGGTACTCCGACATAATTATAAGCCTATGCGAGACCAATCTTTGACAAGATACTCAGATCCTTACGCACACCGACCTGTTTGATGTCTTCTTCATATCCAATAATTTTCTCCGTTGCTGCGGTAATTTTGGCCTGAACATAATCCAATCTGATTTTGAGCATTTTCAAGTCGTTAAGGCGCGAGATCTTCGCAATCTCATCTTCAAGCTTCGCTATTTTAGCATTTTCAATCAGAATTAAATCATTATAGTAAGCAGTCTCGTAGATTTTGAAGATATTTGTATCATGCACCAAGTTCTTGAAAGCCTCTTTGTACAAGGGCCGTCCTGTGGAAATTGAGTTGAGGATACCCTTCTCTCTGTCTAAAGATATAAGGTCGTGCTTCTCCAAAGTCGATAATGTGGAAAGTGTATCTGCCAGTGATTTGAAAAGTGGGTTCTTGGTAAGTTCTGTGTATGCTACATCTTCCTTCTCAGATAATAGTTTCATGATTGCCCAAACCTGAGCAGGCAGCCAATTATGCTCCTGGTCAGCGGCTGCGGCAGCTGCAGCTGCCGCAGATGTGTTGAGGAAGAAAGTGGTAATCTGCTCCGCAGCCTGAGTCACCATTTCAGCAAGAGCTTCTGAGGGTGTCTCACCTGAACGTACGCGCCTAATAAATGCTTGCAAGTCGAGCATTCGTCCACCAATAGGCTCAAGACATTCATCGATATGTCCGCTTTTTCTGTATTCTGTACCTGCTAACTGGTTCAAAACGTATTGTTTTGAGGACTTCAGAGTGGCATCCAGAAGGCTGATAGTTTTGAATACCTGATTTGGAAGTGAATCAGTCAAGAGTTGGAAAGACCCCACGTCGTGTGTGATATATATCACATGAGCTAAATTTGCCTGAACAACTTGTGAAGTCCAGTCAGCAATCATTTTATAAATGAAATCTTGGCTGCTTTCAGATTTTCGGTGAAACTTATTGATAACGATTATTGGCTTAAGTTCTGGGTGCTGCTGAAGGTATTGATCTTCCTTTAAGAGTTCGTCATCAACAAGAAGTGCAGAAGACGACGATATTTTCTCAGCATCATTCGATGGCGAACTAGTCGTCCTTTCTGAAGAATCAACTGTACCAGCCGATGTTTCACTCTCACCGTTTCCAGACTTTTGAGCCTCTCTCTCCCGTCTTCTTTGCCTTTTCAACACCAACCTCTTGTATTCACCATAATCCTCCAATGCTACATTTCTTAACGCCAGGGTAGCTAACAGGAACATGTTTTTCAACTGAGTTTCCTTCAGCTCGCTTAATCCTGACTTCTGACCTGTGATTCCCTGCACACCTAAATCAATGAATTGCAGAATCAGGTTTGCCCAAGTGAAGAGCGGGAAGTAGCCTAATTGATGTGCTGTCGCCTGTAACAACGAATTATCAGAACGTGACTTAACAAGAGTATCACAGTCAATGTAGAGTATCTTCTTCTTGAGATGTTCATCTTGGAGAAGACCATGGTCTAATACGAACTCCTGCTTTCCAGAGCCCTTTGGCCCTTTCACAATAATGTATGTGTTGATATTTTCGTAAATCCACATTTTCAATTGCTTGATTTTTTCAAACCGTTCGAGCCAGATGATGTTTGGGTGTCCCTCAGAATCAGCATCAGATTCATCATCATCGTTGGTCAAGTCATTTTCTGCAATATTGTCTTGGTCAGACCCATATGTAGCCACTGGATTTATCAAGTTTGACCTTGCGGCCCTCTTGACAAGTTCCCCGGTTGCTTCGCAGCCTTCGTTGAAGTAGTCATCCACGAAATCGTACCCTTTACTGAACTTGCCTGCCAGCCACTGGTATGGCGTATATAAAAGCTTGACCAACCAATTGTCTTTGTACGTTTCCAAAGAATATTTATGAGTAATCTTGTGCTCGATGAATTTTTCTCTAATCGGGTCAAATATCAATACGGCCACAGTGGCTAGGAGTGCTAAAATAGCCGGGATAGCTACTTTCTGATGGTTTCCAATAAAGTCCGTGATGTAATTCATCTTCTTAAGCGGATCATATTGAATATGTAATGAGGTCTTACCTTTGTTTAGCTTGATTCCTGTGATGCAATTCTTCGCCAGAATTGCTGACCTTACATTCCGAAACAAAACATATGCCAAAGTAGGGCTCAGAGGCATTATATCCAAAATAAGACCATACCGCCGGAACAAAAAGTACATTTCCTCCTCTGTAAGCTGTTCTCCTTCAAACATAATCTTAAGCCGCGGGCTAGGAAGCCGTCTCAAATCTTCAATCCAGGGTGTACCCTTCACTGGAAAGCACTTTGGAAATAGATTGAGAAATTTGTAAATGGTCCGTTTCACAATAGGTTCGCTTTCCTCATTATATTGGATATTGCTGCAAATCTTCAGTATGAATTCTTTTGGCGTAGTGTTTGGAGGTACAGTGAACTTGACAAAGGCTCCACCGTCTCGTTTTATTGGGATGAATTCACGGATTGTAGCACCTTCTGTGAGAGGGGACTTCTCAGTCGATGAAAGTTCCATGATACGTCTTTTGATACTTTCGTCATCGTGAGTAAAAGTAAACTGACCGAGCCACCGGAAGTAGTGTGAGAGTGAGAGACGAGAAATCGTCAGGGGGTATATGTGGTCGAAGTAGAGGATCACCTCCTGTTGTTCCTTAACATCGATATGCCCTGTAGATGATGCAGAGGTGTCTGACTCATTCACATCTTCGTGTCTAAGTTCTTCGACATCCAGTGAGTAATGGCGGGATCCTATAACAAGACTCTTCGTGCCCCCACTAGGGGGATTTATCGCACGGTATATCCCAATCCCTAAGTTATTCAGTTTATTATATTCACTTGCAGCTTTCATATGAAAGCCACGTCTTTCCACACTGCCATTTGCAAATTTGGAAATACATATTGCGGGCGATCCCAAACACCCCTTGATAGTTAATGCATGAAGCTGCCTGCTACTTGTTAGAGCCTCACGAACCACCAATGACTTCAAGCTGCCAGTATAGACTGACCGCCTTGATAAAGTAGCAATTGGATTCATTACTTCAAATTTGCTAGCGGAAAAGGAGACTGTTGCCAATGGCAAGGGAGGGTATTCAAGGGGCAAAAGTTGCTACGCTGATATGCGTGCATACAAGCACGCGGCTGGTACCTGGTTTGGAAGCGCCGTTTAGAACACAGATTGTGCGTTCTACGAAAGCAAGTTAGCTATATTTCGCCGGGATATTATACTGAAACCACTTGCTTTATTGATGGACCTTTTGTGGACTGGGGGGGAATCTGGGTGGTGTACCCTAAATGCTAAAGAGACTTTATGGCTGGAAAAAAAACTACAGAAGAGGGTGAAATGTTTGAAGAGCAGACTTGGTCGCTTGCAGCATTGGAAGTTTCATTAATATGGATCGTCCAAAAACACTCAGTCTGCGAGAGAAGAAAAGCTGTTGAACCTTTGTCCTGCTAGATTCAAAACGATATTTCTCTTGACTTGGTTTTTATTCGCAGTCAATAGCATTTTTTCAGAATCAAGTACTTATAACAGCCATTTGCACACGGTGAACACCCAATATAATACAAGAGAACATCTACAACTCACCATCATATACACTTGATGGAAATGAATTGTCAGCTACTACTGGCCGTACCAGCCGTCATCTATAGAACATGCCCATAGATAAACCATTGCAGCTTATCATTCTCGGCCTCGCTTTGAATCCCTGTGCCACAGAAAGTCACAGAGATCTTCGAAGAGGCCGCATTAAACAGAGACTCCTACACGCAACTTTTTCAACTCGTTGTATTCGTATGTAGATTTGCTTTCGCTGAAGAAAAAGAAGTATGAAACTCGTAGATTTTTTTTTCCTGTTATTCAAAAGTTGTGCATCGGAAAACATGGGCGTTCACTAACCAACTTTTTCAAGTGCGTTAGGGCTGCAAAGTATTCATTCTCAAAGGGTATATACAAAATGATGCACTTCTGGGTGCAAAGTCTAGCCTGCAATGGTTGAAATTTCTATACACGCTCACATCGGCGTACTAGGCAATGGTATTAGACTTCTATAGATGATTTCCAAGTGAACACACAAGCTCAGTTGGATTTCAGGTTCGATGTACCTTTAAATAGTCCCATAAATCAAAGACCCTTCCCCATACAGTGTCTCCCGGCGACACTTGTATAGTCTTTTGCTTAGAATCAGATTAGTCTATGCTAGAAGATGGAATTTGGGACTTTTCTGCAAAAAAGTCGCCAGTTTTGAGAGGTCTCACGCTTTCCTTGGCATCTTCTTGCGATCCAACTTTCTTGCCATCTTTATAGTTTTTTCTAATGAACTCTCTCATTGCGTTAAGGGCTGCTTCTCTGCTGAGCTCTTTCAAATCCAGTCCCAGGAGTCCCTCGGTGTGGCTTACTATGTAGTCTAAGTCAAAATCCGCAGAGTCCAATTGGGTCAGCTTCAAGATTTTTTGCAAGATAGAACGACGCTGCAGGGCGTCAGGCTTACCAATAGCGAATTTCTTTGGTAGCCTCCTCAAGAATGCGCTGTCAATATCATTTTGTCGATTGGTTGCACCCATAACCATAATACGGCCGTTGGAAACCAATCCATCCCAGAGGGTCATGAACTCCGCCTTGAGCATAGAAGACACTTCATGATCTGTGGAAGACCGGTCCCTCAAAAAGGAATCGATCTCGTCTATGAATATAATGCATGGCTGCAACTTGTTGGCTAACGAGAAAATAGCATCCACAATTTTGTTGCTTTCTCCATACCATTTGTCCATGATTGTTGACATCCTAATCAGAAGAAAGAATGCGCCACTCTCTCTGGCGATTGCCTTTGCAAGCATAGTCTTACCACATCCTGGAGGACCGTAAAAGAGGACACCCTTTGGCGATTGAATCAACAGCAGATGTGCCTCGAACAAATGAGGCTCGGTGAGGGGAAGAATCACCAGTTCACGTAGATCTTCAATAATCAGCTGCAACCCGCCAATGTCGCTGAAAGTCACTCCTATATCTTCCGGAGTGATCAACGAGTTAAGCAAATTCTTCTCATATTCTGTAAATGTTACATTCTTCAAAGCAGGATTCACTTCCTGAATTCGTTTAAGTACATTGGTAGACTTCTTGCGAGCTTCTTTCGCTCTTATAGTATTTTCACTTCCTTGTGCCTCGTTTAAAAGGTGGTTGACAATGTAGTACATGGAGAGCCCTGCTCCAGTAAGGAAGAATAGATCTCCAAGGAGCTTGATGTCAAGCTTGAACTTTCCAAAATCGATTTTCATTTTGTTCATTCGAGGATTCACTGCTCAAGCCGTATAATTTACTTCTTACACCAAGAGGGATTGCTACTATAGCTCGTCCCTTGTTCTTTGCAACGGTGGCGAGTGTTCTTGATTCCGTTGCCGTTTGGTTTTCATGTGCTGTTGGGAACAACCTCGGTACTGCATGGAAATCGCAGATTACGACCAACGGTGCAAGCAAAACCAAAGTGTGCGCGCGCTACAGCGAATGTGAACTGGTGTAGCCGATTTGTTACCTGCAGTACTCGATGAGCTACAAGACGCATGCAAGGTGAACTCAGTTGATTCTCCATACCCATAGACGGTAAGGGAAGTCTCCATCCAGAATGTCGAGAGAAGAAAATGAACGCCACGGAATCAGATTACCGGGGGAATTGCTCGATCAAATCAAAGTAAGAGAAGACAAAGGAGATTATGAGGACAATACGCGGTACACATTGTTTGATAATAACAGTAGAAAGCGTGGAAAACCTGTATCACGAAAGGAAAAGAGACAACAGGAAAGAGACTTGAAAAGGCAAAAGAGGTCAAAGCAAGCAAAGCAGAAGCAACTTTTTCAACATGGTCAAGAGAAGGTCCAACAACGATCAAAAAAGGATACGTCTAGGGTAGTGACTCAGCAATCTAAGAAAGACAAAGAAACAATAGCCAAGGGAAACCAGAACGGAAACCTTCGGATAGTGAAAGAAGACGATATCTCTGACGACGATGTTAGCGATTTTGCTGAGTTTGAGTCCGAAAATGATGAATCCGTGGATGACAATGATCCGATGGAGCAACTTCGAAGGCTCAAGGCGAAGAAGGGAAGAGCAGAGTCAAAACAAGATATTAGAATTGTCAAAGAGGATGATTTGAAAGATGATTCATTCGAGGACGAGGACGAGGACGAAAAAGTGGAAGAAAGCGAGGAAGAGGTTCTGGAAGGCAATTTAGACCCTATGGAACAACTCCGCAGGATAAAGGAAGCAAAAGCAAAAAATGGAAAGAAGAGTAATGATAGCATACGAATTGTCAAGGAAGACGACCTTAAGGACGACTCCTTTGATGATGATGAAGTACAGAGTAATGAAGAGTCCTTTGATGATTTATCTGAGGAAGAATTTGAGAATGAAAATTCAGACTCGGAGTCAGATCCCATGGAGAAACTTCGCCAGCTAAAGGAGAAAAAGTCGAAAGATTCTACAAGAAAGGGAAAATCAAAAGAAAAACCTCAACGAGTATTTTCAAGCACGGAACTTGATTTAATAAAGAAAGACGAAGAGGATATAGCTTACTATGCAAAGAAATTGGGCTTGAAAGATGGGAAGAAATCCAAATTGAAGAAGCAAGGCGAAGATGACATAATCGGAGGTTTGTTGGACGGATTGGACTTCATAGACGATTTTGATGTTTCAAGTTCAGAGGCTGAATCTTCTTCAGGGCCTTACGAAGGTGACACAGTGGAGAAGTTAGGTCAGGAATCTAGGAGAGCCAAGGCAAAAGCTAAGAAGAATGACTCAAAAATAGATAAAATTCACTCTGCTAGAGACCTTGAATTGATGAGAAAGGACGAGAAAGATATGGAGTACTATGCCAAGAAATTGGGTTTGAAGGATGGTAAACGTTCCAAGTTGAAAAAGCAGGACGAAGGTGATGAGATAGGTGGTTTATTGGAAGGCTTGGACTTTCTTGATAGCTATGTGGATGAAGAACAAGGCGACATAATGGAGGATGATAATGATTCGGTAAAGAGTGAGGGAGATAATGAAGAAGTGGGCAACGGTGATTATCACAATGACTCCAATGGCTCTGGTTCTGACAACGACTTTTCAGAAGGAGATTTTGATGAAGACGAACTCCGAGAACTTCGGGAAATGGAAGAGCTTGAAAATTCTGATAGTGATGAACCGGAAGACGACGGTGAAACGCATATGGTTTCAGCAAAGGAGAATCCTTATATGGCTCCATCTACTGACAGTGGATCAGCAGGGTACATTCCTCCTGCATTGAGGAGGAAAATGGCTCTTGAAGCCAGCGAGACCTCTGAGGAAATGCTTGAACTTCAGAGAGCTATTAAGAGGCAATTGAATAAACTTTCGGAAGCCAATGTAACTTCCATCATCAACGAGATAAATCTGTTATATCTTTCCAATCCGCGGCAAATCGTGACTGAGAACTTGACATCTGTTGTAATGGATTCAATCCAGCAACAAGGTCGACTTTTAGACACGTTTGTACATTTACATGCCTGTTTAGTTGTGGCTATTCATAGATTACAAGGAGCTGAATTTGGTGCTTATTTTATCCAAACATTGATTGAAAGATTCGACACCCACTTAAAGAACCTCTCCGGCAACAATAAGGAGATTTCCAATTTGACGTCACTCTTGTCATCCGTGTATACTTTTCAAATGATTTCATCGAGGTTGCTTTATGATATCATTAAGGAACTTATATCGGATCTAAATGAATCGAATGCTGAATTACTTTTGAGATTGATTCAAAACTCTGGAAATCAAATGCGGTCTGATGACCCCCAATCTTTGAAGGAGATTATCTTACTTGTTAACAAAAAGAAGCTTCAAAATATGAACACTAGAACTCAATTTCTCCTTGAAACAATTACCTCGTTGAAGAACAATAAACTAAAAGTTCTCAACGAAAGCAGCCAACAATTAATCATCAGAATTAAAAAGGTTTTGGGAGGTCTTGGTGGTAAGTACAGTGATCCGTTACAGGTGACACTTGATGATATTAGAAGTGTGGAAGAGAGAGGAAAATGGTGGCTCGTTGGCTCTGCATGGAGAGGGTATGAGGGGAATACTCAGCAGGATGAGGCTGGCGCTGGGCTTGACTTCGATAACGATATTGTTAACGACATATTAGACAATGCTGAGCCTAACTGGGTCGAATTGGCTAAATCACAACGAATGAACACCGATATAAGAAGAGCAATCTTCATATCTATCATGTCTGCCAATGATTACGTTGATGCCATGACTAAATTGGACAAGTTGGCTTTGAAACGGTCTCAAGAACGAGAAATCCCCAGAATTATTTTGCATTGCACTGGAGTAGAGCCTGCCTGGAACCCGTATTACGGCGTATTAGCTGCTAAATTATGTGATAATCATAACTATAGAAAGACCTTTCAGTTCATGTTATGGGATTTGATAAAAGAGTTTGACGGTGCAAATAAATATGGTGGTGATAGTCAAGATGAAGAGGAAGATGAGGACTTTTTCGGTTTTGATGGTAGCTCCAGCGACGATGATAAATTGAAAAAGATTTTGAATTTAGGAAGGTTTTTTGGTTACTTGATTGCAGAAGGTTCATTACCACTTAACATTCTTAGAACAATCAACTTCTTGACTGCTGCTGGAGATACTTTGTTATTTCTGGAAATTTTATTTGTCACCTTCTTGGATCAAGTGGCAAAGAAATCACTGTCCAAGTCTGTCGGAGCAGGCACTAGCAAGCTGAAAAAATCTAAAGCCATGTACGAAGTTAAGTACGACTCAAAGGTTCTTATTGAAAGAGTGGGGAAAGCACACGAGCAACATGTACTTTTGAAGGGTATCCAATACTTTTTGAATACAAAGGTCAAAAAGAGCGCATTTGTTACTGGTCATTCCCAAAGGGCAAGAATAGAATGGGCAACAAATACGATGAGTGAGCTCATCGAAGATGTATTAAAGGAAAGTCAATTTTGACATGCATTAAATAGTTTTCAATTTCTATAGATCACTAGCTTAAAATGATTAGATCTTCTCAAGAATCGCTACAGTCTCGACATGCTTTGTTTGGGGGAAAAAATCGAAACCAGTAATCTCTTTAACCTTGTACTCAACATTGTCACCTTGCAATCCTGCAAAATGCGCTAAATCTCTTGCTTGTGTAAAAACGTTACAACTGACGTAGACGATCAATTTGGGTTTGAATTCTAGTAGCTGCTTAAGGAAGGTACTACTAGAACCTTTTCTAGACGGATCCATTATCACGACAGAATCCTGCCCAATTATTCCAGAATTAATGAACTCTTCATTGGTGAACATATCATTTGCTTCACCATGAATAAATTGTATTTTTGCGGGGACATCTAATCCATTGAGTTTTGCATTGTGGTTGGCATATTTTATTGAGCCTTTGGAAACCTCAATTCCAAACACTTTGCCTGGTACATCATGCGAAAGGGAGATCCCAAAAAACCCGGAACCGCAGTATGTGTCTACTAAGTACTTTGGCAGACCCATAGATTTAATATGATGCCTGATATAGTTGAGAACATCTGGCAAAATACTATTGTTGTTCTGGAAGAACTCCGACGCCGGAAACTGGAAAGTGATGTCTTCCACACGCTCAGTGACAACATTTTTATGGTTAGTTATGCAAACAGGCTCAAACTCTCCTGTATCATGGTCTACCCTTATACTCTCTCTCAATATTAGTGTTTCCCCTTTTAGTTTTTCATTAGTAGAAGACTTGGCAGCGATCATTTTATGTATTGCTTCCCGGACTTTAGGGAGCTTGATATTGACCAGATAAGTGGCGATAGGACAATAATCAACATCCACGACAGATTGGGGTTGTTCGATCCCATTGAAACCGATCTTGGAAGGCTGTTCAGATCGCCTGAATTGATAATGTGGGGTGATTTTTGTTCTGTAGCTGTATTGCATGGGAGATTCAACAATCATTAGGTTGTTCTCATCCAATAAAGACGGGTTCTTTTCCTGGAGTTGAGGGTAGAAATACCTGTAAGCTCTTTGGATAATTTCACGTTTTATATTCAATTGAGTTGGGTAAGGTATCATTTGGAATTGGCATCCAGCACAGGCGGAAAACTTGGAACAAACTACAAGATCATCTTTCCTTATAGGAGATGCCTTTTTGAGTTCAACTTTTGTCCCTTCCACGTAAAATTCATGATGTCTCCCAATTTTCACTTCTACTTTATCTCCAGGTAGAGTCTTTGGAACCTTGATAACCTTTATCGCGCCACTGTCCTTACATCTCACAATTCCAATGCCATCTCCATCTGAAGATAGATATTGTATGGGAACGTCTTGTACAATCAGATGAGGTCTAGTCTTGGTAAAAAGATACTTTTCAATAGTGTCGTCTGGTATTTTTGCATCTTGGAGGTTTAAATTCCGATCTACAGATCGTAACGCTTCTTGGATCTCCAAGCTGAGAATGCTCTCTCTGGATGTGTGGTCTGAAGTATCTCTCTTTGTTCTTTTTACCAATTTTCTAATATGAGCGTGGTAATTAAAAGCACTGCATGATAGCACTCTCACCCTCTTGGGCAAATACGACTGCCTCGTGATGCCTAGAGAATTTAGCATGGCCTGGACGATAAGAAATCACCTCTAGGTTAACGGGCCCATCGATTTCACTGGCAACCATTTTATATGCAGTCTTTCTATCGTCAATCGGAACCTCCTTGTCTATGGTTGTTCTAACAGTCAAGTAGGTGACGTCTTTTTGGTGATATTTTTGATGTCCGTTGCATTTTCAAAGAGCACGATATTCGTCGATTGGCAGTTCTTGTAATCAAAATATTAAACTAACGAGTGATTTGAAACAGTATTCTAGCTTAACGATAAAAAGAGAACATGATGTGGCTCAGGTGAAAGTAAACCCGTGAGACGAAAGAGGTCTTTCGTCTACATTAGTTGAACCATAGCGCCTATAATTCCCCTACTTAACAAAAATTATCTTGTAAAAGGCACGAAAGGACGTATCGTAACTGAAGGTAAATCAAAGGTTGCACCCTGCGTACATTGTTAGAAAGTCGTATATATGCAAGCAGAGCAGAGGCGATTTCAGCTGATCTTTCGTGTTTCAGTCTTGTGTACGACGAGTATCAAATACTATATGTAGTATCAACATAGAGGCTTATTTTTTCTACCTCTTTCCCCAGAAAATAGCTCACATCTGCGGCTTCAGATGTCTCAAACTACAGACAGAGATATGGCTCCTTAGCATTATATTGCTTACATGCAATATTAGAATTGTGGTCTGATCCCATCACCTTATACAATAGATTTAGAAACGGAAGTCCTTTCCATATTGTTAGATAAGAACACAATTTTTTGCATCCTCGACCCTTAATGTAATCCTAGTTGTAGTTATCAGAGATTGCGGCATGCATGTGGCCGCTCCTAAAGATCGCGCGGCTGCAAAACTGAGGCTTGGCATCGCGTTTCACTCGAGCCGTTCTTCCTCGTTGTATTCGCAAAAATTGAAATCAATTCCCTTTATAGAGGAAATTGTACAAGGAAACTATATGGGTGTGTTATCGATAATTCAATGATTGGCTAGTTCCATGTTCCGCCCCGCTGACTTCTGTCGTGCGGCTTCAAACTAACACTTGCATAGAATATTAGACTGCTTCCATCTGCAAGTTGGGGGTTGCTTTCGGTGGTATGTTCTTGACGGCATTCAAGAGCATTTCGAATTCAAGAGTGTTATTTTGATGTTATTTTGATGTAACTAATCCCGCGCCCTTCCCCGTCAAGCAACCGAGATACCAGGGCCACTGGTTCCAACTAGCTCTTCGCAGCAATTGCCATTTGCAACTGTTTCTTCGTAGCCTCACAATAGAGGACGAAAAAATAAAGTTCTCAAATTGTGGTTGCAGCAGTGTGGGAAGCAAAAGATCAGGTTAAAAAAACTGTGAATGCATATCCATTCATGGTATGCAAACATGAAACTCGGATAGAGGTATAGTTAAAATTGTGGATACTATGATTGTTGCACATTCGTGTACCAGGAGCCGAATATGAACTGCGCCGTATGTTGGAATATAAATTGAAGGGATAGTCAACCTGGATCTTGTCTCTTGTCAGATATATCAAGTAACAATGTCAACTGAGAAGAATAACTTGCATGCAATTGCAAGTATAACAAGCAATGGAGTACCCAATGACGTTGCAGATCATGAGATTGATTTGGCTGCTATCAATTCCCAGGTAGTCTCAATCGGTGAGGTCGGGGGCACACTCACTAGCGAGCAGAAGCTTTTTATCTTGAAGAGATTGAATCATGAAGGCTTACTATCCTTAGAAGACTTGCCCGTAGGTATTACATTTATGATTGAAAAGGTTGAAAATCTTTCAGTCCGAGATGGTTTGGCCATTTTGAGACTGACAATAGTTGAATTTGAAGACGACTTTAACTATCCCGAGGATGATTTGAATTTAATCAAGGCTTTAATTGAAGCAGCGCCCAGAGATTTTAAACAAGAATCAAGTATATCTGTTAAATTACAAAATGCCCTTGGACCTGGTGTCAGAGAAGGTACTGATAACTTCGATCTGAAGAAGGAGAAATACAGTCAGTCAATCCAAGAGGTTAGCTCTAAAGAGGGCTCTTTGGAAGCAAATGACAACGACTACCATAAAATTGTTGATTGGGAGTTCCAGGTTAAATTAGAGGCAGCCATTATCGCTTATCACTCACCATACCCTGAGGTTAGGTCTGTAACAGATCCATTTGATGATCCTAGTACTCCTTGTGAGACGTTTAGGGCTTATGTCATTGGTCTCATTTGGTTAGCTATTGGTGTATTTGTCAACCAGTATTTTAGTGAGAGGTTCCCATCCATAGGGATCCCAAATGATGTCGTCCAGCTTTTACTTTATCCGAGTGGCACATTGTGGTACTGGATTGTTCCTAATATCACTGTACCTCTTGGAAAGTACTCGTTTCATATAAACCCGGGTCCGTGGACTTATAAAGAACAGATGTTTTCAACCCTTATGTTTTCGGTTGCTGGGGGGTCCCAATATATTTCAACTATGGTTTATTCCCAAAGGTTAGAGGTATTTTATGGGTTTCCTTGGATTACCTGGGGTTATCAAATCCTTTTATCACTTTCTACAAACTTCATGGGTTTTGGTTTTGCTGGAATTTTGAGAAAATTTGCAGTTTATCCTGTGAAGACCTTGTGGCAGTTTATTTTGCCAACGCTTGCCTTAAATCGAGCTCTTTTAAAGCCTGAACGAAAAGAGAATATAAACGGTTGGACTGTTTCGAAGTATAACTTTTTCTTTTACACTTTTGCTGCTTCTTTCCTCTATTTTTGGTTCCCCGATTACTTGTTTCAAGCTCTCTCCACCTTTAACTGGCTCACCTGGATTAAGCCAGACAATTTCAATTTGGCAATGATAACAGGTTCAAATAAAGGTCTTGGTTTGAACCCAGTACCAACTTTTGACTGGAATGTGATTGGGACGGGCTCTTTTATTGCTCCGTTCTATTACCAAGTCAATAGCTACATTGGAATGGTTGTCGGCTTCATCGTTATCATTGCTGTGTACTGGAATAATGGTAAATGGACAGCCTACCTTCCTATCAATGCGGTCGGTCTTTACAATAATGAGGGTTCAAGCTATAGAGTATCGAAAATATTGAACGAACAGGGATTGTTTGATGAGGAAAAATACCAGAAGTATGGTCCTCCATTTTATTCAGCTGCAAATTTGGTTGTATACGGGTGCTTCTTTTCTCTTTACACGTTCTCCATCTTTTATGAAACAATTATTAGATGGCGCGATTTCTGGGTGACTATTAAGGGAACCTGGAAGTCTATCAAAACGTGGAAGGGAACTTCTCTTGCAGACTTCAATGACCCTCATTCAACCATGATGTCTCGGTATCCAGAAGTCCCTGACTGGTACTTTGTTGTGATTTTGGTGATTTCGTTAGTCTTAGGTATCATTTGCGTTGAGATATATCCTACCAATACGCCAGTCTGGGGCATCTTCTTTGCCCTTGCCATCAATTTCGTGTTCCTAATTCCATTAACAGTTCTTGAAGCGACCACATACTTTTCTTTCGGGTTAAATGTTTTGGTTGAATTAATTGTCGGTTATGCACTTCCTGGTAATGCTACCGCATTGATGACAATCAAGGCATATGGTTACAATATTGATGGACAGGCGCAAAATTATATCAGCGACCAAAAGATGGCTCATTATGCTAAGATCCCACCTCGTGCTATTTTCAGGGGTCAGCTTCTAGCTGTCATAGTCAGTGGATTCATTGGCTTGGCGGTCATCAACTGGCAAATTGATACGATTCCAGACATTTGCACTTACGAAAACAAAAATAAATTCATTTGTCCTAATTCAAACACCTACTTCTCGTCATCGGTCATCTGGGGTGTTATCGGTCCCAAGAAGGTGTTTCATGGATTATACCCGGTCTTACAGTATTGCTTCTTGATAGGATTCCTCGCGGTATTCCCAGCGGTGGCCTTCCATAAATACGGTCCTCGTAAGTGGACAAGAGTCTTTCAACCCTCGATTTTTATTGGAGGCATGATGAGTTATGCTCCCAGTAACTTATCTTATGCCACGGGAGGATTATACATTAGTATTGCTTTCATGTACTATATCAAAAACAAGTACTTGTCATGGTGGGAAAAGTACAACTACGTGTTTGCAAGTGGTATTTCAGCTGGTATTGCCTTCAGTTCAATAATTATATTCTTTGCGGTTCAATTCCACGATAAGTCGATTGAATGGTGGGGAAATACTGTCAGTTATGCTGGTATTGACGGTGGAAATGGTCAACAAAGACTACTCAATTCAACGCTCGATGCACCAGATGGATATTTTGGGCCAAGAATTGGTCTGTTTCCGTAATTTTATGGTGCGAAATGTGTGTAACTATTTTGTGAAATAAACGTTCTTTTGTCTTAACTTTAATACACGCGAAAAAAAAAGGTTGCAAATTAACATGTGCGTGCATAAATGGTTGCATAATCCCTGCAGACACGATTAAGACTCCGCTTCACAATAATAATAATCATATCTTCGATCTGTGGTATCATTTACATTTGTATTGAGATTGTTCTCTTCTTCAATTTGTTCTTCGATCTCTTGTTACAGCTCCTTTCTGTATGCAGCTTTTCTGCACTCGTTTTTCTCGCCTAAGCCGCCAGCTAGCCCGCTAACCCGAGACCAGAAAAAGAAACGAGCGGCCCGCTTTCGGTGAAAAATTTCACACCCGTTGACGTGCGACTCATCTGAATTGTGGAGAAGGCACAAGATATTTTTGTTTCGATTTTTTTTTTCATTTTCTTCTTTCATCTTACCCCCACGTTTGCCTACTCAAACTAATCTATCGTTTATCGTGAGTTCTGGGGTTTTTGCATGAGTAACTGATATCTTTGCCCGACTCTCATTCAGTAAAGCTTACATAAAATACATCAAAGGAAAAGTCTCTTCAAATTTTCCTTCGCCAAGCAACGAAACCAAGGACACAAGCGAGCTACATAAATTAAGTTTCTTCCTTTGCTACCTATCGCTAGCTGTTGTATTCCACTTGTGCGTCATTGTGTTTCCCTCGCAAGCAAAAGTGCTCCGTGGCATAATATTATATAAATCCTGAGTGCTTTACCATGATCACCGCCATACCTATCAAGATTGTAATAATAGGTGTTGGAATCATTGGACCACGCCATGCTCAGCATGTTGCTGCCTCCAACCAAACAGAGCTCTTTGGAATTGTTGATCCATCCCCTGCTGGTCCCAAGATCTCCCTGCAAATGGGCGTTCCCCATTTTGCTTCAATCAAAGATATGATTTCCCAGTGTAATTCTTCAAACACTGCATATCCTGATGGAGCCATCGTGTGCACTCCAAACTCTACACACGTCAAAGTGGCTGCTGAGTTAGCATCTTATGGTATCCACCTACTCGTGGAAAAGCCACTCTCTCCGACTCCAGCAGAGGCTATGGCCCTTAAGCTATACTGTGAGCAACAAAATGTGAAACTTCTTGTGGGTCATCACCGGAGATTCAACCCTCACATTGTGGCTACAAAAGAGAATTTGCATAAAGTAGGAAAGATTATCGCAATCCAAGGAACCTGGACATTGCGGAAGCCTGCAGCCTATTTCGAAAGTGCTCCTTGGAGAACTGATATCAGTTCTGGCGGTGGGGTGCTCTTAATAAATTTGATACATGATATCGATCTTCTTCAGTATATGTTTGGACCAATAGAAAGGGTTTACGCAGAATTGCTCTCTAAGCAAAAGATGCAGTATCCAAATGTGGATGAAGGTGCATGTTTAACCATACGGTTCAAGAATGGCATATGTGGTACCTTTGTGTGCTCAGATAGTGTTACTTCTCCTTTCAATTTTGAAAGCGGTACGGGAGAAAACCCAACTATCCCGTTCCACGAAGATTTGGAAGGATTATATAGAATTTTCGGCACAGAAGGCACGTTGTCAGTACCTGACTTTACTCTTTATCACCAGAACTCCAGTGAGAAGCAGGAGGAACCTTCATGGTTGAATGCGATTCAGCGCGAATCAATCATTGACGACCGTCATTCCAAACTTCACCAACATCTCCCATTTGATTTGCAGTTGCAGCACTTTGTGGAGGTTATCCGTGGGAATCAAGAACCTTTTTGCAGCGCACTTGACGGAATGTCATCACTGCTTTGCATTGAAGCAGTGTTAAAGAGCATACAGACAGAACTTCCTCAACGTGTTGTCGATTGCGAATGTATTGTTCCAGACTACACTGCATTGGGGATCAAGGGTTCATCCATTGAGAAAAGGTAAATTAGATTGCATAATAGATTGAAGAATTTCGTTAGAATGGAAGCTTATTCATAAAAGCTATTGTAATTCGAGTTTGCAGCCAAAACTTCACCTCTTCGCCTTCGCACGACCTGTAAGTGCGAGCTAGAATTTTTGGCCAATAAAGCGACATTCAAAAAACACACACTTGAAGGTGTAGCTAGACCCACATCATACACTCTACTGTTCCTTTATAGTCATGTCTAAATTCGTCATTCCGACCGCCTTGAAGGAGTTGAGATTTCACTTGTCTCAAACAGGTGAGGCTTCTGTGCCCTTGAGAAACTTTTTGGTTAAGAACTACCTGAACATAAAGAAGACATCTCCTTCCTTGCCTGTTTTAATTAGAGAAGCTTACGGAGTCCCTCCCAGTGTAACAGCCAGATTTGAGAAGGGTAAGGAGGTTAAGAGTAACTTGGAAGGTTTAGACGATAAGGCTATCGAATCGTCCCTCCAGTCTTTGTTGAAGAACTAAACGCGGTATCAATGGATATACTGCATATAGCAGAATACTGAACCAGACATAGAGAGTTGCCCAGTGTGTGTAACTTCTTAAGGCATATACGAGTAGTTAATGGAGAGAGTGAGCATCTACTCACGACTAGAATACATAGATCAAAATTACAAACTGATCCGTGACGATTATAAACCAAGTGTACATTATATATGAGTTGTAAATATGCGACAAGTGCCATTAAGACGACTAAGCAAACTCGTAGATGCCCCAAGCTAATGACCCTTGATAGCTGTTGTGTAACTCCTTTGCATCTTTTTCAGTTGCACTTGAAATACCAGCGGCAACTACAAGAGGTACGAAATGCTCTGTAGTAGGATGTGCCTGGTAAAGCAATTTTGCGTGTTTGGACTGTAACTCCTTCAATGCAGGTAAATACAGATCACCCTTATTAGAGAGAATTATTTTGGAAAGTAAATCACCAAATGGTTTGATGTAGGGCGCAAGTCTTCCTTCGAATACGTAATGCAAATCTCTCAAATTGTGTCCCAGCATGCCAGAGCAAATCACCAACCCCTTTAGATACCTCCCTTCCTCTTCATCCCAGATTTGGTTATGGCGGAACCAGTCGAGAGACTTTCCCAACTTAAAATGTGTATCAAAGTCTCTGTCGTCAGCAGGGAGTGAAACCTGGATTAACTTTGTGTCTGGTAAGTCCCAGTCTGCGGTAGTCGGCTGCTTTGCGGTTTGTGTGGTATACTCACTGAAAGCGACTTTAAAGGGGACCCAAACTCCGTGGTCAATACCTCTCTTGGTTAGCCGGGAGCGGAACAGATCTTGCTCAAGTTTGTCTTTAATTTGCTTTGCAATCGAGACTGATGACTGAGTATGAAATTGCTCCTGGTACATGTACTTAGGGAATCCATAGAAATCATAGATTAGAGGGTTTTCTGTAGCAGCATCAACTGACCCTGCATTAGTCGACTCGAAACCACTCTTGGCAGAAGATGGTGGCACAGCTATCTCTACAAGGTCACGACCTGAAGACTGCCAATGCGCAGACACAACAATGATATAGTCTGGCTTTAGTTTCTCTTTGATGTATTTGCCCAATTTTTTGGTAACGTTATAAGGACCTATGTGTTCGCGATCCTCGTACATGAAGGTAGGGCCTCCATGTGATAAAAAGTACGCTGGGAAAGGATCGGGGTTTGGGATGGGAGCATGGCGAGACGTTTGCTCTGTGGATGTAGCAGACGCTACTGCGTTTGTGGTAGCTGCGTTTGGTGCAGTGACGGGTTTCATCCTTATTCGTATTAATCTGGAACCAAGCAAAAGTGCTGCAAATGATAGAACTGGTATAAGAAGCGTTACGAGCATTCAATACCAATACGATCCCAGGTTAACGCTAAAGATGTCTCTTATACGTATATATATATGCATACACTAGCTGCTTGCATTGATTGCCCCTTGAGTCACGTGTAGCGGCACAACATAGTAACCTCTCTCTTTGTCTAACAAACCTGACTAATGCTTATAAATTTGTAGCAGACCAAGCTCAAACTCGCGGCACACAAAAAATAAGGCTACAAAATTTAGTAAAAAAAGACTTGATGTGGTCACGTGCTTCGAAGCTACTTTTAGCTAAACTCATAATAGAACGAGCCATCCGTACACCACATCGGCTGCGCAGTGTTGCCCCCCTCCTTTTTGGCCCACACTACGGCGTCTACTTAGCTTGCCTAGTTAGGTGCGCATGCTTTCCAGTCTCTATAGCCCCCAGTCTCTATAGCAGTATAATAAGCGAGTGAGAGAATGCCTCGCCAGTTGCAACCTTGTTGATTTGTATGAACTCTCGTTGTAGCGTAAGGGCCATTCTACAGCACATGGAGCTGTCATACGAAAAAATCATGTGCTTAAACGTCAAGCGAACAGGCGAAAGAACACTTTGAAACAGAGCAACCAATGCGCGCAACAAACATGACCCAAGCGCATTGTTGTGAGTCCATTCTTCTAAAACAAGAAATAATGCGTTACTCTGTGCTAGCGTGCTTGCTGTGCGCGCGAGATAGTAGTTCACGGTTCTCTTGCACACCTTGCCCTGGAAACTCCGGCGACAACCAAGCGAGCTGCCGCGCTGCAGACCAAAACGTTCTGCGTGAATCAATATGCGTTGAATCCACTTGCATGGACTGCACGAGCCTGGCGCAAATCAGCAATGATTTATAGCACACATACTGTCTCAAATATACACCCATGTACTTTCCTTGCACTCTACATGCCACATCTTCCTTGTGTATGTCTCTCATGTTTTGCGTATCACGCTCCTTTCTTCACTCTCTCTTCTACTGCGTTCCTACTTTCTCCCGCTGACTGTGCACTCACGTACCTCAGATTCGCACCCGCCATGTTTATTCCTTCCTAATCCACTCAAAAACAAAATCCGCTGCCCATTTAAGCTTCAGCCTTCCTTCATTTCAGCCCGTGTTTTTGGCCTTGTGTATTTTTTTTTTTCAAACCCCAAATTTCATTGCAAATCCCTTCTACTTATCCATCTTCTCTCCTCTGCCCTTAGTAACTCAGCAGAAGAAGACCAGATGGTTAACTTTTTCTCAAAAAGGGTATGTATATGCGGGCAGCCTACATTGGCTAAACCTTAGCTAATTGCTGCCCCCTTCACTTCCCCCACACTTCTGGGATACACCGTACCATACTAACATCCGTACTAGAAAGTCGAAAGACAGGGCTTCAATCGCTATGCAGACGAATTGAATCGTTACCAACAAAATAGTGTTGCTGGACTCCCTAATACTGGCGCTAGCCGCAACGACTCGCTCACAAATGGGGCGGGGCTGGCGGCTCTTGCAGCCCTCAGGATGCACTCGCCCTTACTGCAGCAACTGCCACAGTTGCAATCTCAGCCACCAGAACAGCCCTATTTGTCTGGAGGTGGCCGCTCCAACTCTCTCAGACTGTCACCTTTACGTTCAAGTTCGTTGACTAGGGCTAGCCTCAGCGCGGCAGCTGCTAACAGCGCCGCTGCTGCTGGTAACCGCTCCAACTCACTTCGAACGTATGTGTATCACCCCAAGGCATCATATGTTGCTGGACAACCTACACAGGTGCCTCAATCACCACGCCAACAGCAGCAACTTCAGCCACAACGTCGGCTCAACTCCTTGAGCAGCAACAGCAATCCAGTCAAACGCACCTCGTCTATACGCACAAACTCGTTGAACAGCCAATCGTCTCTCAGGAAACGTAGCAGTGTGCCGCTTGGCTACTCTCAGCGTCATCCTCTGGATGCATTACTAGAAGAAGAGGACTTGGATGGGTTAGGGCTTAATATTGGAGGCAATAGTAATGACCACTCAGATGCAGCCAACGCCACAATAATCACCACCAAGACAACCAAAGTTGTCGATGCCCAGGGCAGAACACAATCGATTACAACAGAAACTGTGCGCACGCTCCCAGACGGATCGAACATCATTGAAACTAGAACGCGAAACATATCCCGCTCCAACTCTTTAACAACTGCTCCTCTTCTCCCTCCAACTCTCCTCCCACCAGGACAGCTGAGCCTGCTGCCACAAAGCCCAAATCAGGGACACTACAGATCCAGCTCACTTCTTTCGCAGGATGCTGCTGCTTACAACTTGAACAAAATCGAAGAAGATTTACATGATTTCGAGTACAATTATCAGGAAGGAATTGCAGGTCACCCCGTAAATCCAACTATCCCTGCAGGTCGCCATGTCACTAGAACTCAGCATCACAATAATGAGAATCATATGGCTCTTCAGCTGCAAAGTTCAACATCAGGTACGAATGTAGCGGCAGCAGATGCTCACTCGCCAGCAGCCAGTCGTGAAGAACCTAAACCCCTTCGGAGTATCTTGAAGAATAGCGCCAAAACTGCGGAAAACTTCTCAGAACTGCCTGCGGATGCTCCAAGTAATAAAGCATCTTCGATTACATCAACCGCAGCTGCATCTTCTTCTCCACGGATAGATGCACCCGGGGCAAGGAATGCTACACCCGTCACTGCACGTTCACCAAGCTCGCAGTTTACCCCTGCTGACGATGAGACATACTCGGATGCGTTGGAATCCTTAGACAAGCGGAAGTCTTTTATCGATGTGTTGGACCGCGTAGACGGTAGTACAAACGAAGACGCTCCGCATCCTTATAAATCGCTTGATCGCCAGGAGCACGACCAGTCTGAGCAATTAAAGGTTCCTCATGACACAATCACTCCTATAACATTGCAGCCTTCACCAGTGTTGAACACAACGAAGAAATTCGAGCCGCAACAACAACACCACTATCTGGGACATCACCAACAGCAAGCAAACAACTCACATACTCACCATTCCCAATCTCATCAATACCAGCTACAACTGTCACAACTGCTGGCGCAACAGCTCCAAAAGTCTGCTTCATCATCGATTTCAGGCTCCATCAAATTCAACAATAAAGTAGAGACTATTGAGTACCCGGCATCTATCCCGAAGAAAAAACTTACCGAAGAAGAAATGTACCAAAGGGCGTACGAGGCTGCACGCTTGAAGCTTCAAGGTGACCAGAGGGGACTATCGACACCGCGTGCTGGTGGTGCAAATACCCTCTCCCCGACAGTCGGCGCATTTAATGCCTCCTCCCCCAAGTCTAGCGAGCGCCGTACCATGTCTATCACCTCCAACTTATCCTCCCTTCTTGATGAAGCGCGGAGAAACAAATGGCAAAATACTCCAGCAACTGCTTCGGCACCTGCAGCTGCCACACATAGCGGCGTGACTACGACTTCTCCTAAGATGCCACATCTCAACGCCAACGAAGTGATTGGGGTGGGTGAAGGTGTCAAGGAGGATTACAGCTATCAAAACCACCACAAAGATTTCAGTAGGCACTCTATGCGTGGGAACTCGACCACGGTAGCTCCAACGGAGTCCTCCAAACGTAAGGATCGTGCCAAGGAGGAAAAGAAGCTTGCTAAATTAAAAGTCAAAGAGGAGAAAAATGCGCGTAAGCAGGCAGCTAAGGATGCAGCAGATGCGAGAAAAAGAGCAGCAAAAGAAGCAAAGGCAGCAAAAGGCAAGCAACTGCCAACGGCTACTGCCAACTCTGATGGTGCTAAACGTCCAACCTTGTCATTCTTCAGAAGGCATCTGACTGCCTCAATTCCCTCAATTACTTCTAGTTCAGTTACAGTACCTCAAGCTGATACTAGCTTTGATCACGACACCTCACGAGATTTTGGTAAAACGCTGCGGACGACTAGCAGATCTGACCGAGCAGACTCCATCGACGAGGTGCTGGGTCTATCAGCTTCATACAACCACACAGGTGGTGATAATTCTGTCCTCCCATACCGGAGCTCGAATTCGACTGCGAGTGGCAATTCGTACTCTAATCAATCATCGCCAAAGACACCTCAAGTGGAACCGATTATTGAAGAGGAGGAGGCAGAATCAGCTGCAGAAATTGCTGGATCAGCTAGTGCAGCACAGACAGTGCCAGCAAAAATCTCAACATCAAAGACCCCTTCTGTACCTGATCCGGTGACTCCAACCGCACATGTACCTACAGGAGAAAGAACTCTTGCCCCACCTCGTGTGCACGATCTGATTGTTCGGCAAGTGTCCAATTCCTCTACCAATAGCTCCAAAGCCAGTATTCCTGCTGAAGCTTACGCAAAAACCTCAAACAAACCTGAGCACTCTGTTGATGGAAACTCGAAAGTGCATTCTCCTGAAAACCCGCATATTGTGCATGTACCTCAGTTCAATGGCATGAAGAAGAAACGAAGCAACATCTTCTCAAAGATTTTAAAGAAAGATGATTCGAGAAATGGCATTGCTCCAGTCCGCGAGGATAGCGCATCGAGCTCCTTGCGTTTTGATCTGAATCTAGGTCGTAAATCAGTACCAGTAAGGCAGGCAAGCAAGAACGTGATCTCAGAGCCCATAGTATCTATTCCTCCACCGGTTGCCGCACCAGTTGGTGCTGACTCGTCTAACTTGCCCTACCAATCTCCATCGCCAATTGCTGGGACGTTGAAAGCCGCCAACATTTTACATCCTTCCGAAGGTCCACTTGACAGCTCATCCCCTAACAAGAGCATTCTCTTAGATGTTGGATCGCCCCTTAGTGATGCTTCTCCGTTCAAAAATTCTATTTCCGATTCACCAATTATCGAATCGAAGGATGAAATTCAGTTGGGTAAACCAAATGTAAAACTTATAGAAGTCAAGCCTAGCATGCTGACCGATTTTACCGTACCCAAGGATAATGCGTCCATTGTGACAGGTGAAACAGGAGCAACTCAATTCACAGATGCAAGGCCCGATCCGCAAAAGAGAATCCCGAGTGCTGGTAAATCTCCGGTGACCCCAATTAACTCGTTCCCAGTACTGAAGCAAGCACAGCAATTTTTTCCTGAATCGGGATCTCCCGCGATTGTGTATTCGAAACAGTTTCTGGAGCAGCTAGACCCTGAAGGGCCAACCAAAAATTTTGAAATTGAACAACCTAACGTGGAACATGATCCAAGCGAGTACGATGATGCGCCGGAGGGGTATGGTGCTGACCTTAGCCGCCTAGATGAGGAATTGAAAGAACCACTGCCACATCCTTCGGTTCTCGACCTCGATTCTCTCCATAAAACAATTTCTGAGAACTTAGAAGAAATGGAAGTAGAAGACCTGCGCAAGAGAGAAATTCAAGGTGATGAAACCGAGGACGAGGAAATCTTAGACGAATTCACTAAAAAGTTACGTGCTGCTGCCCAAACTGTCAAGACTGAACCTCCGGAAGCTGATAGAACGTTTGATGAGACATTTGAAGAGAGTGAAATTGGATTCGACAATAGCTTCAATGACAACAAACAGCAATTAGCCGAAATGGATAATTCAAACGTCCTCGCAGGTATTTCTCCTACAAAGAAGCAACTCTCTCATGATAGAGCACCTAGTGATGTGGAAATAGCCAATTTGTATGGAGGCGACAAAAAAGCCACCACCGTCTTAGCCGCACCAGAAACGACAAAAACCTCTGTACCTAAATCTGGCGTATCTGTCGACTACGTCACACCAGATGTCGTATATATCCCCAAGGGATACTCTTCCACTAGTCCGTCGGTGGCCAATAAACCTAGTGATACTAACTCTGTGCCAGTTCAATTTGCCGACCCTAGTGTGATTAATGGTCACAGGAACAGCGAAAAGACATCGAAAAGTTTGGCAGGTACACCAGGAAGTACAGTTTTCGCACCTACAGATCCTCTATCGGAGCCCGTTTCGGATTACGAGGAATTCGCCCCTCCATCTGCTCCAGCACTTGGTAATATCAATCAGAGTGCTTATAGCGCCACATCAAGTAAATATACTGGAAACGCGGACGTCGCGGCTCCTCCACGCTCCGAACATATTGAAAGTGGCACCAGCAGTAAAAAGAAAGACAAGGAAAAGTTCAAGCACAAGATGCTTCGATTGTTTGTTAATTCCTACGAGAAGTAGAGGAAGTTTTTGACTATTATTCATTTATGTATTATATTGTGGTCGATGTGAACGCTGTGTGTTCACTAATGTAATTTATTATCACTCAAAAGTGGGCAACTCTTAGCTCTGTGTAGCAATGTTTTCGCCCTAGAGCGTAGCAGAGTTTGTGAATGAAAGTATCGAACTGTAGCTGCAAGTGGGGGTGAATGTGGTGATGCTGAACTAATGTATTCAGGCGACGACACACGATCATAATCTAAGACAATGGGATCAAGCGGGAACGGATGTATTGGAACAGGATCTTGGTATGATGAAATGTGCTTCAAACGTGGTTTGAAAGCGAGAAGAAAGTCCCTAGAGAGCGATTGGCATGAGGAGCCAGACAAAAAAGTTGGTATTGCTGTGGTGGAAAGAAGTTGACTTTGTATCTCATATGCATATGAAGGAACTCGAGCTGACTCTTCAAAGCGGTATTCCTCAGGTGATTCAGACCTTTTGAAGGGTGCAGGAATATCAATAACAAATTTAGATTTCACTTCTTCATCTGAGTATTCAGATTCATAGTCTGTAGATTCAACAGTGTCAATAACTACTGGTCTCAAAAAATGTTCGCCGTATAAAGCTTGTGACTGAATTGAAATGACTTCCGCAGAGTTTACACTATGGCAGCATTGGTCAAATCCTCCGGGTGGAAATAGCGAGATGATGGATCGGGCACTGGTTTTTACGTCCCTACTCACGGGTGAAGTTTTACAATCAATTCTGCTATCATCAACAGAGAGTTCGAAGTGAAAAGTCGAGGGCCAAGTTGCTTTTTCACAGTAGTCGCTCAGGCCACTGTCTAAAATCCTTCTTTGACGCAAACGTTCTTTATAGGCAGCCGCCGCAAAAGTGTCCCATCTTCGGTTTAGGCGATATCGCTCCTCTATTTTTGCAAACATTTCTTGCCTAGTTCATAAGGTTGTGTGTCTTTCTACGAATGAAGTTCACTTGCATTCATATTTGCAGCCACAAATGGAACAATGCATCGACACAAAAGTAGTGAGGAACTTGCACCATGAAGGGCCGCAAAAAGCTTATGAGAGTTGGCAACTGGAACTAACCCATATCATAAGCCCATTAATATTCGTCAAAGTCACTTCCTATTCATTTCAAGTTTTAGCCACTTGAATAGTGAGCCTGTCCAACTTACTTAACACTCCTCACCCTGCATATACATCTCATCGAGGTCACGTGCGTTAACTAAAATTTCATTTCGTCTCCAGATAAAATCTACTAACCTAGCTTAGCACCTTACTTCCTTTTCACCTCTGAAAACCAACATTGCCATGGAAAATAACCCGGACGGTGGTGAGAACCCTGATATCTTCCTAATGGAAGATAAGTTGGCCAAGATCCGCTCCCAGGCTAATTCCAAGCTCGAGAATCAAAAAAACTTGGCTGTAGTCTTGTCTGCAGTGGAAGAAAATATGGACGAACAAAAGAACGAAAAGACTCCTGTGGCATATTTTGTTTCGTTTTTGTCGGTTCTTGATCAGTGTGTCACTGACGATGCTATCGTGGACTCTGGGCTTGCGGCAACTGCGTCATATTTTTTGGATTTAGTATTCCCTTTTACTCCAAAGCCCTTACTCCGGTCGAGGTTTGGTGAGATCTTAACAAAACTTGCCCCCGCTTTATCCAACTCCAATGCTGATGCTCCTCTTGTGAGGCTGACTATTGGTGCATTGGAAAGTTTACTCTTGGCACAAGATCACCAACAATGGGCAAGTGGTTTGGCCCAAGTAGGAGCTGCTGGAGCCACCAGGGCCTCTCCAAAAAGAGCTCTCATCGGATTACTTGAACTCTCGTTTGATCCCAGACCCAAAGTGAGAAGACGTGCACAGGAGGCTGTGAAATCCCTCTTGTTAAATCCACCTCCCTCCCCATCTCCAGTTCATGTGGCTGCTCCCTTGTGTGCCGAAATTGCATTGACCAGGCTCACGGAGCTTATGCAGGAGCACAAGCGTGTAAAGAGGTCTACTTCAACCAAGGACAAGAACGGCGCTAGTCCCGCAATTATTCATAATTTGCAACTCATTGCGGTGATAACGTCTGCTAATGCTTGGCCAGCTCCGCTTATTGGGAAGCTTTGCGATGCCCTCCTCGAGGTGTCTAAGACTTCAGACCAGTATTTGGTCTCTCTGGCGTTCTCTGCATTCGAGGGCCTCTTCCTGTCCATGTCGAACGAGATTGATTTGGATAAGTTCACTGCTGTTTTGGATGTCATTTTCGATTTAAAACCTGCAGTAAATGACTTGCACTTGGCTGCCTCGTGGCTCGCTGTAGTGGCTAAGGCATTAGAAAGCTTCGCTACCCTTGCTCCCGTTGAATGTTTAAGGAGAATCCCACTTGTCTTTCCCATTGTCTCTCTGTTTCTTTTAGCGGATCATAAGGACATTTACACTTCTGCATCTCAGTGTCTAATTGCTATTGTGACTGCTGCCTTTCCTGATCGTCTCTTACTTCAACCAGGTATGAACGGAAGTGACGTTACCCCAGAACAGTTTGAACTTGTGGACGATGTGGTTTCCTTCTTGGCTCAGCAGACTGAATCGGAACTCCTTTCACTTAAGTACCAACACGCGACTCTCGAGATCTTAGAGTTTGCGACCGCTACATTATTAAAGTTACGCTCAAGAAGCAATCCAGACTTCTTGTCTAGTGTTGAAATAGTAGGAAACTGGAGAACAAATGAGACTGACAACTTCCCTCACAATAAGCAGGCTGAGGATTTTGTCGGAGCTGCAATCTCTGAGATGGGACCCGATGTAGTATTGTCAGTTCTCCCCTTGAACTTGAATGCTTCTAAAGGGTCCGGTCCAGGTAGAGCTTGGTTGTTACCACTTTTGAGAGACAATGTTAGGTTCGCAAACTTGGGGTACTTCAAGCAAGAAATATTGCCTCTTGTCTCTGTTTATGAGTCTAAGCTTACTTCACTGTCGTCTGTACACAACAAGATTTTCCAAACGATAATTGATCAAATCTGGTCTCTCTTGCCTCATTTCTGTGACCTCCCTAAAGACTTAACCAGTTCCTTTGATGACAAGTTTGCCGCGCAGTTATCTGATTTGATGTATAGCAACGTGGACCTCAGAGTTCCCATCTGTCATGCTTTGAAACTTTTAGTTGAGTCGAACGTAGCATACTCAGAAGGGGCCCTTGCAGATGATTTGGTTATACTCCAGGAATTGCTGATTGAGCAGTCTAAGCGAAACTTGGAGTACTTGGGTGCAAAAGCTGGAAACTTGTTAAGTGTTTTATTCAATGTGTTTTCATCTACAGTTCCCGGATCAAGGAATTTCGTATTAGAAACCATAGACGCATACTTGCAAATTGTTCCGAAGGGGGATTTGGAAGCTACATTTAACAAAGTATGTGGCTTATTGAAAAGTGCGATTGATGAGGAGCAATCTGCCGCTCCAGGCGTTCCATCTAAGGGAAACAAAAAGAATAGCAAAACTGACGACACGAAGCTTTCCGCTACGATGTTGGATTTGGTTGTGGCCATGGCCAAATATGTCCCACAATCGTCTCACAATGCGCTCTTCTCCATTTTTACGATGGCTATTACCCTTCCCAATGATTCACTTCTTCAAAAGAGAGCATACAGGATCATAACCAAGCTTGTGGAAACTGAACTTGGCAATCAATCCGTTCTCCATTTCATTGGCAATATCGAGGAAGTCCTTGTTGCTACGACTGAAAAAACTCATACATCAGCTAGAGCTTCTAGACTAGCCGCTATTTTGAGCATCTTGTCTGTGCTACCAACATCTGATCTCCATTTTATCCCTGCTGTCTTGCAAGAGATTATCATGTCTACTAAAGATGTGAATGAGAAAACAAGAGAATTGTCATATCAGATTTTGATAGCGATGGGCCACAAAATGTCCAAGGGTGGGGTTGTTGCTAACGGGAAGGTCCCTGGATTTGACCCCGCTACTCCCTCATCAGAAGCTTCTTTAACTGAATTCTTTACAATGGTTAGTGCAGGTTTGGCTGCACAAACTCCGCACATGATTTCTGCTACAATCACCGCCGTTTCATGTCTTGTGTTTGAATTTAAAGACCAGCTTCCAGCAGATGTGTTGTTGGAAATATCTTCTACTGTTGAATTGTTTTTGACTCATAACTCTAGAGAAATCGCCAAAGCTGCCATCGGATTCGTAAAAGTTGAAGTTTTGAGTCTTCCGGAGGACCTTGTAAGAAATAATTTGAATGAACTTCTCTCGAAGCTTATGAGATGGTCGCACGAACACAAGGGGCATTTCAAGTCAAAAGTGAAACACATTTTGGAAAGATTAATCAGAAAATTTGGTGTGGATCTTATTGAAGAGAATATTCCAGAAGACGACAGAAAATTGGTTGCGAATATAAAGAAGAGTAGAAGCAGGGCTAAGAGGAGAGAAGAGGAAGGTGAACAAAGCTCAGGTGGCGTGACTGGGGATAAGAAATCTTCAGGATTCACGTCTGCGTATGAAGAGGCATTATATGATTCTGACGAATCTGACGATGAAGAGGAGGATCAAGCCATCGTGTCAAAGTCAAAGAAGCAAGGAAAGGCAAACCAATTTATTTTAGAATCGGGAGATGACCCATTGAATTTGTTAGACCGTCAAGCATTAGCACATATTTCATCATCCAAGCCTAAGAAATTTGGCAAGAAAGATCTTGCAGCAAAGACTAACTTCCAAACCAAGGATGGAAAGTTTGTGTTTAGAGAGGGAGACAATGAGGATCAATTGCTGGATCCTTTGTCTTCTAAGGGTTCCGGTATTGACGCTTACGTTGAAGCTATTAAGCAGGCTCCTGTAAGGGGTCAAAGAAACAAGTTGAAATACAAGAAAACCGCTGAAGACGACTGGTCTGGGGATGAAGACGAAGCAGTGGCAACGAAGAAATTCAAATCTCAACCAAAAAAGGTTTTGGGAAGAGGCGGAATATCGAAACCAAAGCAAAAGTTCAAGGCAAGAAAGAAGCTTTAGGGGCCATCATTTGTACAGTAAATACATGAAAAGTTTGAATTCTAGATGTAGATTAGTGGGAAGCTCAGAGCATACTTGTCGTAGTCTCATTTCGTATGACCTCCACAAATCAGCTCCATAAATAATGTGCATAAACAAAGACATGCTATCGCCGTGCCCAGATTTTTGGTAGAAAAAAGAAATACAAAAATAGAGAAAAGTGAATCGTATCTAAGGCACCGTAGATCTGCCCTGCATGCTATAAATATCTTTCATTTCCAATAAGCAAAAGCATGGAAGGTTTGTGAATGATAACTTGAGCGAATGGAAGCCTCGTTTAAGTTTTTGCGTGGCGTTGTGGGGTTGGGTCTGCTGCTGCGATTTGCTGAGCATTTTTTTCAAAGTTTTGCAAATATAATAAAGATACGAAGTATGACCACCACTCTACCTATTGGGCTGCGGAGAGGCAGATTCGAGGCTCTCGATAATATAGAAATGGGCTTTTAAATGGTTCTTTGAAGGAAAAGGGAACATGTGGTGAAATGTATTTTTTCTTCAATTACACATTATCCAATATAAAATATCAAGAGCATAACTTACACGCAATTTTGTTTCAGTGAATAAGTCATTTCAGCTGCCGAGCCTAGCTATAGTAGATTAAGTTTCATCGTAAGTTCAGCCCCATTCTAAAGGATATATTTTGTTCCTTACAGTAATTCAGTTGGCTTTGGCTTACACGCATGCACATCGCCGCACCTCGCGTAATCAAGCGAAGCTGCAGTTTGCAGTATTGTGTAACGTACCAGTAATCATTCAGCTTTCAGGTAGTTAGAAAACCTTCACAATAAAGGAATGCAATGCAATATAAAAGGACGGTAATTTCTGACTTCATCTATATGAATGACCTTGTTTGTTATATAAATATTTTCTCCTAAAGTCCTCTTCGATAATGAGGTTTTGTGCATTTTCTCTTTGCAGCATTTTCGCGGTTGCAAATGCAGCCAAACAGTTTGGTCTCATAACCCTTCACTCTGGTTCCGTTCTTCAATATCAATGTGTGAACACCTTTGCAAATGGGGATCTTGGTTTAGGCTCGAGTACAAATGGACAATACACCTTACTCACCGACGGCACTTTGCTTGACTTTTCTAGTCAGCCAATCGGGATTTCTGGATCAGGCATTGTCACGTCAGGTTCTGGTAAGACGCTGATTTCAGCACATTTTGGTCTCTCTGGTGAAGACTTGACATTTGGAGATGCACAAATTTTCAAAGCTTGTCAAAATGCAGACAAGACAGGTTACGTGCTCACAGTATCAGGCTGCGATGGGTGCACTGGAGTTGTGGTGCGGGCAGTCAACATTGTTTCGGTCGGAGACCCTCCAAAGGAAGAAAACAATGACCCAAAGCAAGACCCAGGGACACAACCTAAAGAAGGAGAAACAAAATTTGCTGTGGTATCTTGGCTTCCAGGAACTAAATTCGATTGTGCTTCAATCAAAAGAGTGGATTCTCACCCTCACGTTTTCTCTGTCGGCGGAACTGAGGGAGAGAACATTGTGTTCACTTTCAACCCAGATGGAACATCCTTAGTCGACCAGACAGGTAGAGGTGTATATGTTGACCCTAGTACAGGAGAAGTTGGTAATGTAGATGCTTGGGGTACTCAGAAACCAACCTCTGGCTTCTCGGTGAAAGATAAGTATGTTTATCTTCAAGGAAACAACTGTTTCTGGGGTTGTCCGTCAGGAGGAGACAGGTATTCATTGTCCACTAAGGAATGCGTAGGTGGGACAGAGTTCACATTACAGGCCACATTTATTTCATAGTGACAAGTTGCTTGTAGTCTCGATATATTGTTCAAAATGAAAATCATATTTCCAGGTCGAATGTGTAAACGGTGACTGCTTATCCTGCCATTTTAGACAGCTGCGAGAAAGCCAATGACGTAATTTATCCGTGTGCAAAATAGCAATATGTGATTTCCTTCCCCCACATACCTCGATTAATACAACAAATTAACTTTATATATTTTTGGCTCGTGCTACGACCTAGCCAAATGTGAGTTTGAGATGTTTGGAAGAACTCTCATTTAGATTGCGCATATTGCAGTGTTCATTATTTTGATTGTAACTAAGCCCTCTTTTTTATCGTCTACAGGTGGCGTGCAACTTCATAAGTAAACTTCGACGCTATTAGTTTCTTTATCCAAGAAGTTACTCTAGAAAGGCATGACACTCTCAAGATTAATGTTCCCGCTCAGGAAGCGTGAATTCGAGATGATGCCGCCCAAGGGCTTCTTATGCATGGAAGCATGTTAAATTTAGAAACAAATAGCTGCGAATTTTTTTTCAATTATTGCTTCACCTAAGAAGATGGGAAAGCAGCCTACTATAAAGGTGACCATGATGGCTCTTGGAAAGAGTTAGAGTCTATCCTACCACAATTGCAAATCAGTTCAATAACAATGAAACTCTCCTCCTCATTATCTCTCTTTACCTTACTTGCCATAGCTTTCGCTGACAAGCAGTTTAACCTTGTTACTGTGAACTCGGGTTCTTCGTTCCAGTACCAAAGTGTCACCACTCTCGAGAATGGAGACCTAGCTATTGGAGGTGATAAAGACGGAAAGACCTTCAGGTTAGAGGACAACGGAATGTTAGTAGCTTTCAATGGCAATGCTGTTGGAATTCTCGACAATGGAGTTGTCAGTGGCACCTCCAAGGAGCACACTGTCTCCAGAGATTTTGGTCTTGACGGTAACGATTTGACTTACGGCGGAAAGCAAATTTTTAGAGCATGTCCCAATGCTGATAAGAACGGATACCTTCTCTCTGTCAAAGATTGTGAAGGGGCCACCGGTATAGTGTTGAGAGCTGAGGGGATTTCAGACACTCCTAGCCCCCCAACAAGTAACAATCCTCCTCCACAACCCAAGTTTGATTCATCTAAGCCTTTTGGAATCGAAACCATTCACTCTGGATCCAAGTTTCAATTTGCATCCGTAAACAAGGTAGAGTCTCACCCGTTTATGTTCTCAGTTGCCAGCAATGAAGGAAAAGGTGTTGTGTTGACCTTGAAGGACGACAGCACGTTAGTTGATCAAGATGGTTCGGGTATATTTATCAACCCCAAGACCGGAGAAGTTGGGAATGTTGGCGGAGATGAAAAGGCATCCACAGGCTTTTCAGTGGATGGAACAAATTTGTCTTACAATGGAAACAGTACATTCTTCGTCTGCCCGTCTGGTGTAGATGCTTATTCTTTATCGAAAACTGACTGCACCGGAAGCACTTACGTGGTTTTGCACGTTAACCAGCCTGTGTCCTAGAGTAGAGCTTCATGATGTAATGAAATCATAATCAATAAACAAACCCATTTGAAGAAATCTTGTAACCACTGCTCTTTTCTTTTTTGTTTTTTGACATCAGTTGCAAGAAGATTTCAGCTTCGAGGCCAACCTGCTTCTTTCCCCCTGGAATCCTGGTGCCAAAAAGGGTCTGAATTCACACTACCAATTTCGATAATTATACAGAGAGTATTCAGATATGCCTCTGTCCTCTCTCATAATCACATTGCTGCTTAAGAGATTTGGACTCCCTTTATAGTTGTATACTTCTTGTTCTATATCAGATATTACGTCATTATTTGAGTAATCCTTTACCTCTTGGAGTAGTTTCTTCATGTTGTGAAGTAGTAGTATTTCCTTTTGAAAGTGTGTCTCTTCACTAAGGACCACGTGGTTCTTGATTTCTCAATTCACACCTAGAAACATACATTTTCATGATGGCTGCGAATTTTTTGCAACATCCGTAAGAATTGGTCGTGCGCAATCAATCATCGCACGTGATCCATTTTTCACCTACCAAAGAAAAACTCCTCAACTCACTCGAGTCTTTGCACGTTGAGCTCAGATACGTAGCTAGATACCATGCCTGTAAAGATAAGATTAGCCCGTTTTGGCAGGAAGTTTCAGCCCTTATACAACATAGTTGTGGCCAACCAGAGAACAGGCCGCAACAAGTTACCAATAGAAGTTCTCGGCACATACGACCCTAAACCCGTCCCATTATCGTCCCAAGAGAGGTTGAGCGGAGTGAAACCGTACAAGCACATTGAACTCGACTTTGACAGATCAAAGTACTGGTTGGGAGTTGGTGCTGAGTTATCTGATCGTGTTGCGTTTCTCTTTAAAAGAGCTGGTTTGATTCCTGAAGAGTGGCCCAAGCCCTCTAAGTTAACCCAGCACGTGAACAAACCGCTCAAGGAAGAGCCTAAGATAATTTATGAAGAGAAGAGAGAGAGTATCAGGCCAAGAGATTAAGTATGCTCAGTCTTGTATTGGATGATGGCCCGACCATTAGGGTACTTCTCGGAATATTTACCGAGAAAACAACTTTCATCGACAGAGTTACAAAATTATCCCCTCTTGATAGCAAACTTCTAGCTTGAACAGTGATTCTCGCTCCCATATCCGGGTTCCGAAAGGTGCCTTGTACATTGCCTTGTGCAATCTTGTATATAATTATATACCTAAAATAAGGAACAGCATATACTACTTTGTAATGAACATGAGCTACTCTAACGGCTGATCCAATCTGGTCTCCTGCTGGATCGTCTCCGCTATGGTGTCCATTTCAGCGCCTAATTTCCTCCTTCTAGACATTCGCATTCTATTTTTGGCGGCAACAGACTCCAGGTAGGGATACCATGATGACCAAATGTGAGCTACTCTCCTAATCCGTGACATTAGTCGGTGCCATGAAGGCATCGCCATAAGTGTTGTACTTTCCATAGAAGGTTCAGGTACCATATCGGTAGCCAACTGATGAATCGGATCGAGCTGTAGTGATGGAGAGAAAGCCCCTTCTGGTCCCATACTGGGGAACACCTTTGGGATGGGGTCTGGAGAAGTGATCGGTAGTTTTGGAGATGTGAGAAATATAGTTGATGATAGTCCTTGAATCGGTGGCAATATTGATGGGAATGGTACTGACGTTGACTTGGGTACTGGGATTAGAGGAGATTGCCGATTACTCTGCTTTTGTAGATCATGCTCTGAAGCACTTTCGTGTGCTACAACCAGGGACTGGAGATAATAACTCTGGCAAAATATTAGTTTGTTAATCAGCAGAGCTAGTTTGCGTATCTCTTCATTGGGTCTTGAACTACTGATCATAAATTCACCTCTGATTTGTAACAACTTTTGAATACCTTCCTCAGTTGCAGCCACTTCAGCGGGACCAATGTCGCGCATTGCAGATCTGTGCAACTCCTCGATGTAGCGTGTCACGTGCTTGTATTTTTCCTTACTGTTTAGAGCATTTGCAGCCAAGACCTTGGTGCACAAAAACTCGAGGGTTGTGATATCTGGCGGGCAGACGTCAAATAATATGTTGTGGATACAACTAACAAATATTGTAAACGGGTCATCTTCTTGATCGGCTAATTGGCAGCTCGGGTGCTGTGCGGCAAGTGTGTAAAACTTCTCGATAATCTCGAGTCTCATTTCAATGGGTATGATGATCTTAAACTCTTGCGAAAACACAAAGTGAGAAGCATCCGTGTTATCCATGTTGTCTTTATGGCCAGGCTCTAAGTAATCACGGCTGGACCTACAAAAGCATATCCCCCCAGAGCATCGCAGGTTTCCACTCATATGCAATAGAAGGCAGTATGCCTCGCAAAACTTGGCAAAATGTTCGGCCACAAAGTCGTTGTCATTCCACTTCTCCACAATGGCAGCGTCCAAGAACAGTTTAATCAAGACTTTGTCAAGCAACTTGGTGATTCGGGGATGAAGGTAAGAACTGAGAGTCTCCAAGAGCAGTTTGTCGTTCTTTACTATTGGAAACAGACTACGCAAAAGAGTGACAATCTCTTTAATGACATCACATGCTTCCTGGTAACCATAGGGAGCCTCGTCTACGATGTAAGTCACTTTTGCGAATATTCGCGAGAGATCCACTTTAGATTCGAAAAAGTCCTCAGGAAAGGCTAAAGTTGAATAGTTACTGGTCATACAAGTGTAAAAGAGCCTCAACGAAGTGCCTCTACTGATAAATGCCAATACTCAATGCTGAAGCCCTGAGCGTATCAAAATAGAAGGAACAGTACTGCAAATCGTGTTTCAGTGTGCCTCCACATAGCGACAGTTGCACAAACAGTTGCAAACTTGACACAATCAGAACAAAAAAGACCTGCACACACGTTGAAAGCTACAAAGATTAATATGAGATTAGATTCTTGTATTAAGTGAGAAAGCGGAACTAAGCGAATAGCTCCTCAGTAACTAGCTTAATCGAACAAACCGAAACCCATGTCGTCGTCCTCAGACTCTTCAGCCTCAGCCTCCTCTTCGGCGGCTGGGGCACTGGAGTCAGCAGAAGCGGCGGCAGCAGCTGGGGCAGCAGCGGCGTAAGCCTCTGGGTTAGCCAATCTGTCCTTGATAGCCTCGGAACCCTCGAAGGTGTAGTCAGTGGCAATGGAAAGAGCCAAGACGTTCTTGTAGTGGTTCACAACAGAGTGTCCGACAGATGGCAAGGTTGGGTAACCGATAGCCAAAGAGACGGAAGCAATGACGTTGATGGCAGAGACGAAGTGTCCAACCAACTCATCGTCGGTGATGTCCAAGATGGAGGCTGGGAAGACCTGACCGTTGTCGTAAACTTGAACAACAGACATACCGTAGGTGAAAGGAGAGATGTTCAACAAGTTCAACAAGGTGGTTTCGGAAGGACCAACCTTGGTGTTGGCCTCGACAACCTTAACGTCAGAGACAATTTCAATGGTACCTCTGGCAATCTTGGTTGGGACACCGAGGGCCTGGAAGAAAGAGGTCTTACCTGGCTCCATACCGGTGTTACCAGCTGGAATCCAAACATCCTTAGGAGCAATGGCACCGGCACGAGCTGGAGCAGCAACGACGTTGGCGACAATGGTGTCTCTGATGGTCTTCAAGTCACCGTTGGTGAAGATGAAACCAACGTTACCTTTGACGAAAGGCAACAACTTCTCGTACTCTGGCAAGTCAGCAAGGAAACCTCTGACGGCTCTTCTAACCATGGTGTTCTTACCCATGAGGACGACGGCGTCCTTTCTCAAGGCCTTTCTAATCTCGTGCATTTGCTGAGAGGAGACGTTGTCCACTCCGACAACGAAGATGGACTTGTACTCTTCGAGCAACTCTCTCAACTTGGAGAAGTACTGGACTTTCTTTTCACGGATACCACCCATTTCGACTTATATATAAACTGACGATAGGAATTTAATGGTTCTATACGGAGCAAAACCGAATCAGAAAAGAGTGTATTTGAGCCTGCTTATTTTTATGAGAGTAGGTGCGAGCGCACTCGCATTGAAAATTTTCAAAAAAAAAAAAAAAAAAAAAAAAAAAAAAATTTAAAAAAAAAAAAAAAAAAAAAAAAAAAAAAAAAAAAATGCAACCACAAAGTTTGAAATTACACAAAGTGATCTTCAATTCTTTTCACTAAGAAATAGGTAGGGAAATCCCACAGGAAAACCAAGAGACTTTCGTCAAGCTTGGTGTCATGAAGCTCGGTGTCATGAAAATGAATGAAGGTGGTTACTCAATGGGGGCGTATTTGTGTTCACTAGTACAATTTTGCTTACGGACTTTCGTGAAACCTCTCCGTCCGGCATTACAGAGCTCGCTCCGGAAAATCCTGTACATCGAGCGCAATTTAGCAGCTTTTCACCATTCTGGATATTTTGCTTTGCCTTCCAGTCAATTACTATATAAAAGCTTCAAGTGTTCTTATTCTAACCTGAGCGACTATTGAAGTATTGTATACCTACTCTGAAGCCCGTTAACACACAATTGCACCAACAGAATGCCTCACTTTGACGCCTCATTCAAGGTTAACCATTCGTGCTTGCGAATCAAGGACCCTAAGGTGTCGGTACCATTTTACACGGAAAACTTTGGGTTAAACGTTGTCAATATTTTCCCCTTCCCAGACAAGAATTTCACCTTGTACATGCTAGGCTATGAACACGATGAATCCATCAAGTCAAAGAACTGGGCAGCGAGAGAGGGGATCTTAGAGTTGTGCCACAATCATGGAGCTGAAAATGACGACTCTTTCAAAGTCAACAGCGGAAATGGTGAAGACCACCGTGGATTTAGACACATTTGCTTAACTGTTGACAACATCCAAGCTGCAGAAAAGGAATTGTTGGCGAATGGCGTCAAGTTTGAACAAACATCGAACAATGGAAAATCAAAGAATACCGCGGTCGCGTTAGATCCAGATGGATATTGGATCGAATTAGCCGAGCACGGACTTGGAAAGAAATCCGATGTGTCTAGTAAGACCACGTTTCTTTTCAATCACACAATGATCAGAGTTAAGGACCCGAGGAAGTCTCTTGACTTCTACGAAAACGTGTTAGGTTTGCAAGTTTTGGCAAAGGAAGATCAGCAAGATGTTAAGTCGACTGTATACTACTTGGGTTACAATCATGAAAACTCCAATGCTGACAAATCTGGTAGGCAAGGCATCATCGGGTTGACACACAATTGGGGAACAGAGTCGGACCCTGACTTCAAAGGATACCATAATGGAAATAGCACCGAAAATGGAGCGATCCAAGGGTTTGGCCACACATGTGTCTCATGTAGTGATCCAGCCAAATTCTGCGAGGAGATTGAAAAAGAGTACCCTAATTCCGATTGGTCTGTCAAGTGGAACCAAGGAGGTATGAAGAGAATTGCTTTCATTAGAGACCCAGATGGATACTCGGTGGAGATACTCCCACTCGATATGTTTCCCGATCAAAACTAGCTATAAGGTTGTAAGTAAGCTCAATTTAGGGAATAGAAGTTGCACACCAGACCTATCCTTGGTCTCTCACCTTTTTGTGTAGTGATACAATTACATAATGACATAAGTAAAGTATGCGAAGTGGAGTTGGCACCCCCACCATAAACTCTCAACCCTAATTTTTGCTTCCGTATCCCTTGACTGCAAAGAGGCTATTGCCATCAAGTGGCGATTAAGCAAAATTGACTAGACGCCGAACTCATAGTTTGTCCTTCTTTAGCATATCCCTCACTGCTGACAACATATATGTCTCCAGAACAAGTATATTGCCAGTCTATCACCTGAAGTTGACAATTTGTTTAAGCCCCTGTACTCTTCCAATACCCTCAGCTAGTGGGGTCGCGCACTTGTAAATCAAAATTGCGTCAAGTGTGCATACAGGAATAGAAATTTCTAATCTCAATTTCTAAGCAAGTGTGGTTGGAAGCTCCACAGATTTCTCCGATTTATATATTTCTTTCTATTTTTTCTTTTGTTCTAATGTTTTCTTTAATCAAACGTTTTTTCACAACTAGTACGATGGTCTCCGCAGAAACAACCAAGAAAGTTCAAGACTTGATCAAGAACAAGCCAATCTTTATTGCTTCCAAATCTTACTGCTCATACAGCACAAAGACCAAAAACCTCGTCGGTTCTATCACGAAGGAGGCTTATATTCTTGAATTAGACCAGGAGGCTGACGGAAGCGAGATTCAAGCTGCACTTGCTGAGCTCACCGGTCAGAATACTGTTCCTAATGTCTTCATTGGTGGTGAGCACATTGGTGGCAACTCTGATGTCCAAGCCTTAAACTCGAAGGACGAATTGGTTCCAAAGATCAAGGCTGTCTTGTAAGTTTGGTCAGGTATTTAAGAAAGCAAGTATATCATGGTTTCAATACACACATATTAAGGATATAGTGAGATATTGTAGAGTTGGTGTAAGAGATCCAGGCTAGAAGCGAGTGCCATATGCTTCAAAGTCTAGCACATTGCCACTAGGTGAGTGGTAGAGTCCTGTGATGTCACCTATCGCCAGCTACCTTGTATGAATGAAGAACCATCCTGGTACGACTAGTTACAAATTGGTGACACCACTTCCCTTTAGCGAACATGTAAGCTATTGTTCGGGGTCCTTTGTTCAAAATACATGCATTAGGCTGAGAAAAAAGTAGTGAGCGTTATAGTGAAAAAAAAAACTGTAACCGAAAGACATCGACGGTACAAGCCATTACAACCCTTGAAAACTGAGACATGTCCAGTTACGGATTACAAGTGCGCCAAGCAGTTCCTTCAGTGGACACAGTAGTTGCAAACTACGCAACTGGTTACATTCAACATGTATCCAACAACACAGAAGACTCTGTAACTGCTCTGCATATCAACATCGGCGAGGAAATCGGTTTTATAAGAGACCTTTTGATCAATGCTGGTGGTGATAAGAATAAAGTGAATGCATTAGCTGATAGCCTTGCCGACACCCTCAGCAAGAAATTGAAGGAAAATGCTGCCAAGCTAGAACTCACTGGTGATAAGTCGAAACGATTATTGGACGTAAACTTGTTACGTCAAAACAATTCGAAGAGAGATATCAATCTGTCACTTGCTTTGTTGAGTGCAAGTAATGATATTGAACATACTGGTAGAAAGATGGAAAGCAGAGTCGACAAGAAGAAGTTGGAGAAGCAAGAACGTAAAATCGCCAAAAAGGTGGCGAAGAGGAACAACAAATTTGTTCAGTACGAAGCATCCAAACTTTTGGATAAGGAAGCAGAGGACTACGACTCATTCTTCTTGGAGATCAATCCGATTGAGTTTGGTGCTGGTGCTGGTAAGTCCAAGGATATCAAGATAGAAAACTTTGATTTATATGTTGGAGAGGGCCAGAGAATTTTAAGTGACGCATCATTAACATTGGCATACGGCAGAAGATATGGTTTGGTTGGTCAGAACGGTATTGGTAAGTCTACCTTACTTAGAGCACTTTCCAGAAGAGAGTTGAACGTTCCAAAACACATCACTATTTTACACGTCGAGCAAGAGATTAGAGGTGACGACACTCCTGCTCTCCAGAGTGTACTTGATGCAGATGTCTGGAGAAAGAGTTTGATTGGAGAAGAGGCGAAAATTGCTGAAAGAATACAGGAAATCGAAAATTTAAGGAAGGAATTTGATGAAGACTCAAATGAGGTTCGTAAATTGGACAACGAGAGAGAGGATTTGGATAAACATGCACAAGAAGTGACTGAAAAATTGTCTGAAATGGAGTCTGACAAGGCTGAGAGTAGAGCAGCTGCAATCTTGTACGGCTTGGGTTTCACCAAGGAGACTCAACACCACTCCACCAAATCATTTTCTGGTGGATGGAGAATGAGATTGTCTTTAGCCAGAGCTTTATTCTGTAAGCCAGATTTATTATTGCTAGACGAACCGTCGAATATGTTGGATGTTCCGTCTATCACATACTTGGCGAAGTACTTGCAATCTTATGAGGCTACTGTGTTAGTTGTTTCGCACGACAGAGCCTTCTTAAACGAAGTGGCAACGGATATCATTCACCAGCATTCTGAAAGATTGGATTACTACCGAGGGTCCAATTTCGATAACTTTTACGCCACAAGAGAGGAGAGAATCAAAAACCAACGTAGGGAGTATGAAAACCAAATGGCATACAGGAAGCATTTACAAGCGTTTATTGACAAGTTTAGGTACAACGCTGCCAAGTCTTCGGAGGCACAGTCTAGAATCAAAAAATTGGAAAAGTTACCTCTCTTGGAACCTCCTGAAGATGACAAGGTGGTTACCTTCAAGTTCCCAGAACCGGATAACTTGTCTGCTCCAATTTTACAAATGCTGGACGTCAGCTTTGGCTATACCCCAGAGAAGATCATCTTGAAAGATGTCGATATAGATATCCAATTGGATTCAAGAATAGCCTTCTGTGGTGGTAACGGTACTGGTAAGACCACACTTTTGAAGTTGTTGATGGAAAAAATGAGCCCCCTTTCCGGTTTGATTACGAGAAATGGAAGATTGAGAATTGGTTATTTTGCCCAGCACCACGTGGACGCTATGGACTTGAGTCTCTCGGCAGTACTGTGGATGTCACAAACATTCCCAGGAAAGAACGACGAAGAGTACAGACGACACCTTGGATCCTTCGGTATCACAGGTACCCTCGGTTTACAGAAGATGGAATTGTTATCGGGAGGACAAAAATCGCGTGTGGCATTCGCTGCTTTGTGCTTGAACACTCCTCACATTTTGATTTTGGATGAGCCCTCCAATCACTTGGATACCCAGGGTTTGGACGCGTTGGCTGATGCATTGAACAACTTCAAAGGAGGTGTATTGATGGTGTCGCACGATGTCTCGATCATTGATAAGGTTTGTAATGAGATCTGGGTGAGCGAGGACGGAAGTGTAAAGAGATTCCCTGGTGACATCCATGACTACAAGAAGCACATCTTGGAAATCGCAGACGCTACAGGAGTTGTTCAGAAGCATTGAGAGTATCGAACTGTATAGTAAATCAGGGCGAATATACGTAACATCAAGATAAATTGTGTGACTGCAAAAATAAATGATGGTTGTTGGAGTACAGGCTTATCGTTCTTTTCCGCAGTATTTATATTTGCAATCATGCATTCACTTTTTCTGTGCGCAACTGATCTTTATCTCGTTTCTTTATCTCGTTTTAATCATTTTACCCTCTTATAACTACAAAAGCACCACGAAGAAGAATGATATCATTGAAGGCAAAGATCGGCCTAGGGGTACTACTTTCGTATAGTACTTTTGAAGTATACATGCAAATTCGTACCCAGTATATCATCTATATGAGAAAGCTCGAGTTCAGGAAATTGGAAGCAAACTCCTCTGGAGTGGCTTCTACGTCTGCTATAGACATTGATTACAGTAGATTCAAATCATCAACTGTTGCAGGCATGTTTGTGAACCCATTTGAGGAGTATAGACCACAAACCGCGTTTGAATTTTTGATTGTGAGAATAATGGAAGCCTTCGAGAGCATTTATGGAAATCTGTTTGAATTACATAATAAATTGCCAGGGGAAGGAGAAGTGAGAGAGATCGAGGATGTATTGAAGCTGCATAGACTGAACCTTGAAATATTAAGGCAGAATTCGCAGATCCTCCAGAAGTGCGTCATGTTGAATGATTTCCGCAAACTCAATGAAACCACCAAGTTGAGAGGCAGTTCTCGTTTCTCCATCTTCTCCAACCTGTTACCCAAACCCCGTGACCAATTGATTTTTACTTGGTTAGGTCAATCATGCTCATTGCTCCAGATCAGCGGTATCAACATCTTAACGGATCCCATTATCAGCAATCACTTAATTAGCCCGTACGTCGGACCAAGAAGACTAGTGTCCGCTCCTTTGACCTTGGAAGATATTCAATATGCCACTAACGACAAGCTAGACTTTGTACTTGTATCTCACGACCATCCAGATCACTTGGAACTAGACCTTGTCAAAAAGATTGGAAACAAATCGACTTGGATCGTGCCTCTAGGACTAAAGAAGAAACTTGCAAGAAAAGGAATATATAACGTCATAGAGATGGACTGGTGGGATAAAATATCCTTAAACAAGTATATTCATAGCGGGAATGGTATCCCTGATAATTTCGAGCTCGTCTGTCTTCCAGCTATGCATTGGTCAGGACGCTATGTTCTCGATTCTAACAAGTCTCTATGGTGTTCATTCATGATTACTCGAAACGACGAATCTGTGGTCTACCATGCGGGTGACACAGGCTACCTGAAGGAGTTGTTCAAGACTATTGGCAATATCTATGGACCGTTGAAACTTGCCCTACTTCCAATTGGTCAGTATTGCCCTTCGTGGCACCAAAAGCCAAGACACACGTCACCTGAAGAATCCGTACAAATAGCCGATCATTTGTCGCTGTCAAATTTGATGGGCGTGCATTGGGGTACTTTCAAGATCAGCAGTGAGCCGATATTGGAACCAAAGTACTTGCTAGAGGAGGCAGCAAGAGTCAAAGGGAAATCCAAAGAGTATGTTACACCTGAATTGGGTTTGACCTACCTATATGATTTGAGCAGAGACCAGCATGCCCAACCTCTTCCAACCGAGTAAGTCTTGGGTATGGAAGCATAGGAATTTAATGGATTAACATTGCTTGACTATTTATTGTCATAATAAACTTATTTAACGAAAATCGATTTTATTACGCTTGCCCTGTCAATTCAGTACGAGATGCCTCCTTTTTGTTATATGCCATGACACATATATATATATACACTATTTATATCGTTACCTCAATAAGGCACTAGTTGTTGTCTCTGTAAATTGCTCTCAACTTCGCTTGCTGAGATGAGATTATGGCTCTTTGGTAAGCCTGGTAACTTGGGTCTGACCTAATGACGGATCCGATGGACATGAACAAACCAAAGGTACCAACAGACCCCATGATATATTGTCCCAAGGTTCTCATGACACCGTTGGGACCGGCACCATTCTGAAGAATGGAGAACCCACCAAACAACACACCTACGCAAACACCCACAGTGGAGCCCATGATTGCACCCATCTTGAACTTGTCAAATGTTGATGGCTGCTGCATACCATAGTTAACTTGTTGAACAGGAGGCATTTTGTTTCTGAGAAATGTGGAGCTAGATTCAAAAAAAAAAGACGTTGCCCTGTGTTCTCCATTTATAAAATGGGGAGAGAACAAATGCAGAGAAAAAAAAAAAAATGTAGATGGAAGCGTGATTCACGTGAAGGAAAAACTATAAAATCCAGTATCTAGATATGCATTTATTACTCCTCAAACAACATTTGTATCTCCTCAATTCTTCTCCTAGAACGTTCTTCCTCATCTGCTGCGACGGCTTCGCCGATTTGCTTTTTCCTTTCTTGTATTTTGAGCATTTTCTCTTCAACACTATCCTTGACAATAAATCGAATTACTTTCACGCTCTCCATCTGACCTATTCTATGAATTCTATCAATAGCTTGATCTTCCACACTAGGCGACCACCAAGGGTCCATAATGAAAGCTCTAGATGCTGATGTCAAATTTAGTCCAACCCCTCCTGCTTTCAAGGAAAGTAAGAGTACAGTAGTCCTTGCAGTTGTCGTATTATCCTCACGCAATTTGGCGCCAGCAAATGCCTCGAGCACCTTTTTCCGTTCGTCCATGTGAAGTCTTCCGTCGAATTTGAAGAGCTCAACATCTTTCCCGCATTGAGTATCAAGTGCTTTTTCTATGATATCAAGATATGATGAAAATTGAGAAAAAACAATAACTTGTTCCCCCGGATGCTGAGCATTTAATATTCGCAAGTGGCTAACAAGTGCCTGAATTTTTGATGAAACTCGATCTGGGTCATACACAGATAGAATAAAGCTATGTGAGCTGTTGGATTTGTTGATGCTAAACGGATCGAGGCGTTTCACCTCTCTAGCATGCTTCACCTTGAATAGTTTGTATTTGGAGATAGGATTTCTGCAATTGGGGCATGAAGCGTCTTTTTCATTCTTTGCTTGAAAGGAAATATGCTCTAAAAGACAGCCTAAACAGAATATATGCCCGCAATCCGTTACTCCCATTTCGTTAACTGGTACAGGCATCAGGGTGCAGATAGAGCATTCAACGTCCACAAAACTCAAATTAGTAGCAAAAGAATTGGCTAGCTTTTGTTGATGCTCCTTGTCAACCACTTCTTGCTCAGTTGAAGCAGCTTTCAACGCCTCTGCATTTTCCTTACCTTGATCCTGGTCTGAACCACTTTTGACAGTGTCTCCTTCAGCTAACTCACCATCCAATGGCATCTCATTGGCAGTTCCAACAAGATCCATATGGCAGCAAACTTGACGGAGTCGTAAAATGTGAGCCAATATTTGAGTGTAATTTTTTGACAACAGACCTTTCTCGAGCCCCTCCCGAAATGTTTTTGCAGCCCTAACTTTGAACCACTCATAGAGCTTAGCTTCCTTTTCGGTGAATTGGATTTGTTCTATAACGACTTCCTTCGGTGGCAACTCGACGAGTGGTTTTCCATCCTTCAGTTTCATATTCTTTGTTCTTCTCAAAAAGATTGGCTGCAAAATTGAGTTCACTACATCTAAAGTTTGCCCGATTTTTCGTTGCTCAAATGGCAAGGTGACGAATGTTTTCCAGTATGCAAAGTTACACCAGGGTTCTAGTTCAAGAAATTTGACAATTGAATACAAGTCGTCGAGCCGATTCACAACAGGTGTTCCAGTCAAGACCCATTTTCTATTCAGCGAGAGTTCATAAATTGCCTTTGTAGTTTTAGCGCTTCTATTTCTTATAGTGTGTCCCTCATCAAGAACAATTCTAAAGAACTTCACAGAGTAGATGCCTGTCTTCGGAAGATTACCCTGAGAGTCACGACGTAGTGATGCCTTGCTAAACTCACTAAGAATGGTACCATATGTGGCCAAAACCACAATAGGGATATTTTTATTGCGATGTTGGCACAACGCGGGTCTGAGGTCTTTCACTGTTTGGTCACCATAGTATACAATGCATCTATGATTTGGATTATTATTTGTCTTGTTAAATTCACTTTGCCACTGAGAAAGTAACGACATTGGAACAACAATAAGGGTAGTGCTAGAAGCGTACCTGCTAATAGCTGTATCCTTTGAGAAAAATGATCGGTCAGTAGGTACACTATTAATTAAGGAAAGGGTTGATATCGTCTTACCGAGTCCCATTTCATCGGCCAATATTCCTCCTCTCACCAATGATTTGATGATTGGTTTAGTGGTAGATAGTTCTCCACTGTACAAATTTGCATAGAAAAATATGTCTGAGGGGTCTACCAGAGGAGACGAGTTTGAAGTTGACTTTCCTTCTTTGACAGGCCATTTGAAGACTTTCCATAATGGATTCATCATTCCCTCCTCATCAATAATTTCCTTGGTTTGTGTAGAGAGAAAAGATTGTGAGTGTCCGTCTGTTTTAGACAATTCTTCTAACAAATCAACTTCTTTCTCACGTGAGAGCATCCATGAGAGACCTTGGCGTTGGTATGGCCTCAATTCTAGTTTAAAATTCTCCGAAGGTGGGTTTGTAGTTTCGGGTAGTACATTGAGAAGATCTGATTGTTGATTTGCAAGATAGAACTGTTTGAGTTGGTCTGCATTGAGTTGGTCGATGGGTTGTGAAATTGTGTCATTGGGGTCACTATCAACGTCTATGGGCGAGTTGACGCCGTTTAACTTTGGATCTCCTCCTTGATTGCCTGCGGAATCAGGTTTGATATTTAACTTATTAAAAAGCTTGACTAATGATGCTTGCCGTAACCTGAGAGCCGATTCTTCATCTGACTCAATAGCAAAGTTCCAACTGGTTACAGATGCAGCGCTAGGTGCTTTTCCTCTCTTGTCCTGAATTTTAGGCAACTTCATTGATGAACGAGAGTCAGAGTCTCCTGAAAAGGCTTTCAGAGATAGATAGAATGTAATCTGAATATAAAACGAGTCACCAATTGAGAGTCTCGAATCGGTTTCTAATATGACAGTGGCTTTGCAATCGATAATATTAAGATCGATGAGTGGGGATATTACGTCCGTCATGTCTGTTGGAATCCTTCCAATTTCTCTTCCGGCTGAGCAGCCATCTACTGGCACTGAAAACAATCGTATCACAGCGGAATCTCCGAACTTGTTACTTTTATCCTTCGTTCTTCCGAAGGTCATTTTCTTTGGGATAAGTCTTTTGATATCTAGCGCCTCCATGTAGCGAAGAGGACGAGTTGTAGGCCGCGTAGCCCATGCTTGTAACGTAACTGATCCAATGTATCTTTTCCATTCTCTATTGATTATCTGAGTTTGCTCTGGTGGCTCCATTTTCCTCTTTAGAGGTATCGTCTGCTGTTGTTGTAATTCTCTCTCCAGTCGTAGCGAAGACCCATCAGTATTATTTTTGAGGAGCAGTACTTGTCCTGCAGCATGACCAGTTTCATCTGGGTCAGAGTCTACTGTAATGATCTCTGATTCTGTCGAGTTCAGTAGAGCTAAAGGTATACTCTCGGTGAAAATTGCGGCTTGTGGGCTTTTGTGGTGCAGATTGGATTGTTCATCATCGTCCGAAACAGGATCGACAAAAAGAGTTTCTTCTGCCACTTCAGACGTTGGCTTGAAAAATCTTTTCTTTTCCATCGTCATTATAAAGCAACCAACGACATGAATCCTACTTTGCTAGTCTATAAAGATTTCGACTTTAGAGACAGATCTGACCTTTTTCTTACATTGCGCGTATCTCAATTTGTAAGAAAAGTTCTTTTGCAACCAAATCGCGAAAGACTCATTACTGTTCATTACCGTTCATCAAACCTATTCTAAAGCACTAGATAATCTGGGTTCAACATTCGTCTATCTTCCCTTAAGTCTATATTTTTATCTGAGCACCATTTCTCGAAGTTTCCTCTTGAGAAATACACCACATCCTCATCTATGGTAGTTCTCGTGCTGTTTATTTCCTTGCTGCTTGACGGCTTGCCTTTCTGCAAAACCTTCATGTACTGCAAGGTAAGTAGTATGTCTTCTCTTCTGTATCCTGTAAGAATAGCAATCTCGGTCAATGTGAACTCAGACCTGCCCTTTTTCAATACATGTTCATGTAAAGTAAGACTTAGTCTCTTAGACCACAAATTATAATAACTTACTCTCCCGAAAGGGGACAAAGGGAATTCGGGTCCACTAAATTTCTGCCCCGGCGTTACGGCTGCCAACTCATACAGGAATTCAATCAACAAAGACCCCAATCCTCTTCTTTGATACGGAGGAAAGACACAAATGCAGGCCAAATTGTTATCTCCATCCCAAGACATGACTTCCTTAGAAAAGAATCCCATTGGCTTAAATTTGAGTTCATTTCGTTTTATGTCGTCAGTTACATCATGGCCATAGACTACGAAAAACTCAAATGCTTCTGTGTTATAGTAGACAGATTTGTTATCCAAGAAGAGCTTTCCAAAGAGACATAAGTTCTGCGAGAATAGCTCGTGCTTATAACCAGTCACCTTTGTTATAAGATAGGGTGAGTAGTCATCTCGATACACTAGCTCACCAATAGGTGGATACTTTTTATTGTAAGTGCAGCTCACTCTGTGTAATTGAGATTCTCGCTCAACGTCCGAGTAACTAAAGCAATACTCACAGACGTATAATTTGTCTAGCCAATATTGTGTCACGTTTGCTTCGGATATGCTAGGAGTAGACAGCTTATATATTTGAGCGGCATGAACTTTAGCGTTTCTTTCAGATGTACCTGGTGTTGACGTCAGTGTACTAACATTTCCAATGCTAGGCGTCGTTGACAGATGTACCACTGCCTTCTTGAAACCCAACGTGGAATGATCGGCCGCAAAGTATGCGCCATTTCCGTACCAACTATCAAACTCGTACTTACCAAAACATATTCGCTGTATATTAGGTAACTCTAGTACACCGTATAACTCTTGTTTGTGAGTCTTTGTGGGGGATGCTGATGACGGGCAGTTGCTCGGTGTTCCTAATGCTGACGGAGGAGGAGGAGGAGGAATAAGTGATGGAGAAGTGAGGCTCTCGGCTGCACCCATTTGCTGGGAATTTTACCTGATAAACGGGAGGTGATTCAATCCCGAAGCTCAGAGGAAATAAGTGAGCTAATAGTGCCTAGTGCCCTTCAACAGCCCCTAGGTAGAGATGCTACAGTTACAGTTGGAGACTCCCCTATACAGGAGGTACCTGAGGAGGTTTTTTTTTTTTTTTTGACAATTTCCATTTCTACGCTTTGGAAACAGACGCGTAAAGACTGGGGACAATACCTTTCACCTCAACTCACCAGGTAAATAGGAACTACCATGCCACCTAAGGGTTGGAGGAAAAATGCAGAGGGTCAATACCCACAGAATTCAAAAGATCTGGATTTGACGTCCATAGATGATATCCTTTTCCCGCGTGCCACGGTCCAAAAGATTGCCAAATCGATTCTCAGCTCCACTGTAGCAGAAGACGCGAGCAGCAATACAATGGCCAAAGACTCCGTAATAGCAATTCAGCGTTCTGCTACCGTGTTCGTTTCACATTTGATGTTTTATGCTCGACAAATAGCTAAGGAGTCCTCGAGGAAGACCGTTAATGCCCAGGACATTTTAGCAGCCATTGAGAAGGCGGACTTCTCGGGGTTTTTACCAGAGGTAAAACAGAAACTTGCTGCATACGAGCAGTCCAGGAACGCAGTGAGAGAGGAAAGAAAATTAAAGCATGAAAACGAGGATGAAGAGACTAGAGAGATAGAATCTACCAATGAACCAAATGTAAAAAGAGTTAAGGAGAGCAATACGGCAGTGAAGAAAGAAAAAGCTAGTGAATCAGATGATGGAAAAGAAGATGAAGATGAAGATAATGATGAGGATGTCGAACAAGTAGAGGATAATGAGGGAGAAGACGATGAAGAGGAAGTAGACGAAGAGGAAGATGAAGCAACGAGGACGAAGAACCCTATATCTTTGCTCGAAAGGGACGAATTGGAACTAAGTCAGCAGGGTAAGGAGGAAGATGCCAATGAAGACCAGGATGATGATGATGATGACGAAGAATAAAAAGAAGACTAACTGTGGTATGACGCAAGTTAGCAGAGCATTGAATTGGTTAAAGTAATACCTAGAGACTTCCTCTCGACGTGTCGTATATTTTTGAAGGTATGCGATTACATGCTACGTGAAACACCTCTTGAATAAGGGGAAACCACACTCAGACCCCATAATAAGATACATGACGAACAAACCAACTGTAAGACAAATAATGGTGAACTTCACATTACTGATCCACATTTTCCTCCTGACCGTCTGTGCCCTCTTCTGGAAGACCAGAGACGAATTATTCAATCGATCTGTCTGGTCTACCAAAGTGTTGATTTTGTCTCCTCTATTCATAACTTTGTTTATATTATCCAACATGAGTTGTCTGACTTCTTCAACCTCTTCGTTGGCTAAGAGTAGTTCATTAGGATTGATGACGTCTGAGTCATACAACGAATCAGATTCCTCGTCTGTGAATGGAGGTCTGCTTGCCTCTCCAGCTGTTCCATTTATTGCCCCATATTTGTATGCATGGTTATTGGAGTCATAATTCATCTCTTCAAATTTGATAATTTGACTCATATAAGGCTTGAATTTGCTCAATTTAGCCTTGGAGTCGGAAGCATTCGAGTTTAAACCAGATCCAGTGCCTGCAGTCGAATTAATTGTTGCTGAGGGGTTTGAGCTGGGGACTTCGTTCTGCTCAATTTCCTGCTTGAATGAGACGTACTTATCCATAATTTTTTTCAAGATGGAGAGAACAAGCATCTTATTGACATTGACATTTGCGATTGCCACCACGGTCAAGAGATCACTGCTTCCGTCAATGTTTGTTAATGTTTTTTTCAAGAAATACAAAACAAGGCTCGAGTGTGTTACACTCGCACTTGTGGAAACAGACATTGAGCCCACGAGGGTCTTTGAGGCATTGATGAGGCCCAATTCCTGAGAAACTATTTCGGAACAGTTCAAGTCATTCACTTTATGGATCAATTGGAAGTTTTCATAGGTATAGAGAGTAGTAGAGTTTAAGGTAAGGGTTGTGTATATCAATCGTTTATGGAGATCATTTGAGCTCATCTTTAAGTGACTGCAAGTGGATCTTGATGTGTAGTGTGGATCGCAGAATTATATTGTGCAGTTATCACCCTGTATGCAGCGTAGTGAACGACGGAGAGTGCTACTTGCGGGCCAGTGAATAGCTGATATCTTATGTTTATTTTACGGGAAATGAATGTCAAATTGTATCTATGTGCCTTTGCTTGCTATCGAATTTTCTCCACAGTGTGACGGTCTTAAAAAAGTGCGGAGGATGTGCTCAGTGTGCGGAGATGACAGCAGACTGCATGTACTAAATACAACTAGTTTGGTAGCATGAGAGACTTCATTTACCCAGGCCCAATGCCGATTTTCGGCTTGTAGCTGAATATATACACTATATACGCTAAAGACTGGATGCTGTTACTGCTGAAGCGGTGTTATTGGCAGTTGAGGCTCGCTTCTTGCTCCGACAGTGAGCATTGCATGCGTTTTGCAGATATGGCTTGTTTTAAGTTCTCCACGTCCTAGTACGAGAAAAGTATACATATGATACGTTGGAATGAGTGTTAATTGACTTGTAGATACCCCGAATAATGGACAAACTGTGCCTACCTCGTACAATGTTGGGAGACGAAGATATTTAGTGGTTGGCTGCAAATACTGCATTCAGAAGCATCAATATTTTTTCGATCCATGCGAAGAGCATCTCGGTACTCATCTCACTTTGAAAAATACACTTGCAGAATAGCGATCAACTAAACGTTGGCTAGCGTAAATACATTGCATTATGGGGAAATATAGAAAAAGATTCAATGAAAAGGCAAGGTCTGGTATGCTTGCGAAACAGGCTGCACTCAAACGAGCTAGGAATAAACAATTTACTAGACACGAGGATGAAGACGTGGAAGATCAAGCAGAAGATGTCACGAAACCCCAAGATATAGAAGAGCAAGACCCAAACGCACCTATATTAAAGTCCATGACGGAAGAAGAAAAGAAAGAAAGAAAGCGTAAATTGGAAGAAAACTTGTACAGCGAAAATTCTAAGGAAACCAAGATGTCGAAATCAAAGAAGAAGAGACTTGACAAGTACATCGAGCACCAATTGAAGAGAGAAGAAAAGAAGGTACTTCTCGAGAAATTGTCTCACACAAAGGTTGATAGCGCCTTATACGCACCATCCAAACTACTTGGAACTGGTAAACAGACTCGCAGAGAGCAGATGATCGAAGAATTAGAGCTAGAGAGACAAGGCAGAGGTAGTGAACGATCTAAAGATATTCTTTATGAAAATAGGGAGGTCAAAAATTGGGAAGACGATCCAGAAAATTTTCCCGAAGGCCCGACAAGTAGAAACTATGATGCTGATGGAGGTTACCACAGTGATAGAGAAGATGACAATATTCAAACATCGACTATTAATGGTGAGACATCAACTTCTTCATTCATCGATAATCGACCAGCAAAATTCGGAGGCATTGGGTCTGGGTTTGGCTTTGATAATATCCCCAAGGTTCAGAAAACAAGAATAGTTCCAAAGAAGAAGTACAGCTGGAGAAAAAGAATCGAAGAAGAGGAAAAAAAGAGATCAAAACTTGAAGACGAGCAAGACTTTGAAAGTGACGACGATGATAACGAAGACGAAGAAGTAGAAGGGGAACATGAAGAAGAAGAAGAAAACACAGAAGAATCTGATGAGGAAGAAGACACAGACGAATCTGATGAAGAAGAAGAAACTGATAAAGCGGAACAGAATTACGAAGAAACAAATATGAAGAATGAATCAAATGAAACACTCGAAAGCAAAGTTGACAGCGAATCAGAAGAAAACCTGGAAGATACAACTGACGATAACTCAAGCGACGATTACGATGATGAGGATGAAGACATTCCAAGACTTTTGCAAAACAAGCCAAAACACTCAGATGCTGCACAATCGTTCAAGGAATGGGCTGACTTACAAGCACGTAAGATGGAAGGAAGAGACACTGAAATGGTCCAGCCAGAGTTATCTGAAGAATTGAAGAAAAAATTATCTGTGCCAACAATCCACGAAGAAGATCATGATCACTCTTCTGATGAGGAAAATTATGTTCCCATCAACATGAACCTTCAACGAGAGACTTTCTTTGTTGACATAAACCGTTCAGACAAAATCCAAAACCTGAGGATTCAATTGCCAGTGTTTGCGGCTGAGCATAAAATCATGGAGGCTATATATCATCATGATTGCGTTATCATTTGTGGTGAGACCGGGTCCGGTAAAACCACACAAGTACCACAATTCTTGTATGAAGCGGGCTTTGGAAATTTAAAATCTCCTCTATATCCTGGCATGATTGGGATCACACAACCTAGAAGAGTTGCAGCCGTCTCTATGGCTGAAAGAATTAGTAACGAATTGGGGGACCATGGTAAGCGAGTAGGTTACCAGATTAGGTTTGAGAATACTATCAAGAATGAAGGGACTGAGGACGGAACAGCCATGAAATTCATGACTGATGGTGTCTTATTGCGTGAAATGATGGCGGATTTCCTTTTAACGAAGTACTCCGCCATAATAATCGATGAGGCTCATGAAAGAAACGTAAACACTGATATATTGATTGGTATGCTCAGCAGAATCTTGAAACTAAGAAGGGAGTACAATCAGCGAGATCCGCAGAAGTATAAAGTATTGAAACTAATAATCATGTCCGCCACTCTTAGGGTGTCTGATTTTTCAGAGAATTCTCTTTTGTTTAAAGTTCCGCCGCCTATAATACGAGTTGATGCTAGACAATATCCAGTGAGCGTACACTTCAACAAAAGAACTAAGCCTGACTATTTGGACGAAGCCTTCCGCAAAACATGCAAAATTCATAAGGGATTACCGCCAGGTGGAATATTGGTTTTCTTGACTGGACAAAACGAAATCACCACATTAGTTAAGAAGCTCAGAGCAGAATTTCCCCTAAAGGTGAAGGGTAAAAAGTATGAAGATCCGTCCTCACAAATCAAAGTTAGCGCCAAAAACGCAGATGTTGAAGCGGAAGAGATAGATTTCAGTGTAGGTGTGGTTGAAGAAGGACATGATGACTTTGTTGAAAACGAAGAAGATGACGAAGAAGAAGGCTTTGAAGAGGAAAGAGAGAGTCACCAGACGGATAAAGATCCATTGTACGTCCTCCCATTATACTCACTTTTGCCAACCAAGGAGCAAATGAAGGTGTTTGAGGAACCTCCTAAAGGAAGCAGGCTCTGCGTCATTGCTACAAATGTTGCAGAGACTTCTCTTACAATCCCTGGAATCAGGTATGTCGTTGATTGTGGTAGGTCGAAAGAAAGAAAGTTCAATGAAGAGACTGGCGTACAGTCTTTCGAAATTGACTGGGTGTCTAAAGCATCAGCAAATCAAAGATCAGGTAGAGCTGGAAGGACTGGTCCTGGTCATTGTTATAGATTATTTTCATCAGCAGTCTACGAATCAGACTTCAGTCAATTCAGCAAGCCTGAAATATTAAGAATGCCTGTCGAGAGTGTGATTCTTACGATGAAAAGTATTGGCATTGATCAAATTATGAACTTTCCATTTCCCACACACCCTGATAAGTTGGCATTGAAAAAAGCAGAAAATCTTTTGATGATTCTTGGAGCATTAGACCGGGAAAATAGAGTCATAACAGATTTAGGAAGACATATGTCTTTGTTTCCTTTGAGTCCCAGATATTCCAAAATTTTGATTATTGCTAACCAGAGAGGTTGCTTACCGTACATTATTGCAATTGTATCCGCATTGTCTGTTGGTGACCCCTTCATCAATGAACATGAACTCGGCATTAATGAGAAGGTACACCAAGAATCGGATGTGGAGAATGAGCATGACAAGGATGGCAATATGAACAATGAAACCAGAGAGACTCATCAAGAATTGGAAGCCAAGAGAAAATTGAGAGCAAAGTACAACCAGTCCCAAGCTAACTTTAGTAAGTTGGATAAGTTCAGTGATGTCTTAAAATTGCTTTCAGCAACGTGTGCTTACGAGCACGTTCCAACGAAGAAAAGATCGCTGTTCTTGGAAAGTACTTTTTTAAGACCTAAGGTGATGGAAGAGATTTCAAAGCTTCGAAAACAGTTGACATACATTGTGAACGTGAATATCAAAAAAGACGGCGTAGCCTCAACAGTTAACAATGACGATTTAAAATTACCACCACCAAATAAAGGTCAGATTGAAGCATTGAAACAGATGGTTGCTTCAGGATTCATGGATCAAATCTCAATCAGAGCCGATTTGATCTCTTCCGAAGTTCAAATCACAAATAGGACGACTATATTGGATACTCCCTATGAAACTCTTTATCCTTCTTCGCACTATGGAGAAGAAGTCGAGCCTTACGTTTATATACATCCGAACTCAATTATTCATAATTCTGGCCCATCATATCTCGTCTACCAGTCATTGAATTTGGGCAGCAACAGAAAAGAAGGAAAATTATCGAAGTTGAGGATGAAGCCTTTGGTTGATATCAACGGAAAACAATTAGCCAGCATATCGAAGTCTTCACCATTACTTACGTACTCCAAGCCTTTGGGACATCCTTACGCCCCGGTTAATATCACACCCTCTAAAAGAGAGTGTTATGTCGTTCCTCGTTTTGGGGCAGCTATTGGTGATGGAGGAGTAGGATGGGATTTACCAGCGATGAAGGTGACCCAAATCAAACACAATGGCTCATGGGTAACACAATAATGCTTGATGCTCTTACTAGTCGTATGTATATATCACAATTCGCTAATTCACAGATCGTTCTCAACGTTGCACACGTAGTAGTTTTTTTGAAGATATTCGCAGCCATACATTTTTTTTCATAGTTAGCTGTATGCGCCCTTCATATAGGCAATGTTTTTGTTTTTGTTTCTCAATTTCTGATGAGATCAAAAAGAACATATTCAGTAAAGCTGAAAACTGAGGTCGTATTTGAAGGCAAATTCGTATTGAGAGATCTGTGGTTGAGTGTTTCTATTACCCATGGAGTACTCTACAGATAGGAATTTGCGTTCTAGGAGAAGGGACGAAAGAGGGAGATCTTCTCCAAGTCCTCCACAGAATGTATCTGGTGTAGCCAAGCCAGTAGAAGAGCCATTGATCGACCCGACAATCGTTGATCTAGCTTCACAGAGAATATTTCTCGCATCATTCTTTATACTCATACAATGCTGGAAGATTTACGATGTAATACTATTGAAGTCTGGAGTTGAAAAGTCAGTTGCTGGCGGTCTCTTGCCATTGAATAGCTTCACATTTGTTCTCAAATATGCTGTCGCAGAGGGCCTATTTCTTTGGGTTCTTCCCATATTAAACGTTCCGTACCTTTCATTTTCGCCTTTTAAAACGTTGCTACTCACCTTTGCCTTGAATGGCTATACCTTTGTCTTAGCAAGTGACACAACTATTCCAATACTATCTGGCTTGGTACTCCCGCTATGGAATTCGTTAGTCAGGAAGAAGGAGCTAACAATTATAGGTGATGCAGTTAATCCAAGGAACGCAATAGACATGTCTTCACATTTCAAAGGTAAGTATACCATTCACTATCTTCCCGATCTGTCCGCAAAATTTAATCCGTTCAAGTATGAAAATTTGTGCTTAACAGTGGATCCGAACTCACCATTGTCGAATCCCATAGAATATCCCTACATCCCCATAGAGTTCAACACAACCAACCAACTTGGATCGTTGGAAATACAGCATATTGATCCCTCAAACAAAATTTCGTACATTAATTATACGACACACGATTTAAGTAAATTAGTGAAAAGAGACTACTCACATTTGTCAAACTACATCCCGAAAAGCTGCAAGCAAGACGAAAGAGTTTTCTACATTGAAATACCCACCAAACTTCCTGGTATTTATAAAATTCATAGCGTTAAGGACTCGAAAGGAATCAGCATCAGAACGTTTAAATCGCAAGTTGTTCTTCTGCATTGCCCTTCAGCTCAATTTGCGTACCCAAAAGAATCAGGTACTTATGATATGCTTCGCTGTATCCCCAATGCACAAATTTCTACTCAGGACTTGAATCTTGATTTTCCCTTAGTTAAGGCATTTGGAGTCACTCCCTTGACTTTGAAATTCACAACTTCAGTTAACGGAAAAACGAGTCATGAATTTTCAGTTAGTGTTGATGAAACGAATAATGAGATAAAGTATAGTAACTTTTCCTCGGCAGATTTGAAGTGGTTGAAATCGCATTTGGTTTCCCGTAACATTCTTGAACAAGAACTCTTAAAAAATCCAATTGGGGTTAGCGAAGGTGCTTTAGAATTTCATTTATCGGAAATTCGTGATTCTTTGGGACATCTGGTACGCTATAATCCTTCTTCAAAGGATGAGGATATCTTCTACTCCGTTTCTCTCAAAATGGAGCCAAAACTCTATCTCGAAGAGAAAGACCCCAATCAGCTTTTGTTGATGAACAACAGCAAGACAATATATGTCAACCTGAAATCTTTGCAACAAATGGATTTTCCATTGAGTGTTGAATTAGCTTATGAAAGTAAAAATAACCCTCTTGCTGCATACAATTTCACCAAATTATTTCTTGATGCAAATGAACTAAGAAGGGGAATTGAAGTTGACAAAGAAGGAAGTTACTCATTACTCTCCGGAAAGAGTAAACTTTGCCCATGCAAAATCGATAATAACTATAATTCTATTAGTATTCACCTTGCTCCATTGCCAAGTGTTGATATTAAAGCAGAACCAATTGTTGATAAGTGTGTCGGAATGACTGGGTATCAATTCGAGTTCGACTTCTTAGGGAAGCCTCCTTTCCAACTTCAATATCAAGTTTTTGAGAAGCATAAAAATGGCGTGATAAAGGTTTTACCAGCAGACAATGGAATGAGTTTGAGATACATCAAGTCCTTTGACAAAAAGCATGAGTTTGTATACAAACCGCCCAAGGAGGGAAGCTACTTGGTCGTATTCAAGAATTTGAGAGACATGAACTACCAGAAGCAGCCAGTAATGTTGGATGCAGAAGAACATACGTATGAAACTTACTTTAAGCAAAGATCAAAGGCCAGCTTTTCGCAGGATGGGCGTCAGAAAGTGAAAGTAATCAACTCGTGCTTGAATGATATGTTGACAGTACCTATTTATTTGAAGGGCAACCCACCCTTTTCATTTCAATATAGCATCATAGAAAGGTCTTCTCAAAAAAAATTGGTTGACCTGCAATTGGTTAGCAACGTTGAATCAGATGCCTACGAAATCCAAACACCTAATTTTCAATTCGGAGGTGAATTTCAAATTGTTATCCAAAACTTGAAAGACAATCTTTCTTGTGATGTGGACTTCAATTCTGAGAGAGACATCCTCATGATCAAAACTAGGAGTGACATACCGGCGATTTCATTCAGTTCAAAGTATAAAAATGCTGATATCAAGTTGGTTGAAGGAGACTCGATGATGATCCCACTAGACTTGATCTCGAGTACGGGTTCAACACTGAATGATCGGTTGGAGTACACAATTACCGACTTGGAAGATCCGGAAAAAGTCAAGAGTTATACCATAAAGGATTTGAAGTCGTTCTATGTCAAGGAGCTGGGTATATACTCTCTCACTACGTTTGTTAATGGACAATGTAAGGGAAAAGTGCTGTCAACGAAGGACACGATTAGGGTATCGTTCTATGAAAAACCAAGTCTCGAAGTTCTGGGCATCAATGGCAATGTTCTCGCTCAAATTGATTCCTCTATTCATTTGAAACCAGTATGTCAAAATTGCAAAACAGGAATTGAATTGATTCTTCATGGACAACGACCATTTATAATTGACTATGATATTGTGTTACCCGGTGGTAAAGTTGAATCTCGTACTATGACTATTGAGAATAATAGTTTAAAAATCGACCTCCCTACCAGCCACAGTGGATCCTATTCACATCTTTTCAAAGGTGTGTACGACAGTCGCTACACAAGAGACAAGATTCAAAAGCTGATCAAAGGGAACCATCAAAAGCACCCATTGGCCTCACTTGCATACGACGTAAATGGACTACCAAACTTGCATTTCAACAAAGAGAAATTCATCCAGATATGTGAATCCAAGGTGAGTCTGGATGTCCCCATAGCAAGTATCCCAATCACCTACAGCGGTACGTACCCTTTCAACGTAAGCTTATCCTTGACACACGAAAACACAGGAAAAGTTGACAAGGTATACCTTGAGGGTGTCATGGAGCCTGTGTTACGAATCAATGAGTTGCATGACACGATGACCATTGGAAGTCATGTACTTACAATCGATCGTATTGTTGACAGTAATGGATGCAAACAAGAGGAGTTTTCCCCGTTTAACAACTATCTAATTTCCGTCACTGAGGTACCTAATATTACAAAAATGATAGCATCCACGAGCACTACGCCAAAAACACACTACTGTGTTGGAGATCACATTAGCTATAATTTGACTGGTTTCCCACCATACACAGTTTACTATGATTTTAATGGGCATAATCAGAAGGCAGATATTTCTTCATCTATTTTTCTGAGGCTAGCTTCAAGGGCAGGGAATCTTTCAGTCATTGCTTTACTGGACTCTTCTGCTAACCATTGCCTTGTCAACTTCACAAGCGATGCAAAAAAATTTGATGACCTAAAACTCAGGATTTACGATTTGCCTTCAGTAGAAATCAACCAAGGTGATTACATAGTGGAGGACATCCACGAAGGTGATCAGGCTGAAATTGTGTTTTCATTTGAGGGAGTTCCACCATTCACGCTTACTTACATCCGATACGTTGACGTGACTAATAAAAAGGGTGAATTCTTACACACTAAAATGATGGAAAGAGAGACCATTGAAGGAATATGGGAGTATGAATACACCGTTCGTGCCAGTCTAGAAGGTACTTATGAAGCTGTTCAGCTCAGCGATGCATACTGTGTCGCTAAAAGAGAGGAGCCTTATTAAGCAAAGATATACCAACTACCTTAAAAATTCAAAAAGCAAAAACATATCATGGGTATATATAGGCGTAACAATTTCTTTGAAAAAAAATAGATTATTTACCACAATTTCGTAGCAAGGACGAAAGACCTGTAAGAATTTCTGGGGTTCGCTTGCGTATGTAATAAAAAAAGAAATATCACCATACTGTACATTACTCCACACAAAAGTCAATCACTCCACATAAAAATCCCATGCAGCTAAAATATCCACACTGTCCTCACCAACAAGTTGTGCTGAAAGCTGAACAGTCACCCCATTCACTCACTCTTCTTAGGTAGATATGTCATCGACGGCTCAAATTCTAAAGAAGTATGCCTCCTTCATTGGGCCTGGCATTATGGTATCGGTGGCCTATATGGACCCCGGAAACTACTCAACTGCTGTGTCTTCAGGTGCCATGTATGAGTACAAGCTCTTGTTCGTTGTCTTTATGTCCAACTTATTTGCGGTGATACTACAATGTCTATGTATCAAACTTGGTACTGTAACTGGTCTAGATTTAGCAGAGATGTGTCGTCTCCATTTACCAGCTTGGATGAACTTGACCCTCTACGCTGGAGCTGAACTTGCAATTGTGGCGACTGATTTAGCAGAAGTGGTTGGAACAGCTATTTCTTTGGAAATTCTTTTCGGAATACCTTTATTCTACGGCGTATTGTTGACCGTTTTGGACGTGTTATTTGTATTGATTGCTTACAACAGAGATGGTAATATGAAGCAAACGAGGATTTTTGAAATCATAGTGACCTTCCTAGTTGGATCAACTTGTATATGCTTCATTGTCGAGTTATTCAAATGTGATTTTGAAGCAGGTGCATTCCATCATATCGTTAAAGGATTCCTTCCGTTGGACAAACAAGTGTTTAAGGAGCCAACGGCGCTTTTCTTGAGCTGTGGAATTGTTGGAAGCACTGTCATGCCTCACTCTTTGTTCTTGGGATCGGCATTAGTGCAACCCAGGTTGAAGGATTTTGATGAAAAGAATAATTTGATAACGTATGAAGACGAGGAAGAGTCATATACCGCAACTCCGTTGATTAGATCAGAAGGTTCACGCTTGTCATCGCTGCCTCTTTTACCTCAATCAAAATTCACGTCCATCACCGACTCATCTAGCTTGAATAAAAAGTATAAGCCATCATATGAGGCGATAAAATACTGCTTAAATTATTCCTATGTTGAATTAGTACTTTCACTTTTCATTTTAGCGGTATTTGTGAATGCGGCTATTTTAATAGTTGCTGGCTCCACGCTATTTGGGAAGCCTGATGCTGAGGATGCAGACTTACTCTCCATTTATGAAATGTTATCCATGTATATATCTCCTGGTGCTGGTATTATATTTGCACTCTCAATGCTCTTTTCGGGACAGAGTGCTGGAATCGTGTGTACTATGGCTGGTCAAATTGTTTCTGAGGGTTTTATCAACTGGTCATTTAAGCCGTGGATAAGGCGTCTTCTCACAAGATCCATTGCAGTGATACCGGTTCTTATTGTCATAAGTATTCTTGGAAGAGAAGGAGTATCAAAGATCATGAATTCTTCGCAGGTAGTTTTGAGTTTTATTTTGCCCTTGGTTTCTGCTCCTTTAATCTGGTTCACAACTAAAAGGCAGTATATGATTGCAAGTACTAGTGGGACAGAAGCAAACAGAGCTTATGACTCTATGGCAACAAGTGACGAAACCGTAGCATTATTGCACAATGATAGCATTCCAGAGACATTCGAAAATGGCTACTTCCTCACCATTACATCCATTTTGACTTGGCTCATCATATCTTCGTTAAACCTTTATTTGATTTATGCATTTGCAAACGGAGCAGACATATAGCCTATCGTTATTCTATAATTATTATATTACAATTATTTACCTATTTCAAAGAGATTCACATACGGTTCTTCTTTTTGTAGGGACCTCTAATACTTGGTAGCCTTGTGTTCTTGGTGTAGCTAGTAGTGAGAGGTTTCGAGGGAAGAACAGATCCAGGTAACGTACCCGAGTACTCTTTCAATAAGACAGGCAATCTCCTACTGAATTGAAGGGAGAGGTCACTTGGTGACACTTTGCTGTGTTCTAAGAACAAAGTTATTAACTTGACTATCTTATGATACAAGTTGATCTCATGTGACGATGGACCAGATTGTGTAGCTTGAGGGTTCCTATACCTTTCTTGACGTAACTTATTGAGTTTCACCAAGTTTGATGAGATTATTTTCTGGAACTCTTGCGGAGATTTCAAGATTTCCCTTCTGTCCTTTTTGATCTCTTCAAGCACTTCAATCTTGCTTGGATCCCACTTGAGCAAATTATCAAGATTTATATTTAAGGGTTTCCCATCTTCCTCAACTGTCTTGGAATCATCATTAGACTCACTGGCACTTGATTCATCACCTCCTTTAGCGTCCGACTCGTCAAGAACACGAATACTACCATTTTCTACCTCCAGTGCACTATTTGCATCTACCGCAGAATCATCTGTGACATGCTGATTAGTATGGCTTTCTATGGAGGCCAAGTAGGTGTTCCTTATCTGGTCTATTTCTTTCAAACCAATGTGCTCCAACCAGATGTTTGCCTTATAGTTTTGGTTGATGATTGAGGATCTCAGATCAATTATTGGAGCGAAGGAGCTCACGTATGAATCTAATCCCTTTACAGACAATGTTTGATCCCCACGAGAAGTAAATGATGGGTTTGCCATAACTCTATCTCTTACAACCAAATACTGTAGCCAATTTGGAACAGCCAAGGTATACCAATTAGGGTGAAAGAAATTGCTCATCATTTCACTTTGATGGGACATTGGTGGAGGAAATTTCAGCGATGGCGCTGATAAGAAGCTCATGGTCGATGATTCCCGAGTGGCAGGTTTACTGTTGGGCACTACCTGAGCCAATTGGTACGGGTTTGGAACAATAGTTGGCCTTATATCAACAGCCGATTTTCCCGTTAATGACGTAAATAATGGTTGATTCTTATATTTAGGGGTCTCTTCCTGTTGCTGAGGGTATAAGTTGTTTAGTGGGGGAATAGATAAAGGGTCCTCAACCTTGTGTATGATGTAGATAACCTCCCCATTCTCGGAAGCGTATGTGGAACTGATTTTGGAAAAATCTTCTAATATTTGGCTTTCAAAATTAGTCTGTGATTGTTCATCACTTTTAGTTTTATCGTCAGAGTCATCGGCAAGCAATTGAATATGGAGTCGACTCGATTCTCTAATAAGTAACTCGGTCGCAAACTTATAAAAGAAGTCAGTCTTGTTGTAGTTTATAGTGCCAACTTTGAAATCCTTTATAAGTGTTGAGCTTGCCACTTTCACATCTTGAAAGACTTGGTAGAATGAAGTGTAAGTATTGTTTGTTATCTTTTCATCCATGGAAGTCCACTTGTTCACATCTTCCTTTGGTACTCCATCCACGTACTTGCTGTACGAGGCAAGTATTTCAGTTTGTTCTGCTTCTTCGAATCCATTCGCAAACTTGACCGACAAGACGTTAATATCTTGATCCGCCAACTTTAATACTTCAAAAATGTCCTTCAAGCGAGTCGAAATTTCTTTACAGTTAGTATTCGAGAAGTTGGTTTTTGAAACCTTCACAGCCACAGCTGTCGGTTTGCTTAAATCTGTCTCAGAGCTTGAATCTGATTTGAACGTACCCTTACTGCGATCCATTATGTGTGCCTGCTACTACGTATAAATTCGAAAATGTAAAATGGTATAGCGATACGACGTTAAAAAATCTTGTTTGTTTAGAGTCAGAAAATATTGCACAAAGACAACTCGCGCAAGATTATAGAATCCATATGCAGAGAAGATCAACACTGCGGAAAATGAAACGCGCACTGGAACCTTTGGCTGCGAATAATACATTCACTTCAATTAAATTCTAGTATTTTAGCTTGTAAGTCCTCCCATTACAAGTCTTCTTCTATATCTAAAGCATCATACTGTTCATTCATGATGCCCGCCTTTATGAGAATGTCGTCCCAATTGGCCATTAGAATTACTGCAATTTCCGTAGCACCAATCAAGAACATACCAATGCCGATACCTGTCCATAAGCCCTGTAAGCCATATCCAAGATAGCGACCCATTGCAATTGAGACAGGAATCCCGATGGCATAATAGTAAACAAAATTAATCACGCCGCCGATCTTTTGTAAGCCCATTGCTCTAAGAATTCCAGAAGCAACGGCAGCCACTCCGTCAAATAATTGAATGATTGCCACTAAGGGATCGATTAAGCCAACTATCAAATCAACAACATCTGGTGCCTTGGTAAACATGAATGCGATCTGGTACCTAAAAGTGAACAAGATTATTCCATTCAATGAGGCAATAAAAACGGACACAATAATGCCCGTTCTAGTTGCAATTTTGGCACTGTATACATTCTGGCCACCAATAAAATTGGCGATTCTAGTCAGGGATGCGGTTCCGACAGCGAAGGGAATCATGTAGACTAAAGCAGCAATACTCAGCACAGCTGACTGAGCTGCTAACGCAGATGTACCGAAATATGTTGAAAACAAGGTTAAAATCTCGTATGCCAAGGATTCACTTTCAATCATCACCACTCCAGGAATAGCCAAGTGCAGTAATTCTGGCCATTGTTTGAACATATCTGCCCAAGGAATCAATCCGAACCAACAGTCATTTCCATCAATGTAGACAACATACAACACAAGAAGCGCACTCATCAACCAGAAATTAATCACTGTCGCGATGGGGGCACCGATATAACCCAAACCATATTTTTCATTCCATACAAGGAACCATGACAAAAATACATTTATGGGAGCAGCAACAAAAAGAACTCCAGTACTCGCTTCAAAGATACCCTGTGCTTGCAAAAATCGCTGACTGCAAGCAAAAAAAATGTACGCTGGAGCACCGAGTATCAAAACTCTGAGAAACGATTGCGTCAAGTAGACGACTTCTGGGTCATCGATTACGAATTGAAGTATATTTCCCGAAAACCACCATACAAATCCAAATGGTATGAAAACGACCAATGAAAACACAGTACATCTCTGTACATGTTTACTGACCAATTCATAATTTTCAGCTCCATAAGCTTGAGGGCATAGTGTATCCAAAGCAGTAGATATACCATCAAAAATTCCCAACGTTATTGTGGAGGACATTGAAGCAAGAGACACTGCAGCTAACTCCGTCTTACCCAAGTGGCCAACCACTAACATGCACACTAACGAGAAGAAATGCTCCAAGAGAAATGCAATTACCAAGGGAATAGAGTATCTCAAAAGCATTTTAACTTCTATATTATAAGACGTTTGTAAGTGTTTATAATCCTCCCACTCATTGAAGGACTCAGAGAGGGAAATGAACGAAGACTGGGGAATCGAGGAGGCGGTGGAGGAAGTTCTCTGTTTTCTTTTTTGGCGATCTAACCTCCTTCTTTCAGCCCTGGCAGCCGCTGCTTCCAACTCGCCATGTTCATCAAGTCCTTCCTCATTGTCGCTAGCCAAACTTCTTCTCTCAGCCTCTTCTCGGAGCCAACTCCGAAAGGACTCCTGGTCGTCAGCTGTCGAGCTTGTAACAGATGGCAATGACCTTGATGTGCTGACACTTGCAGCATCTGAGTCTTCATAGACCGAGTCCTGGGCACCCAAGGAAAGAAATGACCTATCGTCACCTTCGCCGACACTGAACATAGGGGTCTTCGTTGACGGAGGAATGAAGAGGTGCCTTCTCCTACCTCCGCCAAACCCACCGGGAATACCACCCGATGGATTAGCTAATTGATTTATCACCTTCGAGAACACCATTATACTTGCTCGTCAACAGCGAGAGTGGCTTTCGTCAAGGAGGACCAGCGGTACATAGATACAACAGCCTAACGATTTTGGAAGATAAGTAGATGCTCTTTCAAGATGCAGGCAAAAAATATTAATGCATACTGATAGGAGGAATCGCGATGCTATCGCAGGTACCACCGTCTTCGTCGACATGTTATTCTCTCGACGAGATTTCTAAATTGAGAGATCTCCTCGCAATCAAGGCATACAATAGGGCAAATTCTGAGAAAAGTAAATAATAGGCTTTTTTGCAACTCCATGCTAACAGCTGGGACAAAACCGTTTTGGTGGGTTGCCTAAGATTTCGATAAGTCTATCTACAGTGCGCCAATATCAGGCACTTACAGTGCTAGATTTGCGAGTGCTCATCTTTAAAATTTCCATGATTCCGCTCTGTCGACTCTGGAAATGCTTCTTGAGCAATAGTCAGTATTCAGGAAGTATCATACGACAGAATCAGCATGTATACTACAAGTGAATGTACGGACTTTTCTTAAATATTTGTAAATACGGTTAATATATACCATGATATGAGAAACCACACACACAAATGCATATCCTCAACATTTTTGCTGTTATATTTTTACCTTCATTATATTTTCTTCGCCTGAGGCTGACGTCGTTATCCGGTCCCCACATGAGCACTAGACTATCCCAAAGAAGACTTAGATTATCATCCAAACACCACCACCTAAGATCACGATCAAAACGACGGCGGTTAATACACCTGCACCTGCCTTGTCCTTACCAGTAACCGTGATTAACTTTCTGTTTGTCTGTAGAGCTGTGTCAGTACCTGCATTCGGATCACTCTGTGAAGATCCACCGGTACTAGCTGTGAGTGGAGCTGGCTGTTCATCGTCGAATGCAAAAAGAGCTAAGATTACCTCCAACGCTGACATTTGTTCTCCCAATCCATACTGTCCATCCCAAACTGACAGAGCCCAGTTCATACCACAGGTAACACCATCCAGACCTCCCGAACACTGAGCAGCAGCACCCTCGGCACTTGGCTTGATCAAATCATATATATCGTCTTTCAAAGACGGAATAAGCTGCGCAACTGTAGCAATTGACCTAGAGAAAAGCGACCTAAAAGATTTCTGATCTGTGTTGCACTTGTTCGCGGGCTGACAAGTAGTTTCAGTCATTATTCCATTCACAATGAAATACGAACTTGCTGTCCAGATCTCTGTAGCTCTATCGGACCATAAGGTATCGTTGGTTTGTGCATACATAAATGCACAGCCCTGCATCATCACACCGTATGTGTACGACCATCTCAATTTTGTCACATCAGTACAGTTTACGGATATGTCAGCACCATCATAAATGATCAACTGATTATCCGAGTCAGTGATGAAGGCAACACTCTCCAACCAGTTCCATACCTTTTCTGCTGTCTCTATATAAGTGTTGTTGTTGAGGTACCTTCCAAGTCTGGCAGCCAAGTTGAACAAACACCCATTGGCGATGGTGTTCTTATAGGTGTAACCTGAGTTCCATGTGAAAATTTGCCATCTTAACCCTCCTCCACAGCTGCCAGGATCCCATCTTGAGTTCATGGTGTTGTAAATTGCCTGCGTCATCGCCAACCAACTGTGGTCCGGAGGATTGGTAAAATTTCTCTCGACAGCCAACATTACAGTCAACCCCCAAACACCTTGATCATCATTACCTTCAGTGAAAGTCTGGTTGCTAGGCATGTAGTTGAATTGATCACCGGCTTGGTGGTACATGGCATTGTAGATTAACTCCTTGAGGGTATCGTTACCAGGGTCACAAGTGAGGTAGTAGTTAAGGAGCCCTCCAAATGCCTCTCCAGCTTCCCACCAATAGTATGGATATGTAAACATGCCTACTGTTCCACCGTACTTCAATCCTTCGTAGTAGTTAAGTTCTCCGTCCGCTATCAATTTCGATGCAGCACAGATCGAGGTGTTGTTGTCCACGTCAAGGGAGACCGCCCTCACTGACGCGATGATCAGCAGAAGCAACAGTATGCACGATAACTTCATGGCTGCTACTCTTTTATCTTTGACGATGTTCGCAAGTCAGTAACTTGCGTTATTCCCGATTCTTTAACTTGAAAAAGGTTCAGTGGGTTAAATTTCTCACCGTTCTTAGAATTAACAAAAAGTGAGAGAAGCACCAAAAAATAAAAATAAAAATACAACGAAAGTGACTCTCTATTTTGAGGGGACCACGATTATCAGAAGCTCTTTCACAGATGTACTTGAGATCGTAATTCACTCAACTGAATATAAATGCTCTAGCTTACGGAAAGAGATTCTTTGCACTAGAAGAAGAGTAGCTGTTACTTGAAATCTTTATGAGCAAATCTTTGGAGGCATTGCCTTGTTATTTCTTTTTCAGCGGATAGAATTTTCGGTGGAAGGAGGCTGAAAGATAGAGCGCGAAAACACACTGCCGAAGCGCGCGGGGGAGGGGATAGAGGAACGCTCTTGCGATGAAATTCAAATGTATTTCGAGCCAACTACGTTAACTATGTTGACCATGTTAGTTTGGTTACTGCGCCACGGAGTTTACAGTTGCGATATAGTTCTTCTTCTGATTCAGCAACTGCTATCACGAGAATGTTTACGTCACACCAGGGATGTTTAAGACACCTAAATTTAGACAAGAATATGCAGGAAGTATCGCGACGCTAGCAAGGCTCATTCGGTAATGGATGCAACTCAGCCTGTAAAAGCCTACACAACCACCTAAAACGCATTCTTGAACAAAGGACTTCAAGAGCCAGTGGAGTCAAGTAGTTGCCTAAGACCACTTAAGTTGGGTATGGTAAACTTTGAAATCTCTTTTGTACGCCTTCCAGCTCCTGCTTCTCTATCAAGTAATATTCCTTGCCATCCTAGTACAGCATCTGATGCCTCGTAGTCGTTCTTCCTCTCATCGCCAATATGCCATATGTTCTTCATGTTGTCTGGTCGCGCCTGTTCATTTTGTGCCACGAGCTCGAAAAACTTAGCGTCAGGTTTACTGACACCTAAATCGTAACTTAAGTACACCAGATCGAAATACTTACGAAGGCCCAAATTTTCAAGTATGGCAAGCAATCTCACGTCCGAGTTGCTGCTAACTAATAGAGGTATTTTCTTTGTATGCTTAAGATATTCTAATATGGGTATCACATCGTCGTAAACCCTGTATGCCTTGCTTGTGGTAAAGTGTGCCACAAGATCGGTGCAAAAATCTTTCACTTTGGGGCTGGGATGTTGATCCAATTGGAATAATCTAATCACCAATTCCAGCCACCAGTCATCGCAAGATGCAATTTTTCCTCTTGAGTATTTACCGTAGTTGGGATAATCTCTCTTCATGGTTGCAAACACTGAAGCGAACTCCTGACGAATTGAAGCCTCTGACTTTATAATACCGTGTTGATAGGCGATTCTGTGGTACTGAGCGGGCACAGGCTCACGCGGAATATACAAAGTACCAAATGCATCAAACGAGATAAGTGAAGGTTGGCGCAAACACTTTGCTGAAGCTTTTACTTTCATCTAGCCCGTGGTTTCACTCGAAATACATAGTGTATATATTAGAAGGAGCAGTATTGTATATATATTGTCTAGCTCTATGTGCGACCTTTTTTTTCTCTCCTCTTTACAATCTTTTCTCTCGTTCCACATACATACATTAAGATACATTATTTCCTCGTTTGACCACTTTATAATGTATTCATCCCAATAAAACCTCCCAGCCCCACTCCTTCATCACTGAACTCCAATGTAATCGACTGCTAATACCGCCTTTCAAATCCTCACTCTTGGTCCCATCCTGGCTATTGATTGCAGCCATTAACCCACTAAGTTGTTCACCAATGTTGGACAACTTTTCAGCGTCTCCTTCACCACCTGCAACATTAATTCCAATGCATTCGTTATCCGTAGAACTTTCTCTATTTCTTGAAGAGTCTTCATCCTTTCTTCTCCAGACTTCTTTTACAACTTCCACAGCTCTATCTATATTTCCAATTCCCATTTTCTCAGAGAGCTCCAGCCACCGGACGAGACACCATTCTCTTTCTTCTCCTTTTTTAGCTTCGCATGAAGCAACAAGGAGGGGAAAAATGTGTACAATGAAGATATTTGAAGTCATTGGGATAGATGCAAGCAAAATAAACACCTTTTCAGCCAATTGATGGGATGACAATGACGGTACCTCAGGAACTGCTTGATGTAAATATATCAATGTTGAATACCGATATGCCTCAGCAGTTGCAATGCACGAGGACATATCCCAGCTTGCCGAAGAGGACTTTTCCTCCGGAGATGCATCCATTCCAGTACCGTCGTGTCTCATATCATCGAACATACTTGACGATATCGTTGGCTTCCAATCAATTAGTTGCTGTCTCAATTCAGTAGCTAGAGTTATTGTAGATAAAGTATTCCTGGTACTTGCTGAAGCTTTTCTCTTGACTTCATTCTGACCCCACTTCAGTCTCCTGATTTTAGAAACTAGACCTGCTACTTTTCCCATAATCAGGAACAACGATTGTGCACACCCTAATAGTGGGTCAACATAGTCATTGTTGAAATTGAGTGTTTCAAAATGGTCGAAAATATTGAAGCTATTGTTGTTACTGTAGTTTGGCCTGTTGTCGTTAGCCTTGGCCGCTGCACTGTAGATTTCTACAGGAGCACTCGACTCCAGCATTTCACTTGGTGATAAGTCGCCGCTCACTGAACTACGAGCGCTATGCGACCTGAACTTCTCAACCTTCCTTCTATGTGTACGATCTGATATTGATGTGATGGTGGCCACTAAATCAATCCCCTTTTCATCTTGATTAATATCGGTAGTCATCTGAGCTAATACCTCAAAGTATATCCAAGCATTGAAAAGAAACTGTAAGTTCTTGGGGATAGTGATTGCCATTTGATCACTGGTAACGTTGTCATCTACTTTTTCCCCTATGTCATGTATTATCCTTTCCCATTCCATTTCGTCTACAGTGACTAATCTGCGCCTGAAGTCGCTTTTCTTTCCATACTTGGTCGAAGACGGCGTAACCTTTTCACTGCTTGAGCTTGCATCATTGTGGCGACTATCTTCATCACTATTGGACAACATCTCTAGCTTCTTGGAGCTCCTGTATTCCGTAACATCATCAAACTGCTGGTGCTTCAATACTTCTAGCACTTTTTGGATCATACTCTTTGCCCCCTTCAAATGTGCAATCCCACTGGATGTATGTCTATCCCAGCATTCGCAGACAGCCAAGTTGATGCATGTAGTAAGTGCTATGTCTGAAGGTAGCTCCTCTCTAGATGAATTTGCAGCGTTGTCACGGTCGCTCATTTTTGTCAAACCACTTGCAAGCTCAAGAATACATTTCTTCATGTGCATGTACCCTTTAGCCCGTAGAGCATTGGAATTAACTGAGTTTGAGCCTGCCAAGTGGAAGAAAGTCATCGCTGCAATCGAGTTGAACAAACATGGGTATTTCGCAGCCAAGGGTATAACTAACTTTCTCCACGGATTCTCGTTCGGACCATTCTTGATAGACATTATCAGGCAAGTGTACTGAGAATAAAGTTGCAAGATATGTTCAATCTCAGCAGAGTTGGTCAAAAGTAGTTCAACATCGCTCGACAATGATGGTGTTGCCCCATTCAGACTATTAGCGACGGAATAGTATTTGGTGGAGCCATGGGTATCCATTATTAGGGGTGGCTGTGACTTCGTACTATGAATAAACGAATTATTACCTTCATCCTCACCAGATTTATGATTCAAGTTGAGTGGACTCAACGGAACCTCGAACATAGCACCAAACTTGTCTTCGTAAACACCTTTTTCGCTAGTGAATGCATAGTTTATAAGCGCCGATAAGGACGGAGTGAGACTCAGGTCTGCCAATGGTCCCAGATCTCCAACTGGGACATGAAAATCTGCCGTCTGGTTTTCTCCGTTATTGATCGGCTGTGATTCTGAGAGCAGCTGTGTTTCCTGTGATGGCTTTGAACTCCTGAACTTCATTAACTCTTTGGAGTTTTTTGTATCGTTTTTATTGAGGTAAGAGCTTACTGTACTATGAGAGCTCAAAAAGTCTGAAAATCCAGGTGAAAAAGGACTCATTGTACTGCTTCCTGGACTCTGGAGAGTCCCAGAGCTAAAAACCTTGGTTACTTGGCTTATGGATGGTAGATTGAATCCCTGTAAATCCATGTGGTGGTCATGCAGTTGGCTTGGGCGTATGTGTGAGCGACTTTGTGAAAATGGCTCTTCTGAGGGAGATCTCCCTCTAATTTCATCAACTGCAGCTTCTGCTAAGGACGCTAAATTGTTGGAAGTGTGTTGAATGTTTCTGTAGTAGTGTACTTCGTGTTGGCTACTTGTGCTTCTTGCTCTTGGTCTTTTGATTCCATTGAGATAACCATCGTCTGAAGATTTAGGCTCTTTTGTTTCGTGGCTTCGACTCCTTTTTACCTTTTTCACTATAGGTATTTCGAAATCCTCTTCTTCTCTCTGCTTATAAGAGTTGGGATTAAGTCCCTGTGAAATCAATTCATTTTCCACTTTGATATCGTGAATGCTTTTACCTACCACAGATAAAGAAGCTAACTCAATGTGTCTCTTCAAACTGTCCTCTGGGTATGGAAAATTCAACATCGATTCCTCATTTATTCTCCTTATTGGCTGGTTAGCTGTCTCCATCTGCTCCTCTTTACTCGTGGTTCTGTAGTTTGAAACGGTTGTAGGAATTGACCGGCTGGTTCCTCCATCATTGAATGACTTCCATTTAAAGTTAGTTGCGTAGCCTCCACAAGTGAGATTCTTTGATGTACAATTAAGACAAGTGGGTTTTGTTTCGTCGCACTTTAGCCGCTTTTTCTTACATGTAAGACAGCCTTTCCTTGATTTGGTCTTCTTTTGGGGCTCTATAGCTACTGACTCTACCTCCATATCTCTTGTTTCTGTTAAAGAAAATGAAAATTCAAATGGAGATTTGGCTGTAAATTCTATTTTTTTTTCTACATCTTCCGTATAGTGTATAGATAGTGATAGATAGATTACATTTCGGAAGTTAGATAGACGCTTGCGCTAAAAGACAATGAAAGTGATAATGTGAGCCGCAAGCGGCTCGTAAAGAAAAGTTTAGCGAACAGCCATCTTCGCCGTAGCCTCTACAGTAGGCATTATCACACCGTCGCTTTGTATGAAGTGAAATACACGTTCTATCTTACCGCGAGTGCATTTGAACCAAGTTTAAGTGTGTAAGCAAGTTAGCGATCACTTGACTTCAGTCCACTATGATCTGCTGTGCAACATCTCCGATAAGCAGTTGAACTGCACACAGTGTCTGATCTTACGGGTTATCTTTTCCTCTTCGGGAGAGAATTTGCAAGTTGCAAATAGGCGGTGCGCGCGTTGATTTCAGCGAGCAACATTTGTCGCCTCCTATATGTCATTGCTGTTACTGTTCTATTGTATGTATGTATTAGTATATGCAGTTATGTGTCTATTTGCAAGGTTAAGTGAAGACAAAACAGTTTGTTGCCAATTTGAACCTGTACGAGGAGTTTCTTGTCGTAGTGCCGGCTTCTGTCTTATATCTAACCCAAGGGAAGGAAGTGTATTTCATCTGCTCTTCGTCCACCCTGAGATATGTTAACTTTAGCCCTGAGTAGGAAAGCATAGGAATGGCAAACGAAACGTAGATATCATTAGCAAAGTGTGTCTTTGAATGAGTTGCAAATCTTGACTGTATGGATTCGTCCTTTTCGCTGTCCTTATTCACTCCATAATACCTATCCAACTCGCTAATTTCGTTTTGCTTGTCTTCAAAAAGTTGACCATCATCATCAACTTCCTTCGCACCGTTGCCTCTATGCTCATGTATCAATTTGTTGTCGGTAATGCGTCTGTTGATAACATTTTCAACTAGTTGTCGAGTGGGGCAATGAATCAACACCAACTCTGCCATCATCTTAATATCTGAAGTTCCCCCACGCACTTCTCCAATTTGCCAATAAAGCTCTGATGTATCTATTTTGAAACTGACTTCTCCCTGCTGTGCTTTGAATTTCAAGCTGCTTTCTCCGTCAGTTCCAATTGGAAAGAGCTGTGGGTCAACTGGAATCTTAACGAGAAGATTTTGTGTCTTCAACCTCTTTTTGAATTGTGTACTACAAGTGCACAAAATTTGTAACGTCTTGTTGCCCTCATTGATCCTGTATGTGGGGTTGATTTTGATCAAAGGTAGCTTACGGACCTGCTTTTGTTGCTCAACGTGATAAGTCAAGAGAGTAAATTTGTCATCCGGAGGGGTGAATTTGATGATGTTATCCTTGTATAACGATCCTAGCTGAGTACATTGGTGAAATTGGATGTTACGAATAGGTATATGCTTGACCTTTCCCGTATGTACGGAGCCTGTTGAAGGTTCGTCCTTCTCCGAAGAATTCTTCAGCTCCTTTCCTGGTGAATCTGAGCCTGTACCAGGTGACGTTGTAGTATTGCTGACTTCGTCTTCGTCGTCAGAGACAACGATTTGGTTTCCCTCTTTTGATTTCTCTTCCTTATCATCTCCGTCTCCCAAGCCATCATTATCTATTCCTGATATATGTTTTTCATTGAACTCAACTTTGCAAGCAGGCATACCTGAGAGGTAACACTTCACGTCGCACCTACCGAAGATCTCATTTCTCTTGATCACCTGACTGCCCAAATCGAAGTAAAAGTCACAGTCCTCAATAAGGTCTATGTATATTTCATTCTTGGCATAAAATATTCCCTTAGGTCTCCAGCTTATAGCCAGTGATGATGTTCTCAATATCGAACTATTGACGTAGGTTTCTTGTTCTATTTCCTGCATTTTCACCGCCTGATTATGAGTGGATTTGATGTTCTGAAGCTCTTTTTTGCTCCTTTTCTTCTTATCTTTCTTCTTTTTATTGTCTCGTTTAGAGGTTATCAATGAATGCATATATTGGAGTCCTTTACGGTCTTCCTCATCTTCGGAAGAGGATGAGTTTGACAGGTAATTTTTCTCATCCTCAGTAGTGATCTTGGACCTATTAACCTCCACCTTTATGTACTCCTTCAAAATGTTGTAATCGGTTGTTTGTACCACTCCAAAGTCCATGCATTCATCAAGGAGTTCATGAATTATATTGGAGTTGTCTGAGATCACGTCTTTGTCAAGACTGGTTGTTACCTTTTCTGTGTTACCTATCAGAAGGTCGGAGGATGTGCTAGAAATTGACGATGCTCCAAGTGCTGTAGAAAATAAAGAATTCTTACTCGGCTTGGTGTTAGAAGTAGTAGTGACACTTGTAGTAGTGGTAAGATAGTGCCGGAGAAGCTTGTACACATTATGCAAGAACACAATGGTCAGCATTGCGTTAGCATTCTGACGCGTCACCGCCATCATTATTATGTCATGATCACCCCTTACGTGTAAATAATTTATGCCACTCACTAGTAGGACTGGGGATTTTTCATGAGCTGGTTGCCTTTCATAGTGTATACAGAAGTTCTCCAATATGGATTCGAAACTCGGCAAGTCGTTATGATATCGCCTGTGTATTAATAAGTCATTGCGCAGAAACGGTAACGAGGAGTCCGGCCGATGTAGTATATATATGGCAGATATCATATTAGCCAATTCCGGATGCCCCTGAAATATTGAAGCATAAGAAACTCAGTCTCTCTATAACTTATGTTTGAATGTCAAACTGCACACAACCTGCGTCAAAAATATCTGCAAATATGTTTGTAACGAGATTTCTTGTATGCACACAACAGCGCGTACTAACGAATAAGAGAGAATAGTACCTGTCATATAGCCGCTATCACAGATTGTATGACAAAGGTCAGTATATCTTGGTCCTCGGTAATATTTTGAAATTTTGGTCATCTATGCTTCCATCGTATCTATTGGGCAAAGAAATCAATTGAACGCTTTATAGGGATGTGCGAAAAAGATATGAAGTGTAGAGGATGTGAACATCAACTGTGGGAGACAAGCTACAAGATATAATAGGGCGATTTGCTATTGTTATATGTGAAACAGTAGTCGACTCCAGGTCCTCTCTATGACTCGCAGGCAAAAACTTTCCCGTTTGTTACTTTTATCTCAGGGTAATAATCTCCTTTCGCCAAACTTGGTAAACTTTTGCAACCAATGTCGGCGAACTTGTTATATATCCGCCGTCTACGGTAGATATGGAATGACATACTTAGTTTACTTTATGTACGCCGCTGATTCCAGAAGCGGGATCATTACTGCTCACTCTCGTATCTCCTCATCTCATGTTCGAACTCTTGGGCTTGGGCAAATGTTCCAAAGGGCTCTCAATAAAGGGGGGAGTCCACCAAAGTGGCTGCAAGTGGTTGTATAGTACAACTTATAAGGCGAAATCAATGGAAATAGCGGAGTTTTAAAGTACTACGAACGTATGACACGAATGTTGAGTATGTCTGGAAACCAGCGGACAATAGTGTTCTAACACGCGTCAATGTGTAGTTTAGGACACCACAATCATCCTCATTAAATACCAGTTCTAATGATATTTAGACACCTTTCCTGACCATTTTTACCGGGTTGTTGATATTCAGATCCCTCCTTCTATGTATAAGTCCTATATACAAAGTAAAATACGGCATTTAAACTTCAAAGCCCGCTTCGTGCTTGCACCTCAGTTCACCATACCATGCCACTAACTAAAGCTAGACCAAGTAGTTCACGTCTTTTTCGCTCGCACGATGACATTCTCGATGTGATCCATAAACTCAGTTTTCCGGCATTCTTTGATGTTCATTTCTAATCTTGCGTTATAGAGGTTATACCTCGAGTAGGGTCTGTCTGAAGCTTTCGATAGTCGAAACTCCTCTTTTCCTGGTGCATTTGAATCTCCTACAAATCCGATAAGGGTAAGCTTTTTATTCTGCAGATCCTGTATGGGTGTTACCTAAGCTTAAAATTTGAGTGCGAATGCCCTGGATTTCGATCTAGCCTTGGTATCTTTTATCGCCATGAAGTTTCAACCTTTGTCTGAAACATTGATAATTTCTCTGGTGAAAGCCCTCAATTCTGGTTCAAAGAATGCTTGGAAAGTGGTATCATCCAATGAACATAGCCAGTTAGAGACTAATCTAGTCTTTAAGAATTTCGGTACAACGTGGAACTTTTTGAACGATGTGAAAGATTACGCTCACAAATTAAGACACCACCCAACACTTACAACAACTTACAACAAAGTGAATATAAAGATTACTACTCATGATGTAGGCAACAAGCTCACATCACAAGATTTTGCATTGGCTGATAGAATCAAATCTAGTGTATTCTTGGACCAGTTGAAAGCTAACCTGACTTCCAGCCGTTTAGAAAAAGAATCATAAGCGTGCAGGACTCGGCTGCAACCAAAATAAATTCTAGCGGCTGCAAATTTAGAGCATGCCACATTCTTAGCATGATATATAAACAAACTTATATCCACTGCTCAGCCCAGTATTTCGTATTATCGTTTATTTAACCATTGTTTTAGCTGATGAAGTTGTTACCTTTCTTCGCTTCTTTATGTCTCGCATTGAACGGTGCGTCGTTTCTAAATGGTGCAAGAAATTACAGGCCAAACATATACCAGCAAATATTCCAAGATATCAAGGGAGATGCTTATGAAGTCAGTACTCTAAACGACCTTGAACCCAAAGTTCTACGCAAGTTTGGGGTAGTGAAGATTCAAGACACAAACTCAGTCGTTGTGAGCAACTCGCTTGCAAACTTGGTGATGAATCCTTTTGTAACACCTAAGGGTGATTCTCTAGAGGGTAACTTGAACTACGTTAATGATTTTGTTGAGGTTTCCTTTTCTGAAATGGAATGTAACAAGTCAATGACAAGCTGGTGGTCAGTAGGTGAATGTTACACGAATCTGCGGTCCCGTGGAGTGGCTACAGTATCAAGAGGCTGGTCTATATCTGTCGGTTCCGGAGTAACTAATGTTCTTGCCTTTTCATCTATGTATCTGCTTGCTCCAACTTTCAATTTCGATTTTTACAGTGTTTATGGAATTTCTGGTTCCATATCATGTTCAGTAAGTCAGGGGAATACATTACAGTTTATGGTGAAATCCGAGATATATACTATTTCGGGTGTTAGAATGAGAGTTATCAAGATCAATGAAAGGCGAAACACTTTCGGTCAGGTCACTCATGCTGAATTCGAGTATACTGATGAGGATTGGGATAACCTAGATGATTATGAGATGCCTAACTCGAGAAATTACCAAACTGCGTGTGTTACTGATCCATTTTATCAACTGTGTGATAAAATTTTAAACTGAAAAGATATAATAAGTAGTAAAATTACATATTGAGGCCAAATATAAATTTTTGCGAAGGCTTAATAAATAAAAGAATATTCTACATCCATTGAAACTTAAAAACTTCCTACATGTCAGGCTCTGAAAGCGAAACATACTTGAGGAGCTACATAGGTTCATTTCTAATGTGGAGAGCGCACACTCAGGGTTTGGCATGAATGTATACACTATTTTGCTGTATCGTTACACAAAGATGCAAAGTGTTATACCTAACAACGGAAAAGAAACAAGTGAGTATGAACAGTAGTTGCTTGTGTTAGTGAGACGACAAATTCCCTATCTGTGAATATTTAGGTCATATATCCTTCTTGTTTTTCTCTATTGATGTCTTTCGATCTGTTTTGGTCTGACTGCAAACCCACCAGTAGAAACAGAGCTTTCACGTGACCGCACATGATAGTATGATATTTCACCTTTATAAACTTGCGACGCCTTGCTACCTGCTCTTTGGACCACAAACAAAAGTATGACTTTCACGGTAATGAAATGCGTTAGAGGCTCGCACCATCTTGCCGTCAGGAGCTTTCGACTGTATTCAATTAAGATCAACTCAATTACAGGAGAACATTTTGGTACGAAGAGTGAAGAAGAGAGCAGCGAGAAACTCGAAACTTCCTCCCCCGTCAAAGTAAATCTGTTGGCACAAGCATTGTTCAGATACGAGAAAGAGTTCCAAATGGACTTACAAACATTAGCAAAGATAGACAAATACGAGGCATTGACACATCTGGCGTCCAATAATATCAGAATAGGGATAATATACGACAATGAAGAGATACACAAGAGATCCAAAGTGGTGGAGACGCTTCTCGCTGATCCATTAGCTCTGGGTAACCAGGATTGGTTCAATCACATAATGAAGCGGCCAAGGGACATTAATGTCAGCTTCACTTATGGCCACGAATTGCAACGCAGACAGGAAGTTCGCGAGGAAGAACTAACATTACCTGCTCCCATACTCTCTGCAACATACAGACCTTCCTTCCATAGGGCATTCAAGAAAGAGATTTTGCCTGCTGAGAAAAATAATATCCAGCTAATTGAACTCAATACGTACCAATCCAGTACAGTGGCAAATGACATAGACTTCAATCAGTACCATCTATTTGTCAATGTTGTTCCCAATGCATCACAGGCAATTAATCTCCTGCCACAGACTATTGCATTACTCAATAACAACAATATTGTTCTCACGGTTATCGACAACAAAGATGTTTCACCAAGCTCAACAGAAGAATCACCAATTAGTTTTGATGAATCCTTGAGTTCAAGTCATGGTAATCACATTATCAAGATCAATTCTGAGTTATACTTTGATGGCATAACAAAGTTTTTTGAGCTTGATGCCAAGGGAGGATCACAGTATGCAGATGCATTGATCAATAGCAACATACTCGATTTACAGAAGGCATTGGGATGGTACCTGAGTACTCCAATATTGTCTCAAGTTTTGCTTAGAAGCATTTTAAAGGGTATTTGTGCGAACGAAATTAACCTCAACATGGTTTTGAAGGAATATAACGCGATAAAATCTACAGACCTTGCATCTTTTAGCCAATTGGCTCACTCTGAGCTACAGCATGATTTCATTCCTGAAACTGAGAAGTTTTTCGCAAAAAACTTGCGGTGGTGGAAGATTTATTACAAGAATGATAACGTTGAATACGAGTTAAAAGATTTCTTCAACAAGGCGTTTATGCCGAAAAGCATAGAGAATTTTAACTATTTGAGAGGCAAAATCGTCAACAGATTGCAAAGGGACAAGTTTGGTCCGTACAAGGGGCTCGGATTCGAGGAGGTGGGTAACCCATTGATTGCGTTCAAAAACAAGCTTATCAGTGAACGTCTTGCCACTGAGATTCAGCCTGTCGTTGTGTCAACAATAACAGAATCGCTCTTGTTGTATCAGTTACCAACTGCAGTACTTTCATTTTTATCATATGAGTACTTTGGATTCACGTTTAATCTGGCTGCTGCCATTCTTTCGTTAGGTTTGGCATTTGGCTTCAATCACGCATCTAGAAAATGGGAAAAAATTAGCATACAATGGGTCCAAGACTTGCTCGAAGAAGTGAGAGTATGCCTTGGACACCAGTGCATAGAAAACGGACTAGTGAGAGAGTTGGATATGAGGTATAAGGAAGAGCTAAAGATACAGGGTGCTAGGAATGAAATTGCATCAGTTGTAAAGTCTCATTTGGATTCTTGAAAACCTCACAATGAAGATTAATATTTAATGTACATTAGATGGTCGTTAGAATAAATACTAGCTAGAAATCGGGAGCTGGTTTCACAGATTATCGCAGGAAGATTCATAAAGATGGTGGGGGAGGAATGTCAGCGGCCTTTCTGGCTTTGATTTGTTGCTCGAGTCTATCAAACTCTTTGAGAGCAATTTCTTCTTCTGGGTCCAAGATTTGAACAACTTCTTGTACTTCCTCAATGTAATGCATCAACATAGATTCGATCCCATGCTTTAAAGTGTCTTCACTCGATGCACAGGTCTTACATGCACCTTGGAGCTTCAAGAAGACCTTCCCAGTCTCTTCATCGAATCCTTTGTACTCGATATCTCCACCATCGTCTTGGATGGCTGGTCTAATCTTGGTTTCGATCAATTCCTTAATCATGGAAACAAGTTCCAGATCGTCAGCCTCTTCGTTTGCTGCCTCTTTTTCACTCTGGGCAATCAACTCTTTAGTTATCACTGGTTCCTTCTTGGACGTCAAAAACTCATCCATAATCTCCACAACTTCAGGTCTTAAGTTTGCCCAGTTGATATAGTCCTGCTTATTGACAGTAAGAAAATCCAGTCCCAACATAATAGACTTGACTCCGGGCAATTTGAAAAGTTTCAACGCTAAGGGTGAGTGCATAGCTTGAAAAGTCGAGTTGAACTCAAATGTCTTGTTGGCTAGTGGCAATATGGGCACCTCCGCTGAAATGAATTTTAACGCATCCGGATTAGGAGTAGGTAAAGTCTTAAAGGATAAGAACCTAATTGTGTTTCTAAACATGGTGGCTGGTATGTTTAGGTTAGTTGATGCTTTGACTTACTTGGATCTGTCTTGAAGGTGAAGAAGCATGATGCCTGCACGCATCATGACACAAAGGGCATTTTTTATGGGGTACTGTATCTAAGCTTACTAATTGAATAAGTTCATTGGCTGCCGGATCCGACACCGCTCATGAGCACCGACGGGGTCAGCTTTCTTGTAGAAGTGCTTCAGCTATTGGAAATACATATCCAATGGGCATGTTAATGGTTTGAGCAATGATCTCAGTAGAGTTCGTATAAATAAATATAAATAAATAGTGACTTAATAGTTTTAGTTGGCGAGAACGTAGTGATGATTTTGCAGCCATTACTTGACCCTCTCCGCCTTTTCTAATATAGCCTTCAACCGTTGGTTCATCTGGAACGGATTATCAATATACAAGTTGTGACCTCCTTCATCTATTTCACCATATTCGGCGATATCACTATTAGTGATTTCATTGATTTTGTTCACTAAACGGTTTCCGGCTTCACTGTTCATGAAATCGAACTGGCCGTAGATGAAATGGATTTTGAATGTTGGCTTTTTACCATCGTTGAAATGGGTGATGAACTTGTCGTATAGGGGCCACTTGGAAACTGTACTAGGCGTCAATAAGTATTTGATATAAATATCAGAAACAGATCCCTTCGCCATGTTATTGTACAAGTATTCCACCAACAAATAGATTTCCCTATTAGTACCGTACACCATGTCATTAGAGCTTTGGAATAGTTTCTCCGCGCCTCCCTTCTTCTTGATAAGTTTGTTGATTTTGAACAATTTCGAATACCACATGTCATAGTACATTGATGCACCCCAAGGCCCCATCCATTTGAGCAATCTGGGAAGTTTAGGCTGTACGTAGTACCAATTATATATATGCTTCTTTGAAAGAATGGGCCATCTGGACAAAAAGTCGAACCTTCTTGGGTCTAATGTAGGCTTTAAAGTGACAATAGATTCTGTCTGGCCTTGCTTGCGACGGAGTGGATTAGTTACTGCTTGTAAATGCCTCTCCACACCAACCGGGGATAACAAAATCAAATTGTCCAATTTATCAGGGTATCTAACAGAATAGGAACCTGACCAATGCCCCCCGTATGAATGGCCCACTAAAAAGTCAATCTTGTCGATTCCAGATTGCGAACGCCACTTGTCGATTGCAGATGTATAATATGCCTCCAAATCTTTCAAGATCGGTTGAAACTCATCTCTGTACTTCTCGAACTCGTCGACGTCAAGAGAATATGAGTCAATAAGCTTGTAGTACTTCTTGTACAATTTCTTTGGGTCTGTTGCATCTGGATCTTTCATTTTGAAGTCAACACACTTTGGTATCTTCTTCAGAAGTTTCAATTTATCAGGATTAGATGATAACCCGAACGACAAGTTGTCGAGAAAGTGTACTTTATAACGATAGTTCATATCTTTGAGCAAGTTTATGAGTTGGAAGTTTCTTGCAAAACAGCCCAACGCAGCACCGTAGCCATGAACAAATACCACATGTTTGATAGGCTTAGATTCATGGTCACTTGACTTAGGCACAAGCTCGAGGCAAACTTCATTAATATGGTTTCCATCGCCAATAGGTATCTTCTTATTCTCCCACTTGAAATCAGCATTCTCAGCTGCATGAGGGGCCATCATATGATTGATGAGTGCATCTTGTAAATATTGAAGACGGCCTGGCTTAAATGAATTCCACCACCAAGACAACCCTATGGTGAATGGAAGCTTCTTTACGTGATTCCTATTGGGTGCGTAATTCGGAGGAAGTGTAAATTTGAATCTCCGAGAGACAAAATTAACACATCTCAGAGAGCGTCTAGATAATACTAGCATACCCCCTATGTGCTAGAAGGAAGAGAGGCTGAAACTACCAGAGATGACGAGTGAGGCTTTAGTCGATTTTTCGGTTCTTAGCGACAAGATATAACCCCGCGAAAATTTCAACGCTATCTGGGTTTCAACTGCTAGGCACAGATTAGAGAGATAGTTGACCCTAAATTGGCTGGTACTTTCTACAGTTTGTTGACTTGCCTAAAAATAATGAATTAATACAATGTGCCTGTCAAAGGCCACATGGGGTTTTAAACGTATCATATATAACACACTGGCGCGTGACTTTAGTAGCTGCCCTTTCTTTGCCGGCCACCTTCGTAACTGAGAGTGGTCTCAATACCAATTGTGGAGACAAGATTTCCCAGCATCTCTTCCTCGAATTCTTCAACTTCTTGCCACTCCTCAAACCATCCCTTTTCGAATGGCTTAACCGGTGGGATACCGGCCACAGGGGAAAGGTAGCAGAGAATTGCGTACACGAGTGCAGCCGAAAAGAATCCAACAAGGAAATTTAACCTGTAAATTTTTGTAGCACCTATTGGAACCGTGTGGGTCTTGGTTGCACCAACAAACCCAACAATATTTGGTAAAATACCAGAAATGTAAGCCACATATGCTCTCCAGTTGACACCAATCCGTCCAAATTTGTAGAAAGATGGAGCGGAGGGCTCTTCTGGAGCGTTCAAGGAGTATAAATGAGCCAACTTGATATACCCTCTTCTCACGTAAAAGTAATCGCAAGCGACCACACCAGCAATAGATGATAAGAAGACGGAGTATGCAGACAAGTATGTGGTAAACATACTAGACGAGGACATCAAGTTCCATGGGCAAATACACAAAGCAAGAGCTGCACAAAGGAACCCACCTCTTCTGATGTTAATAAACCGGGGTAACATCGCTGTACAGTCTGTACCAAAGGACAAAGAGTTGGCAGAAATGTTGGTACCTAACTGAGCTAGCGCAAATGCAGTACTGATGAAAAACACACCAGCTCTGTTCCCAGAATTGTAGTCGTTCAAAAATTGCCCCAAGACATCCAAAGGCGACCAGTAAGTTGTACCATATAAGATTGTGGATGCTGAACTGACCAAGATACCAATCAACGAAGTTATACTAAAGCAGAATGGAATAGACAAAGTGTGAACTAAGTATTTGATTGAAAACGATGGCTTGTCTGCAAATCTGGCAAAATCAGGTGCATTTACAATCAAAGTGGCAAAGTTTGCCAAAGAATTCATGGTGGATGAAACAAACGCCCAAGCCAAGTCAGAACCATGTAAACCGGATTTCTGGTGAATTATGGGACCGGCACCGTGAGACTTGACGAGCGTCCAGACGAGGAAACCAATACCAGCAATGGGGACAACGTAAGCCTTAAAAGTGAACAAGTGACGGATTTGATGAGGAGGGAACCAGATAGCTGGCAAGGAGAATAACCAGAAGAGGAAAAATCCCAAGAACTGAAATGTAGTGGTACCCTTTAATTGGGTATCCAATTTTTTATCAGCATTGTGGAAAATGGACAATAACATCAACTGAACACACTGGCCACCAATCCAGCCCTGGACTGAGTACCAGACAGCGCTCATCACGACACGGTTTAAAATTGGCCAAAGAGACCCATATATACCGAACGAAGATCTAGCAGCGACTGGGAATGAAATATGGTACAAGATACCAATACGGGCACCGATGGAGACAAAAATACCACACAAGAAGTAACCCAACCAAACCGAGATCCAAGTTTGCCACCAAGTCATTCCAGGATTTCCATTTGCAGCTTGTATTCCAGTGGCTGCAATTTGCCATGTATTCACATTGAAGGAGTCAGCGACCCAAAAGAAAACATAATTGTACCATGACCATTTTCTCCTTTCGCTCTCAACAGGTCTAAGGTCATGGTTGTAAAGGAACATTTGTACTGTTGATAAGTCTCCCTTCTTTTGCACAGCAATTTTTTCGAGAAAAGCTTCCCACTTTGATACGGACTTTTCAGTGATTGAGGAAGTATCCCCCCTGACCGAGTCGACGTCGTACTCGTCATTTGAAAAGGTGGTTTTCTTATCGTCGATCATTTTTCTGAAGTAAGAGTAGGCGTTGTATTAGGTAAGGAATATATTACCACTCTTAAATTAGTCACTTGTTCTCTCAAAAGGTTATATTTTGAATACAGCAACTCAAGAAAAGCAATAGATTTTGGTCGTTTATGATCGCTTGACGTAACCTGGAAACAAATATATGTTCGAGTTACGAAGTGTCAAAGAGAGCGTCAAGATTCGTTTATAAACTGAGGAACACTGGCACAAAAATTGATCTAAAATTAAGTCGAGATGCATACTGTTCATTCGTTTTATAGTAACGGTCTAGGTGAGTTTCGGGCTTATCTTGCTGAAAAAAAAAACGGCCATTGCTGCAAACCAGTCGATAAGGCCGCATCATATCGACAAAAAAAAAAAAAAAAAAAAAAAAAAGCCCACTGCGGCAAACAAGACGAAAAGGCCCCACCAAATACCAAAAAAAAAAAAAAAAAAAAAATAGAACTCCATATCGGTC
>PPIY02000025.1:0-167527 GCA_003707405.2 Dujonia schatavii | reverse complement strand
CTAGTTAATGAATAAGCTGATGAACTATTCCACAGTCAATGCTTTGACATCAACCAGCTTGTTTCTTTTAATTCTTTTTTCTTATTGTTTTTTTTTTTTTTTATTTTTGTCTTGCAATTTTCGCAATGACTGGCCGAGGTTAATCGCTTAGTTCAAGTCAAAAAGTCGAAACATTCTTACTTTGAATCTACATCTACCGTAAGATATTCACGGATTTTTTCTTTCCCTAACACCCCGTTACATTCCCTTCACTATCTGGTGTCTACACCACGAGACCACCTCCCCACGGCTTTCCCCTCGTTCTTTCCACGGGATTATTTAGCCCCGCTGCGCAAGCCGCTCAGGCTCTTTAGCGGTCCGGAAAATAAAAAAAAAATTCTCAGCTGAGTGTGCATTAAGAGCCCAAGGCTGCCTCACTTGGCTGCAGAAATGCATTCGTTCATAGTGCACCATGCAGAAACGGCTGCATCATTCTGCAGCCATCCTAAACGGCGACTAAGTAAATTTACGTCATCTCTTACCCAAATACACACAAATTGCCTTGCAACAGCGTTTCTACTAATACTAGAATAAGAATGTTCCGCAAATGAAAAAAAGTAAAAAAAAAATCAAAAAAAGAAAATATAACCACTTGAAATTGGATATGCAATGGGTTCTTCAGATAGTATATAAGAGCAATGAATCTCCCCCACATCCTGTTGGCTGTCGTAGGCTCTTGAACTGTTAAGTATTTGTATACTATAGATTTTTAAACCTCTTTGGTATTGAAATAATAAAAATATAAAACATGGTATCTGTCGGAAGAACAAATACTATGGGCTTGAGGGGTCGCCCTCTTCGTTTAATCATTACCCTTGTTGCTACCGTTGGGTTCTCGCTTTTCGGTTACGATCAGGGTTTGATGTCTGGTATTATCACAGGTAAGAAGTTTAACGAGGAATTCCCAGCCACCGGTGGTGACTCTTACCACACAACTATCGTTCAAGGTGCTGTTGTTTCTTGTTATGAATTAGGTTGTTTCTTTGGTGCTATTTTTGCTCTTTTCAGAGGTGAGAAAATCGGAAGAATCCCAATGTTGTTGATCGGTTCCACTATCATTATTATTGGTACTGTTATTTCAGTTACTGCATTCAGAGAAAGCTGGGGACTTGGTCATTTTGTTATCGGTAGAGTTATCACCGGTGTTGGTAACGGTTTTAACACTGCCACCATCCCAGTGTGGCAATCTGAATTGTCTAGAGCTGAAAACAGAGGTAGGTTGGTCACATTGGAAGGTGCTGTCGTTGCTGTCGGTACTTTCATTGCATACTGGTTGGACTATGGTTTGACTTTTGTCAACTCCTCCATCCAATGGAGATTACCAATTGCCTGTCAAATCATCTTTGCATTGTTTTTATTTATTGGTGCCTGGGGTTTGCCAGAGTCTCCAAGATGGTTGATTGCGCACGGAAGAATGGAGGAGGCAACCTTCATTTTGGCTGCATTGAAAGACTTGGACCCAAGTGACGACGAAATTTATGCTGAGGCTACTGCTCTTGCTGACGCTGTCAAGAGATTTGACAAGTCTCAAGTTGGCATGAAGGATTTGTTCAGCGGTGGTAAAACTCAACACTTCACCAGAATGGTCATCGGTTCTTCGACTCAATTTTTCCAACAGTTCACTGGTTGTAACGCTGCTATCTACTACTCGACTGTCTTGTTTGAGAACATGGGGTTGGGCAGAGACTTATCCTTGATTATGGGGGGTGTTTTCGCCACTGTGTACGCATTGGCAACTATCCCATCTTTCTTCATGATTGACAGAGTTGGTAGAAGAAACTTGTTCTTGCTTGGTGCTGCTGGTCAAGGTATTTCCTTCATTATCACCATGGCCTGTTTGGTTCACCCAACAAAGCAAACGCAAAAGGGTGCTGCCGTTGGTATCTACTTATTCATTGTGTTCTTCGCCTTCACCATCTTGCCATTACCATGGGTCTACCCACCAGAAATTAACCCAATGAGAACCAGAACGGCTGCTGCTTCAGTGTCTACCTGTACTAACTGGATCACCAACTTTGCCGTTGTCATGTTCACTCCACTTTTCGCCAGACAATCCGAATGGGGTGTCTACTTGTTCTTTGCTTTGATCAACTTTTCCTTTATTCCAGTTATCTTCTTCTTCTACCCAGAAACCGCTGGAAGAAGTTTGGAAGAAATTGACATCATCTTTGCCAAGGCTTACCAGGATGGTAGACCACCATGGAGAGTGGCTGCTACTATGCCATACTTGAACGTCAGAGAAGTTGAAGAGGAAGGTACCGCCTTAGGCCTCTATGATGCTGACTTTGAGAAAGATAGTGATGAATTTAAGGAGGATATTGCCTCCTCCACTGCTACTCCAGGTGCAGCTGCTCCAGGTACTAACGGTGTCTTGGAAAAACCAACTGACGTATAGGGTAGTCATCGTCACCCGTTTATATGAATCATAATACCTTAATAGATTAACATATTCACTTTATTTTATTGTCCATGTCAAAGAAGGACGTAGCAAGAAGAAAGAATAGTAGACAATAACGTACAACATTAAAACTATGTGTCCCAATCATTTAATAAGCTATACATATTCTATTATACAGACCTCCTAGTTATCTTTAATGCCTTCCCATTCTTCATCCTTGCCTTCCGCATTGGGCTTGACTTTCTTCAGGGCTTCGTCATCGTCAGCTTCATTTTGAGCCTTCTTGCTTTCGCGTTCAGCCCTCTTCCTCTTGACACCAGCCCTCTTGTCATCTCCCGTCTTAGCTTCACCTTCATCCTTTGGTGGACTGGTAAACCATGGAATCTTTCCTCTATTGAAATCGTTCAAAATTTGCTTGGCTACTCCGCTTTCGTCCGGCTCTCCTCCTTTCAACAACCTTCCCTGCTTCCTGGCAATGAGTTCGATGAACTCGTTACTTGCTCTCTCTAACAAGGAGACGTCGTCCTCGAATCTGGTCCATCCACTGATTTCGTACGTTCTTTCCAAGTGCTTTCTTTCGCACTTTTGTAACATATCTGGAATGTACTGTTCCGGGTTTGATACATGCTCTACTCTAACCACTCCTCTGAACAAAATATCAGACTCTGTATCCTTAGAAGATGGAGGGACGATACCAGGACAGTCAATCAAAAAGATTTTCTTCATCAACGTGATATACTGCCAAACCTTGGTCTCTCCAGGAATAGGAGCCACAGTACACACCTTCTTACGACGTAAAGTGTTGATGATGGAAGACTTACCAGTGTTGGGGTAGCCGATGAAACCAACCGAAATCTGTTTACGGTCGGAGTGTAATGCAGAGAATTGACGAAGTAATTGAATTAATGAACCCTTACCAAAAGAATTCGTTATTGACGCATGGAATGCCAATGTAGGGTATCCCTTGGAGAGGTGTTTTACCCAAGCAGCCTGTGAGGTTAGTAAAAGAAACAAAAAAAAAGGAATGTACTAGCAAAGGAAAGGAAATGGTTTGAAAGGTTCAAAATAGAGCATGAGGTGTCTGGTTCTTTACTACGAACCACTTCATTGTCAACGAAAGTTGGAAGTGCTTCAACTCATAAGATCCCGTACAACCCTAATTGTTCGATAATAACTACCAAACGTGTGCACAAATTCTCAGTCAAAACGAAAGAGAAACCTGGCAAGCCAAGGTGCACGGGCGGGCGTAATAATTTTCCAACAGCATAACAGGCAACATTTTTATCTGACTGCAATAGAGCAGTCGAGTATCACCCTGACAAAGGCTCTTGGTTCGAAAATAGAAAAAATAAGAAAAGAAAAAAAAAAAGAAGTTAGCAATAAAAACCTTCCAAGCTTTTCAAATCCCAATGAAGTTTGTGCTAGTGGCGAGCCATAAGCACGTCGTATACATACTGCCACCCAAGTAGGGACTAAATCACACTTGTTCAAGACGTAAATCAAGTGTTTGTGTGGGCACTCTTCACGGATGTATTTCTCCACGCTTTCGCATCTCGTTCCCAATGGGTCTCTGGCGTCTAAAACGTGGATCACAACATCGGAGGAATCAATCACCTTGTAGAGCTCGTTCCAGATTCTCTTTGACTGTCCCTTGTGGAAGATAGCCTCTTTAGCTTCTTGTGTATAATCTTCTTTGTCCAAGAAAGATCCACCCATCAAACCTAACGTGGCGTCCAATTCTTGCTTTTCTTGGTAGGTGGTGGAGTCCTGCTCTGTCAGTTGTGCCAACTCTTCCAAACTTGAGGCAGCCACTCTTGGCTTCTTCCTCTGTTGTTTAGGTCCAAACGCCAGAGAGTAAGATTCGGTTTCCAATATGTTCAGTGTGGGGCTGTCTGTCTTGTCTTTTTCATCAAGTAAGGACATGGGTAACTTGTTTCTCCGAAGCAATACCTGGTAAGAATCGTGCTTTTTATCACCCATCGCCTGTCTGAAATGTGAAAGTGCATCTTGTGCTATAACTCTAGTGTTTCCAAACCAACGACGGTTAGGATCGACTCTTGCGGTGGGTGCATCTGTCAGCTGTAATGCAGCTGCTTGGACTATATCTCCCTTTGCATTACGCACTGCTCTACCACTTTTGTACATCAGCAATTGCTTCACCTTTTTAGCATCACGGTAGAAGTTTTCTCCCTTAACACGAAGGTTTCCATCTTTGGTATCGTTCTGCCTAGACCTTCTAGACTTTTCTTTCTTTTGAGTACCCATTCGTGAAAAATATAGTGTTTTCTAATAGTAGCTGAAGAGGAAGAGGAACGAGTTTAAGTTTTTTTTTCTCCTATCTCATCGCCTGTACTAATTTTTTTTTTCTCATATAAGCGCTTTTTATAGACAGTCTGAGATGCGCTAACAAGAAGAATGGCTGAAATTTGGGCTGCGCGAACTACAACTGGCCGATATTAGTAGGGTTAAAAGAAGCACTCGGTTTGAAAAAAATAAAGAGAAACCAGGCAGTCAATTCTTTTTGCGTGTTTGAATGGGAAGTGCTGTAAACACAAGAAGAATAGCGATTGAATAGGACTATTATTATGTTGTGTCTAGCGCGCGTCTAGACATTTGGCGCTCGCCGCAACGGTGCGACTCGCACGAGCTTGTTTTTTCCTGAGAGCAGGTCCAAGAGAGATCAGAGATACTGAGCCCTTCACCGTCTTCTCCTTTTGTAGAATGTGGATTTTCATCCACATCTGCTGTGCAAACAAGGCATAGCAAGCTGTTGCTGTACTGAACCTGTAATGTGCTTTTCTCCCAGTGCTTTTCTGCGCCACACGTGCAACTTGGTTAGGAATCGCAATCGTGGGTTTGCAGTCATTCCTCGCAAGACTATTTTAAAGTTTGAAGAGGCTTCAACATTTTTTGGCTGTGCTCACAGGCGTATAAAACAATCACTTTATCGAATTGTTTACTAGGCACCTTCTTAAAGCAAGTGTGTGTATCATATTTCCTTGTCATCATCTCTGACCATCTTTTTCGACACTTTAGTTGAAAACTAATCCGACTCATATCCCCACCAAATGCCTCCGATTACGGATGGCTTATCGCCAGCACAGGAACACTTTTTCAAAAAGTACCTTTTGAAGAATAGGTTATCCCATGAGTTACAATTGGTAGGCGATGACGATTTTTGCCGCAAGTTTGGCCATCCATTTATCTCAGCAGAACCCAGCCCCGAGGAATTTCCCCTCCTTCGCTTCTTCTTCGACAACTTTGTTTCCACATTCCCTTTCATCGCGTCTCACACAGATAAAGAGAAGATATCAATATGGCAGGACACTGTGCAACCATTCCTCGAGAACTTGAACCTGAAGGGAATATCAAACTCAGACTCAAGAAAAGAGCAAACAACCAAACGTCGACAGGTGAATACTAAGTTACTTCTGGGACTTCTTTTATTCTACAACTCCATGATTATCAGTAAACAGGAATTAGTATACTTGAGAGAGAATGACTTAAAACCATCTGCCACTGGAAAGTTGGAGAAAATAGCACCAACAAAGATAGAGCAGACAGCTACAACTATGTCCAATTCGTCGACAACAAGACAGGAAAGGACCGCACCTTCGAACCCAGAGACTGAGGAAGAAAGTGTGGGAGATGTAGTCACCGAAGATGAAGACTGTATCAATTTGAACTATTTCAACGATATTGCAATCAACATCGTCGCAGTGAAAAAGATATCACCAGAAACGGAACTGGGTAGCTTGACCACACCTACTGCATTTTACTGGAAGCCACTCCGGTACTTCTCGGGCCCAGAAAAGCCCAAGGGGAAGCATCATTATGAATTTATTATTGAAGTGATAAAGAGGAAAAGATCCAAGAACGGAATCAACAGTGCAAATGGTAAACAAGCACGAAATAAATACATTTACTCTAGATACTATATCAACCGCGCCTACCACCAATTTTCTCATTTACAAAACGCCTTAAAAAAGCTATACCCAGGATTGATGAGTACGGAAGTTAGCAAGTTACCGAAAAAGTTGAAGCATGACAGCGGAATTAGAGTCGGAGGAGGTGAACCTGAGGAATCACAACAAGCTATTACGGGAAGAAAGGTGTCAGTGGACTCTTCTTACTCACATGCTTCATCAACGAATTTGGGTGAAACTACTCTTCATCGTGAAAAGCTTAGATTAGCCTTGCGTGGCTATCTACTTTCCATAATGAAGTTTCCTGAGATTGTGCTTCTGGCACCGTTTACCAAATTCATTGGAAATAAGACCGAAAGATACACTGAGTTGGCAGCAGAGGACGAAATCGATCGCCAACAAAGATCAGAAAATGAGCGTCGGATTCTCAACACGCAATATGAGTTCCACCAGCAAACTTCAAAGCTAATCATTAGTCTTTCGGAAGACTTTGACGAGTTTAAAAAGAAGCTTGTTATGAATCCAAACACCATCACAGAAATATTCATGGAAATCGGTACTTCAGACTCAATCAATGACCTTTCGCCTTTGTTAAGAACATTTTTCGAATGGAGTAAACTTGAGGTGGCAGCAACTCTATACCAAGTGTTCTTGAGTCAGGATAATTCTGGTGAATGGCTCTCAAAGTGTAAAAAGTTCCACAAGCTTTTCCCATACGGTATGGTTTACGGAATATTAAGATTCACCAATCCAATGAATATTGTGTCTAAAATCGTGGATTTATTATTGGTGAATATCCCGAGTATCAATTTCTGGAAAGCAAGTGATGCTCCTCCTCAGGCAAGAAATCTTCTCTCAATGATGTTTGTAATGCTACTTGACGAAGATTTGAACGATTTTGAAAAAGAGATAAAGATTCTCAAGGAAAATAATAAACTTGGTGATCCACGATATGACATCTTTTTGCAAAAATTATCTAACTATGTCACTGCCGATGCATCCATAATCGAAGACATTAAGAGAGAGAGCTTTGGAAAGGATCTTGTATTGACAATTTTAGCAACAGACTCACTCGAACCAAAGATTGAACTGACGAAGGATTTGGAAACTCTAGCTGAAATTAGAGAATCACACACCGAGTACGAGAAGATTGTCAAGAAAAAACCAAAGCCCAAAACAGAGTCTCCGAAGGCTCCTTCGTTCGATTCCTCAGTTTATTTGAATATCAAACAGTTTTGGCAAATTCAAATTAGGAAGCACGATAAAGATATAATGAAGCAACTCTGGCAAGAGCCAGAGATGACGATGGTAATTAAGAAGTTTCTTATTGTGTTTTATCAGCCATTGATGAAGGTCTTTGGAAGAAGTGAAATTCACTTGGTTTTCAAGGATTTTCAAAAATTTATGGATGATTTAATGATAACATTGACGAGATTGAGCGATGGAGAAGTGTTTGTGAAATCTTCATTTGAGATTTTCCAAATGTTAAAGAGTTTGCTTGACCGTCATGAAATTGTCTTTTGGAGGTTTTTGCATAACCTTTACAAGAAAGATGATGACAATCTATTTATTGGTTTAATCAAATGGGTAGAACGGTTTTTGGTTATATTACGGTTGAAGTTTACAGATCCCGAGAGGGTATCAATTGATTTAGAGAGGTTATCTTTCTTTGTTGATGATATAATTGATCGTGAGTTGTTCCATAAGCAATTGGATGCTCTTACTAAGCAAACATTAGAGAAAAGGAAATTATTCAAGGATTTCTTAGAGCGCAAGGCGAAAAACACAGATAGTCGAATTATTCCTGGAACTCAAGGTGAAATCGATAAGAAATGGGAGGATACAACGAATGATCTTTTTGGTAAGGAGCAAGCGGAATTAGGGCTCAACAATGACGATCTAGAGGATTTCAATTTAGAGGAAATTACTCTAGCAGATAGGCTAGCAAGTGGCTGCGGTTCGTCTAGCGAATCGGACAGTATTTGCAGTAGCAGTGATGAGGACGCCGGTGATAATTCAGGAGGTCGCAAGAATCTCGACCGAGAATTACAGATAAAATTACAAGAACTAGAAGCAGAACAGCAAAAGTATGGTACAAGTGAGTTGGACAAATTCGACAAAATATTGAAAACCGAGTTGTTTACCTTGCTAAAAGGTTTCAAAGAGGAAGTCGAAGTAGCCAAAGATTAAGTACCAAGAAGGTTTTTAATAGAATATAATAAGATAATAGACAATGGAAAAAAAGTGTACAGGGAGATAGTTATCCGTTCGGGCTTGTTGTAATAAATCCGTGTAGCATATCCGGTAGGCCACGGGTTAGGAGGCACACGTGCCGGTTGGTCTTAGTTGAGCCGCTAGGAGGGTCACCTCTTGTTATCACTCGTAGTATACAATTGTTCCATTCTTACATGGAATATTACACCCCCACGAGACTGCTGCTGGGAATAGTTGCTTTGCAAAGCTTATAGGAGACGGATATCACATGATATACCCTTTGGTCCGCTAGAGATCTCAAGTGTCCCGCCGGAAAGGTTGGCCAAAAAAAAAAAAAAAAAGAAACAGAGCAAAAGAAAAAAAGAGAAAGCCAATCTTAAGTGATAGATTATAAAGACTAGATAACCATCGGTTTTTCTGTTTCTCCGTGTAAATCTTCTCGGTAACCTGAAGAGACAAGCGACTTACTACACGCAATGTCCACAGCATACAGCTCGACCACGTATGTAGCCCTGGATCTGGCGAGGCACAGAAGCAATGCTAAACAGAGTCCTGCACCAGAGGCCGTGTCTACCGAGGACCAGCAAACCGCTACCACAGAGGAAGTCTTGATCGAGCATTTGGATAAATTTCTTTCGTCGGTGGAATCTAGGTTGGACAGTTTCGAGCGGTACTTCAAGCTAGCAAAGAATGAGGTCGAGGAAAAGAGCCCTCTGCCACAACCGGCTGCATTCAACAACCAGCGGTCGTTACTGCCTCAACAGCTGATGCTGCCGCTACTGATCCTCTCTAAAAGCCGAAGAGGACTGTCAGCTTCGCTTAATTCCATCACGAACTATTCGCTAGGAAACTTGAAGGCTATGTACAAGCGGTTGCAAATGATCAAGGGGTCAGTGTTGCGTTCATCAGCGAGTAACTTGGAGCATCTCTATGTGAATTTACAGGAACACTACCAGTACTTCATGAACAAGGAAAACGAGACAGAAGAGGGAGAGGAAGGCGAGGGTATCACGTCCGCTAGATCTGTAGAAATAGATTCAGCATCTGCGGACTCTGTTCGCCAGAATATTCTTTATACCCTCGAATATTTCGAAGGAAAGTTCACTCAAGTGGACAATCTCATACAGGCACGTACTGCCACCGCCAAGGATGACTATAAGTCTCCGACATTCCGTCACTTCAAATACTTCAACTTTAATCGCGCCGTAAAGGAGGCCGAACACCGTCACTTGCACTACTATGAACTTCCCTTGAACTGGAGAGAGAATAGATACATTATTCAGGGTTACAGGTTCCTGTTAAAGCATGGAACCATGTTGCGGTCGATATTTGAGTTCAATCACAACGAGTCGGCCAACATATGGACACATATGATTGGAGCATTTATCATTCTCTACCTTATTTTCTATCATTTCCCCTCGACCAAGGCATACAGTCAGAATCTGTTCCGAGACAACATAGCCATGTACTTTTTCCTTTTTGCAGCATTGGAGTGCATGGTATCATCAGTGGTGTGGCATACATACTCGTGCTTTGCGCATTATAAGACACGGGCAACCTGTGCGTGTATCGATTACACCGGCATAACGGTGTTGATCACTGCTTCTGTAATTGTTGCAGAATATTGCTCATTGTATTCCTATCCTAAGATACTCAAAATGTACATGGCGTTTTCGACGCTATGTGGAGGAGCTGGATTCGTATTCAATTGGTCTCCGTATTTTGATCGTCCAGACTGCAAGGGTTTACGGATCGGTATCTTTATGGGATTAGCGTTTCTTGGGGCATCCACGTTTGTGGTGAATTGTTTTTATGAGGGGCTCTTCCAATCGTTTTGCTTCTTTGCTCCCTTGTTGTACAAGAGTTTTCTGTGGTACTGGATTGGAGTTGTGTTTTACGGTGGATTGATTCCAGAGAGATGGCGGTACGACGTGATCATCAACGAAGACGAAACCGCGTGCAAACATAGTGGAAGTGTGGGGGAAGTACTTGAGGGTAATATTGAGCACAGTGGGAGGGAGGAAATGGAGGAGATTGAGAAAGAGCTCCAACCCATCATGAGCGCGAAAGCCGAGAACAATGGAAATACAGAGGCACAACAAGAGGCAGAGGAAGAGACATACCAGTCCATCATCAACAAACATTTCCCGGCGGAGCCAACACTTACACCCTATCATAAGGATTTCTTCTCCTTATATTGGGTGGACTACATCTTTGCCAGTCATAATCTTTGGCATGTTTGTGTTGTTTTGGGAGTCTTGGGACACTATGTCTGTGTGCTCGATATGTACGAGCTGCTAGTGAGGTAGGAAAGGTTTCGAATCTGGATTAGAAATTTAAGCAGTTTGATATACGAAATACATGAGATTTATTGAATTAAGTGTACTTTTGCATCCAGTTCAGGTACCCCTGATGTCAACTTTTCCTGCAGGATGGGAAGCGAAGATGTCAAAAGATAATTCTTCGAACGGGATGTCACGTGTATAAACAGAATGCAAATAGTCCAGCAGGGACGTAACCGCTCTAGGAACTACCTAACTAGAGATTGTACGAGGTGGAAAGTAACAATGAAGGTAATTTTAGGAAAGACGGGATTCAAAGTTCGATTTGCCTTCTATTAAGCCATTTTGAGGCAGGTTCAGGGTGGTTTACCTTACAGTCGTGTCAACCCCAACCTTTGACGGAAGAATGGTTGTACGAATTCACGTACAATACGAGTGTTAGGTACAATTGCCCTTGAACAAGCCAACATTCATATGCCTACAGGAATGTGACAGAAAAAGGCCTGTTGCATCCAAGAAGAGAGATTGAACTGAGCGCTGTTGCGAAGAAAAAGTTGGACAGAAAAAACCAAAAATAGATAGAAAACTTATCCGTAAGGGGAACACGTTAAAGACACGAATTTTGCTGTTCGTAAACGCAAAACTGTTACAAACAAAAATATGCGAAAAGTGGCCAGTAAGTAAAATAAAAATCAAAATACATAGACGTACCTTAGCTTAAATCTGTTCTGTGGCATTCTTGTTTTTTGTCAACAAACTTGCATCCCAATCCACATACAAAGTACCTTACGAGACAAGCTATGTCGTTTGCAGAGAACTTTTGGTCGCATAGCTATGACAAGGGATTCATGGTTCTCTTTGAACAACTCTATGAGGGAGTTAACGAAGATGAAGACTTCATTGCACTTTTCACGGCTCGAATGGAACTGGAACTTCTTTATGGTACTCAATTGGAGTCAATTAACGAACAGATTTCCAAAAAGTCTTCCAAGCGGCAGAACAACGACGACTATGTGTCACTGATCAAGAACTCGTTCCAGAAGATGAATGAGAATTTCGAGAGACAGGGTGAGTTGCATATTCAAACAGCGTCACAAATTAAGCAACTTGTATTGGATCCATTTACCAAGTGGTGCAGAGAGCATAAACAGAGAGTTGAGTTCAGCGAGGACACCTTGCTTGAGAAGCACAAAGCTTTCAAGAACGCAAAGACACAGTTAGAGAAGATCCAAAAGAAATATTTCAACAAGTGTAGAATGCTCGAGGAGTTCAAAGGACATTATACCGAGGAGGAATTGGAGGAAGAACTTGAGGCAGCAGACAGCGAGGTGGAGGATCAGGCTGACACCAACACTTCGTCACAACCTACATCAACAGGGGCCACTGCATCAACCGATACTAGGGCAAACGAATCACATGCATCAGGGGAAACCGACGCTGATGTTGCTTCAGCTGATACTACTATCGATGGCCAAGAATCCGATGAAACTAAAGTATACCATATCGGTCACCTAACTTACGACGCAACACAACTCAGAGCATTTCTTTCTTCGATCTTGAGGTCGATTCCGACTTCTTCCCACAAGGTTGCTATATTAGGGACCTACGATAACGTTTCAACGGGAAGTTCAATCACTCAATGGCTCTTGGACAACAAGCTGTCGGATTTCAAGTCCAACATAGAAAAAGCTGAGCATTTTGGTCAAGACCTCGTAAACCACGGCTTCATCAGACTCATCGGCTCCATGAACAAGAACTTCATAAATTCTTCTCAATTCTTCTACCAATGGAAACCTTTGGCGTTCGAGTTGAGCGGCTTGGGAGGTCCTAACATGGGACTGCATGTGGATGGGAAGATAAGCAGAAGCAGTTCAGGTGTTTCCCAAGTAAACTCAGCAGCATTCTCTGAATACCTTGAGGAAATGAAGCTGGTCATTGGCGTGAATACAATCGATTTCAATGATAGGTCTCAATTATCTAAATTGATCAAAGACGTCAACCAATTAGACCAGCAATACTTTGAAGCTACACAGGATCTCGACCAACTTCGGTGCGAATACGAAGAAACAATTATGGATCATTTGACGTTCATGCAAAAGTGTGAGTTGGACAGAATGAAAGCGGTTAAAAAGGCCACTTTTGACTTTTTGAGTTGCTTTGCGAACAAGGTGGCCACTTTAAAATCTACATGTGACGAGTTGCTTATTATTGAAGAAACTATACAACCACTCAATGACTTAAAGTTCCTCATCGAAAACTACCAAACGGGCAAATTCAAGCCACAAGTCATATTGTATGACAACTACTACAACAGTAACATCAGGCAAACATTTGGAGTCGATCTCGCCACCAAATCCAGATTGGACAGAAAAGTTGTTCCAATAATCTTGCAGTGTCTCTTGTCTTATTTGGATAAAGTTTATCCAGAGTTGGAAAATGATGAGGAAAGAGTCAATTTGTGGATAAAGCCCGTTCATTTGAACCAAGTGCACCAGCTCAGATTCAAGTTAAACGAACTTGTCGACCCGCAAAAAATCAACGCCATATTGAATGGATCAGAGACTCCTACTGGCAACCCAATACATCCACTTGTGGTAACTAACTTGCTCAAGCTTTATTTTATGGAGTTGCCTGACTCTGTTGTACCTTACAATGTATACGACTTGATCAAATCACTCTATTTGAACTACCCCTACGGAAGCAGTGAACAGTCCATCAATGAGTCAAGAATTAATGGCTTACAGAACATATTGGTGGATTTACCAAAATGTAACGTGGCCACATTAGATGCAATCTTGACCCATTTATCTAGGCTAGCACAAATTATTGGCAGCAAGGATGAGAAATTGGCCCTTGAATTCAAGAACAAACTTGCAAAAGAATTCGGCGGGCTTATCTTGCGCCCCAAAAATACCGATTTCTCTTTGGATTCATACTTACATGACAAGCACCAGGTGTCGTTTATGAACGATTTGTTCGAGCACAAGGAGAGAATTTTCAAGGAATTGAGAAGACGGGCATCTACACGTGTACTGAGTTCATCGAGTTCAAATTTGAACGGACCAAGTGGGCCAACATCGACATCCGCCGCAGGCTCGGCTCTTCCTGCAGGGACTGCCCCTAAGAGGGCTGCAACAGTGTCCAAGAACAGACTCGAGTCGAGACTTCAGAATGTTGTTCATAGAAGATTGGACCCTAAGGCACTACCAGAAGAACCGCAAGAGCAAAGAAGTCTGTCTCCAGCTCTGAGTGTGTCCTCACACACGAACTCCCTTAAGAGAGGCACTTCTCCTACAAAGAAAAAAGCACCTGCCAATACGAAGGATGACTCCGACAAACCTAAAAAAGTCAGCACGCCAGTTGTATCATCGCGGCCAAGTAGAAAAGATATTGGAATAGAACACGGTAATTCATCCAGTGATTCGTTGAAAGATTATGGTCAGCCCAAATTTCTCGGATCATTGGAAAGAAAGACTTCAGTGAAGGACCTTGCCTCTAGGTTTGACTCGCCATCACCAGAAAAATAACTTTTGATTAATGAATGAAGATGTAATGATTTACAGATATGTAGAAGCGAAAGGAATAGTTGAACGTTTTTACTCTCTATGAACATCTATGCACCAATTGAGTGGGTTTATAATAATTTTGAATGCTTGATATCATGCCTCAATCTGTAGATGAAACCCGTCAAAAGCATCACTACGACGAGGATTGGAATCATGAGCCATTTGAGTTTCGATATTAAGCGATCCACGAAATCTTCTTTACTAGTGTCATTTTCCAATCCCTTCCTGTACTGGTACTCAACCTCTTTGTGGTTAGCCATGAGAAGATCTACTTTTTTGCTTAATTCCTCAGTGGTGAATTGATGTTCCCGAACTTCTCCAATCACTCTTTCGTTAAGGCGCGATATAGCTGAGAGCATTTGTGAAAATTGATGGCTCAAGCTTGTTTTGAGGGTATCAACTTCTTCTTTCACTTGCAGAATGGACTCCTGATGGTTGTATTGGTTAGCCTTCAACTCGTCTACTTTGGCAAATATAAGTCTTGACTCGTACGAAGTCTCTCCAGATTCGGATGATTTCTTTCCGATTTCATCAAGGCGCGACACAATAGCGTCAATCTGATTCGAGAGCAATTGAAGAGACTTATCGATAGTCTGCAAGCCTTCATCAACATTGAGGGTGCCCAGTTGTTGCACTTGCAGGTGCTGTTGCTGTTGTTCACTGAGTTCCCTGTGTAGCTGTTCCCTAGCTTTTCTTGTACGTTCCATCAAGCTCTCTCTAACTTGAGAGGGAGGCACATGTGAATCTATCACCTCACCATCACCCATCAATCCATGGTCATCTATGGCATCCTCTGTAAGATGAGTCCACACATTGAGTTTGAATAACTCGTATTCTTCTTCGGATTGACTCGCTACATTAGCGGTGACACCGAATGTTAGGTCTCCTATGTTTTCTGGGATATGAATGGCGTGTGTCTTGAAACACAAATTGTTGTCTACCTGCACCTTAAACCAGTTTCCACGAGCACTGGAATACGATACTCTAATGGTAAATGGAATGGTAGAGTCAAGGAAGTTGAAGTCGCAACTTCCTAATGATTGAGTTACTGACCCATCGATGTACTTAGTCCCATCATTCAGGAATATCTTGAGTCCCTTTGTGTCCTTGTTTGAGAGGGAGATCTGAATACCATCAAAAGAACCTCCCTTGTTCGGGGGCTTTTCCTCTCCTGTGATGAACCAAAGTGAAAGCGAGTTCTGGTCTCTGAAACGTAAATCCCTCTGGGTAGTGCCCGAAGACCTAACAACAGCTTCCACTGTCCACTCTTCAGGGCTATTTGCTAGACCTGCAGCCAGCCAGACACCTCCTCCACCTGTTCCAATGAGAAGGCGCCCAGTATCCAATCTGACGTTGTCATTGAGGTGCCAGTTCAATGCCAAGTCTTTGGCGTCAGAAACTTTTAAGAGATTGGGTAACGACAAATGCCCAGGCTCTGCATCAGCAGGATTATAGGCCAAAGTGCAAGCTGTCCAAAATGACAATGATGCGAGTCTGCTGAATGTCACCATACTGCCGCCCTATGAATGTTTTTCTGACCAAAAAAGAAGATGTGTCTAGAACTAAGGAGAAGTTGCTACTACTGCACCTGGATTTCTGGCGCTGATCTGTCCCGACGCGATCTGAAAATTTATGGGTGGGGAAGTCGTTGTCGCGACTCGAAATGAAAAATTGCTGCAAACTTTAATGCGAAAGCATACTACATTCGACTAATGTCCTTATCATTTACGAATCCAATTCGGTAACTATTAATAAGTGTACATTTCATACAGCTATATTTTAGATCACAAGGTGACCTACTCCGTTCTCTAGGCTTTTGCTGGTTCACCTATGACTACGTCTCATAATGTTCCTCCTGATTTTCCACACCCCACCAACTTTACTGCTGGGATTGAAACTGACATAGGGCAATTTTTTTACTTCTTCCTTTTTCCGGCGCAAAGCAGAGAGTTGACTCTTCACAAGGTCAGGCATCAATACTTCAGGCGTGGGTAGATCGCCGTCACCTTTCACAAGTAGAAGCTTGTAACTTCCATCCATTATTTTCTCCTGGATATCGATCACTATTTGCTTGTTAGGAAAATACACATTGAAGTATTGCTGGTCCTTCCTGACGCTATGGACCATGCATAGACCCATGAACTGGAAGGAGTCCGAGACGGTGGTATTGTGATCTAAAAACTCGCTGAAAACATCACTGGAGTTGATATAAAGCGGCAAGTTATCCAGCTCTCTAAGTGATCCCACGCCAGCATAAAAGATCTCATTTTCCACCAAGTATACTCCAACAATAGAAGCATCAATCATAAGTAAAAGGTCCTTGTGGTTGAATTGAAGCGGATCATCAAAGTTAATGATGGACAAGGCGTTCACGCCTACAAACGCATTATCGTCGCGATTGGTCTGATATGAGATTCTCAATGGTGGTTTCTGTAGAATATGCTTCGAGAAGTCAAATTTGTTCTTTCCTCCAGCAACAGTGCCTGCAAGCGAATGGAAATACTTCAACTTGCTGAACGTTCGCAATTGCACAGGTGAGTATTTTGAAATCTGAAACATTCCTGGAAGAATGTGCAAGTCCTGGAATGTAAGGTTTTCGATGGTTGGATCATCTGATTCGATAGTACCCAGACCGTTGAGATAAACGAGGTGTGTAGGACGAATAAATTCAGTGATGGTTTCTAGCAATTCCTTCCCCAACCCTTTGATCCAGCCGGGGGTATTGACTATGAGGTGGTTGCCCTTGGGCTGATGATTCTTGAGGTAGAATCCCCATAGCCTCTTCACTATCGAAAGATAGAGCATGGGTTGCAGTTGGGGCGTAGAGAAGCCATAATATTCAGTAAGCCCGCCATCACCAGTGATGTCGTCGCTCTGCATGTACATCCCGAAGAAGGGCGCTGAATGGCTCGTTATAGATAGACAGTATGGTGCGGAAAACTCAGACTGACCTGGGTCCATATCCAAATAAGACACACTGCTACCATGTAAGTCGTTATTCCCTGTAAGCGAATTAAGAAGGGACTTGGAAAAGGTGGATTTGCCGCTATTTTTGTTGCCGATAATCATCGTTATGGGAGGGAGTGTTTGATCCTCAAAGCTTGTAGTAAGCTCCAGGATTTTGCTTGTCCAGCTTTTGTCGAGGTAGAGTCCCATCAACCCTTTGTTCTCTAGCACAATATCAAAGGCAAAAGGTGGATCAGCCATTAAGAGGCTTGTGAACTCAGTTCTAGTGTTGTGATCTCGATCATTACCATAGTCTGTTTGGCCATTCTCTACCGCCACATCTTCGATACTTTTATTATAAAAGAACCGCTTCAAAGGTGGGCAATAGGTCCCTATGTCTTCTAATCCCGTAGCAGAACTTTCCAAAACAATTACGCTCTTGTAGTCGCTATGGAAAAGATGGCTATTTTCCTCAGTCTCCGTGTCTACAATCCCACATGACCTGTCTAAAACTTGAGTGGAGGCTATTATTGGTAGTGATTGTGATTGCGGCGCAATGATGTCGTAATGGAGATCTGGATGTGCAAAATGGTAGTGGCAGTTATTGATGAGGACTGCTCCCCTCTGTATAATCAATTTTGCCTGACCATTTACAACTATATACTCGCCCTGTTTCAAGCCGATGAGTAGTTTAGAACTGTTGGGATTATTCCGAATAACGATGAAATTTTGGTTATCTGGAGTGAAATTGGACTGATATATAAATGAAATCCCCGGTCGCCTGAACTGCTGCGGAGCAGGAGACGGTAGAATACTCACAGGTTGCGATGGGATTAGATCGGATACCGCTTCGTCTTCTCCGTCATCACCACTACCTTCACTATCACTTGAGTTTGGCTCATAAGTGAGTCGCTCATCCTCTCCTTTATCACCAACCTTCAATAGTGATTCTAGAGGATCTTGCTTCAAAGCAGCAAAAGCACTCATCCTTATGGTAGGCCACCACAGAGTCAAGCAAAGGTCTCTTCTTGTCGGTTTTCACAAGGCATTGAGATGGTATCACATGGTCACGTTCACGTGACCTATATCACATGAACTGGCTCACGATGAGATTGCACTTCCGTGCGAAAGAGGCAGAAATTTCAGTACGCTATACAAAATGAAAACGAGCTGTTCAAATAATCTACGAATGGTTTTGTTCAGGTACAGTACGGTATTGCCTGCTCGAACGAGAACAAACTGAAATTCGTACCATTTTCAACATAGTACCGAATATAGTACCGAATAATCTAGACTATCATTTTGTGAGTGACAAACGGCAATTCATATATAAGTTGCAGTGCCTGTTTTAGCATTGGTTGGTACTCACGGTAGGCTTGTGGTAAGTTACAGTCACAGAAGTAAGACAACACGAATCACTCCGCTCATAGTCTTAGTAATTCCACCGGCATTCCTTCGTCAGCATGATGTAATACGAACCGTCGAAGGGTTCAATCTTTTGTGCGTGCATATAGTGCAGCGTAAGGGAGCTAAAAGAGAATGTATGCACCTAGTTATCAGTCTTTATCCATCCAATCAACGCGCACGATAACGTTTTTTGGCAGCATGGTATGCAACACTTCTCGAGTTGATCTTCGCAATAGGCGGGTTCTAATACCCGCCTCTCCCTGTGTTATCGGGAACCTATTCAGCTAACATATACCAGTCGCCAAATGTTTGAAGACTGATTATTCTCTCACAAGAGCAACCCAAGCAGCCTATCATCTACTGTATCACGCGATCAGCGGTTCATTATCAATAAATTGGACTAAACGATCGTACTTTTATTTGCAACTTTTCATTCCTGTTTTATGAATCTGAAAATTACTTACCTGCTATTGTTTCTTTCGCATGCCTGAATTTTCTGCCATGGCAAGTTTGGTTGCATATATTCTATTGGTGAAGACGTGAGATTGTTCGCTCTCAGCACTCTGATGTGAAGGCGAGAGACGCGAATTCAGGGGAACGGATAGGAGAGTTTAGAAGAGGAAACTGTAAAGATAATACTGGGCTGCCACTGTGTTGGTCTGTTCGTGCCGGGGTGGGTCAAGAAGACAACGCCCTCACTCCAATGGGCCTTGTATCGTGTAGCATTTGTTCTAGCATTTCTGTTCCTGATTTGCACCTCCAATATCGGGCCGGATGAATTTAGTATTTTGAATTTATTTTTTACTCTCTTTCTGTTTTGGGGGGGTTTCGTTAGCAAGCGCTAATATTCAAGACCACCTTTGTAGCGAGCTAGCCAGACTTGTTTGAGGCGATCCCATCGTTGAGATTCGAATCTATTCTCCCCAAGTCATCATAAAAGATCTATTTCTAGAAAGAAAATCTAGTTCATTAGCAGAAACGCAAACTGTAGAGCTTTACACCGGTATCACCCTTAGCGACTTCTTTGCAACACTTCAGGCCAAATAACTGTCATCTGCCATTCCACATCTTCCTCTCGTCCAAACTTCCGACAACGCATCAACATCTGAAAGACCTAACTCATGAATAAAACTAGGCTAACGAGCCGTTTTCACTTCGATGATAACAATGGCGAAGGCGAATCCCCCACAGCTGGACTTAACCAGCTATTGAGCGACGATTCAGTTTGTGCCGAAAGTCTTTGGAAAATGTACAACAAAGCAAGAGATCTGCTTCCCTACAAGACGCGCATGGAAAACCTCAGCTGGAGGATGATGTATATTAACGCTCCCAATAGGGCACGAGAGAGAAAAGCCAAACAAGAGCAGATCCGGGCACGCGCTCGAGCCCAAACTGAGACCCAGAGCCACGTAGATACAAAGGGCCCAGAGCATATACATCGCCACAACGACATAGACAGCAATTCTCACCATCAAGATCGTGCAAATGCGCACACGGATCCGCACACTCTTGAAGATGTCGAGATGTTGGATCCTGGTGCTGACGATTTTGACTACATCGAGCACATTCGCAAGATCGCCAAGGAAGACTCTTCGACCGCTGGGGAATCTTCTTCCAGCACCTCGTCGTCAAAGAAGCGACCAGCAAACTTCTCACCTGCAGTTGTGCCAACTACAGCGGCTCCAGGGAAACTATTCTCAAACTTGCTGGCATCTTTAGCGGCCGCTCGTGACCAAGGTCCTTTGCAACACCTCCACGCATCTTTCGACCAGGATTTACAAGACCACGAGAATACTTTTGGATTCTCCTTAGACACTTATGAATACGAGCAAGAGCATGATGGAGGCATCATAGCGCAGCATGGGATTTCTGGATCTCTTCCCTCGCTCACATCGTCGTCCGCATCGCACCCATCGATGGCCAACTTTCAGACCCAGCATGGCCAACTTCACCAGCAGCAGCAACAACAACAGCGTACAGCACCGCAGAATATTCACCGCTTGTCACACAGCAACTCCATATCGCACCACTTGTCCTCCCTGATAGACTCCTCGCAAACGGCTGCCGCATCTCCTATGGCCACGGTAGGCCCGTCAACTATATTGAATAGCTATAGCTCTACCAACTTGAGCAACTTACACAGAGAAGCTTCATTAGTGAGTCTTCCCGATTTTAGCGGCACTCCACAGAATACTACCCCACTCCAACACCAGGGAGCTATGTTTCAGCAGCAAAAATTTGCGCCAATGGGTGGAGAAAACTTTTCATTACCACCTCAGTTCCATCACCAAACCTTTTCAAGAACACAGTCATACCAGTCATACCAGTCACCACTGTATTTTGGCGGTGAACCTTCACCGTCCATAGTGGATGGCAATCTTGAAGTTAGCAATTACTTTGATAAATTGAAGACAACGCCAACTCCAAACGCATGGAACGTGAGAAAGGTACAAAATCCCAAGTTTTCTCTGTTCAATTACGGTTCAAGCTTACCGTTGAATTGGGATGAAGAGTACGCATCCATAGGACATGGCAACCCCCCCTCGTCGCGTGATGACAAGCCCATAACAACCCCATCTTCCGGGTTTGGCAATGCTGGAGTGTCCAATAATTTTGGTCCTGCGAACGTAAACAACGGCACCAAAAAGGCCAAATCAAACAAATCTGCCTCAAAGAAACAGCTGACTGCTTCCCCGGTAAGGGATTCAGGAACTTCGGCCAGTGGCGCATCATCTAATAAGAAGGACAAGGATCTGGGGAAGACAGATGTGCCCGTCTCGTGTACCAACTGCCACACGAAAACTACCCCATTATGGAGAAGAAACCCAGAGGGACAGCCGTTATGTAATGCTTGTGGACTCTTTTTGAAGTTGCACGGCGTGGTGAGACCTTTGGCACTCAAGACCGATGTGATCAAGAAGAGACAGAGGGGTCAAAATCAGACAAAAAAGGCATCGACCTCAGGACCCTCATCCTCTAAGAGTGGGTCTGTTTCCGGGCCCTCTAATAACAAAATGATCCAAAGGGATGGGGATGACCTAGACCCAACGCCAATTGGTAGTGAGTTTCAGAACGTCGACCAATCAGGTGGGTCGTCAACGCCAGCGTCCACCAGTAATAATACAGCTGTGACAGCTACTGAGCGGAAACGTAAACCACTGTCAACGACGTCATCCGCAGGGAAATCAGGAGTGCGCACAAACAACTATAGCATGGACAACGAGAAGCTTTCAGAGATGACATCGCTTATGAATACTCATATATCAAAGGGTTTGCACCCTATTCGTGAAGGGGCCAAAGAGGAGATTCATGCTGGGAATGACTTGATGTTGGAAACGGCAGGTGGTGCCCTAAACGACAAAGCTAACAGCCGTGGATTTGCTCATTACAACGAAGACGACTTTTCGCCTGCAGACATCAACTCGTACGAGTTAATGGATGCTGAAATGGCGGATCATGGTAATAACGACAGCGAGAATGGATCTGGAGCTGCTGGCGGTTCTAATGGAGCTAACAGTGGAGCAAACTGGAACCAATTGGACTGGTTGAGTATGACATTATAAATGGTTGTTGGTATAGATACTATCGTTAGTGTTATTTAGTATAGACTGACATAATACAAGAAGCATACCGGTGAAATTGTATTTAAGGACCCCAATATATATATATATATATGTGTGTGTGTTTCTCGTAATCAGTAGGTGTATCGAATTTGTGGGGGAAACTTAACTGCGGCGTGTGTAGCGAGCCCCGCTAAATGCATGGAGTGCGGAGAAAGTGCCATGCCGCTAACACGAAACTGTATAGATCCTCGAATCTCATTTTGCCCAACGCAGCAGTAACTAATGCTGTATTCAGTTTCTCATGCTGGGAGCCATCAGGTAACTTCGTTCGCAGAGTATGCCTTGAATCCATTGGGGACCCGCCAAACGCTATTTTCGCAGACAGAATTTTGCGGCATGGAAACAAACGCTCTATCGCGCGCTCACTCAGCATTTGATACATCTTCCTTCACATATTTCCCCTCCCCCACACCAACTACGCCTCTTTGTAACACGATGTCCGCATATCCCAAAGTTACTATTGAGTACTGTGCTCGATGCAAGTGGCAGAATAGAGCGATATGGTATCTCCAGGAGATACTACAAACGTTCAGTAAACCCGACGAGAACCTCGTGAAAGATGTGTCAGTGCAGCCACGGTACGACCTCACTGGAGTGTTCAGAGTGGTGGCATACAAAAGTGCGGATGAAAGCGAAATTCTCTACCAGAGAAAATCCAAGAACGATAAGGATGACTCGTCCTTGCCCCAATATGTCTATGAGGGGTTCCCGGACAGCAAGTTCTTGAAGACCTTGGTGCGAGACTACTTTTTCCCAGGCAACTTTTTGGGGCACATTGATCGTGGTGCAGAGAAAGAGGTACTCAACCTGGGACAGAAGGCACATCGTTCAACTGTCAAGGAACAAGATGTCGCATCCAGTGCCATCGCAGATGATACAGAGTGCATTCCCTGTAAGAGGGAAGAGGAATAGCTTATCTCTATTATGCTGTGTAGCTAAGTAACCATATAAGATTCAAAACTCGTATATTACAATTTTTTTTTTTTTTTTTGCTAAATGACCATGACAAAAGCAAACTGTAGATGTGGTAGCACCTTGTCGTTGTCTTGCTTGAATCAGGGTAAAGAAATGAACTAAAACTACAATATTTTCAAAACGCCGAGTATAAAAAGCAAACAGTGCATCAGGAGGCACAAAGGAAAGGAAGAGTGAAGAGTGACGCAACAAGTAAGCTTAACTTTGTTCACCATTTTCTATATCATCCCATCCTCTCTCTGCAACAATGTAGGGTAAAGATGAACCTAAAGATCCAAAGTAGAGCTGGTTATTGGGTAAACCAAGAAGCGATTGGTACTGTTTTATAACAAACGTGGGGGAAACATTCTTGGAGCTGCCACTGCCGTCACCCCTTCCAAGGGACTCTTCGCTGGGAGACGAAACATTTGAATCTGGAGGCAAATCGTTGACATTTGTCACTCCGTTTCTTCTCATCAGAGCCTGTGTATTTATTTCCTTCGTGATTTGTTTCCACTTGTTTTTCTCTCCAGTCACCAAAAGCTGTTTCAACACCTGGAGATCATGGTCAGTAAACTTGGAAAGCACTGAGTCGTCAACATCAAGCAGTTGTAAATTGTCTTGTATATCCAGTCTCTGCTGCTGCTGCTGCTGCTGGTCGGGTTGCTGTGGGTACATGGGGGGATCAATAGTGGTAACGTTTGCTTGAAAATAGATCATGGAGGGAAGCCCTGCAGATTTACCGAGAAAGTGGGATGCAGACACAGAGATGCTGAAGGCTTGTTGGAAAACCAAAACAACGCTTGGAGAATTTCTTTAGAGCAGAGCTTGGTTTCAGCGGAAAGTGTAACTATCTTCTACTAGAGCTACCAAAGGTTTATCGCTTTCAGGCGTCTGTGAAATAGGCTCAGGTCGATGAGGACAGGTTGAAGAAAGAAAGAAGATAAACACAAGGAAGGTGGAGGCTCGCCGATCACTAGAAATGACTTTTGGACGAGAAAAACTAACTGTATAGGAGCGGAGATAGCGCGAGTTCTGTCAACCAAAAAAAAAAAATTATGAGTGCCATAAAGAAAAAAATAAAAAGAAATTCACGAAAGAAGTTTCAAACATCAAAGCCCGGAGTAGGTTAATATAAGCTTCGGCGCATAAGGTGGTGTTCAAGAAGAATATCGAATCAGGCCAAAGTGTTGCTGCTGCTGAAGCATGTGTGGATGGACCTTGGAGCTTGAGCGACTTTGAAATCTCGAGCTGGCCATCTGGATAGCCTGTCAACGCTGGCCCAATGGGGAGGCAGAATAAACTTCTGCAGCTCGACATGCAGCTGGAGCCAGTCGTATTGAGGGCTGCAAGATACGTCAACAATGCTGCCATCTCTAGAAGCTTCACTTTCAGTAATCACACTCTCTTCGTGTTGAGCTGGGTCCAGTGGTCTTCATTGATGTGTATCCTATATTATGCTCAAGAACTGGATACGATATCCAAAACTCTTTCCACGAGAGATGCATCTTTTTGCGATTTCTTGGCTCGAGAAAACAAAAAAAAAATAGAAGAGGATAAAGAAAATAAAAAAAGGAGATGATAGGGCAACTCTTATCGAGAACAACATATAATTCGATTAGGGGGCAGGAGGGAGAACTAGCAAGGAGAGTATATGTGTGTGTTTGAAGCATCTATGGTGGGCTGTAAACTTCACTAGAAACACCGCTCTTGTTGCGGTTTGCTAACAGTATCGGTGTGCCATGTATCAAATAGGATAATCGGCTGACACTTGGAAAATACGCACGGCTTGCATTCCAGCAGCCTCTTCCCATACATACGGGTTGCACGAATGTGTCTATTTTGCCATACACAATGTAAGGCACGCCGCAACACCATTCTGAGCGCTAATGTAAGGTATTGCAGAGCTTCTTAAAAGCCTCTTCTCCAGGAAAGTTAGCCTCCTAGTGAAATGCGGAAGGGCTAAAATATGCGGCGTCACGACTTGTCTATACACGTAACTTGGAAGCGAGCAGATTTTTGGCTGCTTTCATGCACGATACACGTTGGAAGGATATGCTCGCATCTCGGAGCATTCTCCGACGCAAAACACAGAGTGAGCGTTTCAGGGGCATCAACAGAGTTATATTCAGATTGCTGAGTGTAATGAAACTGTAAAATCGGCCATTCAGCCTATGAAATCAGGTGGGTCACATTATTTGCACTCCTTTTAACACTTAAACCATTTCAGTGTTGTCAAGTCGCTGACTCATTCGTTGTTGATAAAAAAATGCCTTGTATTATTGCTGCCAGCCACCATTCCTTGGTACTAGCTGCTAAGTAACTAGAATATGCATATTCAGTTCTAGTAAGAGCCTTTGCATGCTTCTAGAAAACAAAATGTGCTACAAGTTGGGCTACTCATCTGTCTTACAAGGGATCACTCTATTATGGGTCAATGGTATTATGGGTCAATGGTAGTACATAAACTCACTTCCTTACTCTTCTTTATTTCATTTTTCACTGATTCTATTCTATAGCTGTCTCCAGATTTGTTAACCATATTTCCGTTCATCTACTCCTCGTACTCGCTCTCGTAATCTTCTTCTCCATCATCCTCGTCATCCACCTCCATATCGTCATCTTCGCTCAAGACATCATACTTTGGAAGAGACTTTTTGGTGGTGCTTCTCCGTTTTGGAGCTGGTGTATTATCTACAAATGCTGTATCAGTCAAGTCAGCAAGTTCATCCTGTAAAGACAATGACTTTTTAGATTTCAGCTTAGGTACATCAGACGTGGCCGGAATCTTAGCAGTTGAGGCTGCAGCTGGCGTGTGAGTGACCGTTGGAGAGAAGCTAAAGCTCTCACCTAAAAGCTCTTCATCCTCGCTATCATCAAATAGTGACTTCACCAACGGTGTAGTCTTCTTAGGCGGCGGAATGACGCTAGGAGTAGTCTCCTTTTTAACAGCTAATGGAGGGCTCTTCTTTTTAATAGTAGCTTTCTTTTTAGCAGGGGGTCCGAAGTCTTCGTCGTCATCGTTATCATCTCCTTCCGTTTTGATTGCTTTCTTTGGCGCAGGTCTACTTCTCTTAGCCTTCTTCTTCACACCTTTTGTGGGAATCTCTGCAAGTCTTTCTTTCTCATCATCATCCAAAAACTTATCAAAGGCAGCCGAAAAGTCATCCAAATCCCTTGTCCAAAGATCCTTAGCACTCAATCTGAGTAATTCTGTGAGCTCCTCTTGCTTTCTGTCCCTTTGTTGCAAGATCTTTTCATATCTTTCCTTTGTCAAAGACCAGATGGGCATGCTGAGAAGATAATCATAAGCAGAGAAAATAGTTTGTGGTCTAAACTCCTCTCCTTCCTCTAAACCCTGGGAAGGGACAGAGACGCTCATGTGACTCATGTTACCTACATCAGAACCTTCTTCTTCTTCCTCCTCAAGGAACAATTCTTCTGCCTTCTGGGTATCAGTTACCACTGATTCCGTCTTTATATCTTTGATTGGGTTGCCCTTCTTGTCGAAGGGAACAAACTTGAGTCTTTGCAAATTTTCAACCAAAACTGACCGCTTCTTATTGGAAACACTCAACTCCTTATCAATGATCAACTTAATGAACCGTGCTTGTTCTGAGAGTTTCGTCAACTGATTTGTCATTTCTTCGCTGATATAATCTTTCCGTCTTTGATAATATTCTAGCCTCACATAGTAATACTCCTTTAGCATCTCCAAAGGCGATTCGTACCTCTTTATACGACCCAATGAATCAAAAGCAACCATATTGGTAAGATTAATGGACGATACAAGTTTAAATCTCTCCAAGAGACCAATTTTAATTGACTTGGCCATTTCTTCCGTGCTGAGCTTGATGACAAATCTAATATTGGTCCCGTGCTGTTCTTCCATGTCCTTAATCCATGGAGTTATTTTATCTGTGCCCAATGCACTGAGCAAAAACTCTTTCATCGAATTAGTCCACATTTTGATGGGCAACTCGGTGATTTCCAATGTAGTTTCGTCAATCTGCTCAATTCTACCACATACTTTGAATTTATCAGTCCCATTTTTCTCAAGGGTACCTTCCCAGCCCCGATACCATGGAGACATCCCAAACATCTCCTTGCCCTCCATCAAGTTCTTAAGGTTCTCCACAATATCTTTTGGGTTGTAACTCGGAATGTTAGTAGACCATCCAGTACCAATACCTTCCCCACCGTTCACCAAAAGCATGGGTATGATTGGTAAATACCACTCCGGTTCCACAGTTTGTTCGTCGTCTTGAACATACTTGTACAAAGCATTATCTAATGGGTTGAAGATCTTTCTAGTGATATCCATGATATCAGTGAAAATATACCTGGCTGCGGCATGATCTTTACCACCCTGGGCCCTAGTACCAAATGAACCATTGGGCTTCAAAAGGTTGATATTGTTAGACCCTACAAAATTCTGTGCCAAACCAATAATGGTCAGCATTAAAGACGCTTCACCGTGATGGTAACCGGTGTTATCTGAAATGTAACCTGCCAAATTCATAACTTTGATATCGGTTTTCAGGTTTTTCTTGAAAAGTCCGTAGAGAACTTTTCTTTGCCCGGGCTTGAAACCGTCCAAGACGCTTGGGATCGATCTCACATTATCCGCCATCGAAAACAAGATTAACTCTTTATTGATGAATTCACTGATTGGGATGGTAACTAAGTCTGGATCCAAATGAGTGCCTGGAACAAAGTTTTGTAACCATTCTTTTCTGTCGTCTGCCTTTTTCTTGGAAAAGGCCAAATCAATATATTCCTTATCTTGCTCTTGAAGTGCATGAAAAGTCTTTAAGTGCTTATCCAAAGCTTTAAAATACTCTCTAAACTCCTTATCCGTGGACGTACCCAAACCCTTATAATACTTCAATGACCAACGAGCTGAACTGCCCTCTTCCAATCTCCATTTTTCGAACTCGGGCATTGAGTAAAATGCCCTAACTTGCGAAGCTCTACCAGATTTGATAGTGACTTTAACAATTGGAGTAATGAACTCAAGCAAAAATCCAGGGATCTCGATCAACCCGGGGAACGAGCTTTCTAAGAAATTGATAATCAATCCTTTGATATGTGAACCATCTTGATCTTGATCAGTCATAATCATGATATGACCATATCTTAGGTTTTTGATGTTCTCGCTATTATAATGTTTTTTATGTTGTAACCCAATGATTTGCTTCAATGCATTGATTTCAGCATTTTTGCTCACTTGTTCTGTCAGCGCTTCTCTAACGTTGAGTAATTTTCCTCGAAGTGGGAAACATCCATAGTGATCTCTTCCAACGACTGCCAACCCTGCAACTGCCAATGCCAAAGCAGAATCACCCTCCGTGAGAATCAAAGTACATTTGTATCCATCTCTTGTACCAGCTTTATTTGCATCAACAAGCTTGACTTGACCTTTGATTCTTTGTTTCTTGGATCCGTCAGCTTTGGAAAGCGCCTTATCCTCATTCATACCAGCAATTTCCATGATTTTGTCCCCGATAGACGTTTTAAGAATTCTTGAAATGAATGCGTCAGAGATATTCACTTTGCTACCAAATTGAGATGGTTTAGTTGTAAGTTGCTCTTTGGTTTGTGATGTGAAAGCTGGGTTTTCAATAAGACAGTTAATGAAGAGAAACATATTGTTTCTCACTTCATTGGGCTTGATCATAAGTTTCTTTTTGCCCTTTACTTTTTTGTTCAAACTTTCAACAAGCTTGTTGATGACTTGATCGGAGATGTACTTGACGTGGGTTCCTCCGGAAGTTGTTGCAATTGAATTAACAAATGAGATTTGATTAAATGTGCCATCGGATACAGCAAATGCCAATTCCCAGCGATCGTTCACCACCTCGTGTACTATGGTGGTCTTGAGCTTGGTAGAACTATTGTTTGCTGTAGACACAAGATTACCTTCCGCATCTAAAGAAGGTGTACTTGGTTCTGGGTCAGGAGTCCCATCCATTCTCCGTTCAATTGCCTTCACGTACATCTCTACGTATCCCTTGAAACTTTTGATTGCAATTTTCTTTTCATTCAAGAAAATGTTGCAATATTTAACCGTACCACACAAGTCATAAACTCTTCTTCTCAAAACGCTCAAAGTATCGTCGTCCAACCTATCCATGCCAAACTTGCTTAAATCTGGACGGAAGGTGACCTTTGTGAATTCCCTCTTATTCTTCATCTTTGTAATTTTAGGCTTGCTTACTGTGGACATGTTCTTTGTCCACGTCTGCTTGTAGTTCGACTCAGTATTCAAGTCGGCTGTCTCCACAGTAAACTCTGTAGAGAATATGTTACACAACTTTGCACCGAAACCATTTCTTCCACCGGTAACCTTCTTTTGGTCGTCATCATAGTTGGAAGAAGTCAACAAATTACCGAAAATCAACTCTGGGATGTACATTTTCTCCTTCTCGTGAATTTCCACTGGAATACCTCTCCCGTCGTTCATCACTTCGATAGTGTTCAGTTCTGCGTCAATTGACACCTTGATGTTACGCATACCAGGGTCACGGATCTTGTTATCTGCTGCATTGACCAAGATTTCGTCGAAGATTTTGTACAACCCAGGAACTATGGTAACCTCTTTGTATATCATGGACTCAGTGTTTTGTTCGAAACACCACATCTCAGTGGATGATTTCTCAACCGATCCTATGTACGTATCCGGTCTTTTGAGAATGTGTTCAAGCTGAGATAACTTCTGGTATTGATCAGAGGCACTTCCACCGTTCTTCGTTGTGACGGCTACAGGGGGTTTACCGCTACCTCCATTGATTGGGGGAGTCGCGCTAGCTGAGCTTCTGCTGCTGCTAACAGACTTTTTTTTATTTGATACTGGTTCATCTGTGTAGGAGTCATCAGATATATAGTCTGATTCGGAATCACTCATTCTTGTTTGCTTCAAAGAGAAAGACGGAGAAACAATAAAAAGAAGACGACAAAGTCCACTTTATAGTTAGATCGTAAATAGCTGCAAGTCTTCCGATGTTTGTTTTGGATTTGAAACACATGCAGGACTACACGATCTGAAACACGCGTATGGGCTTACGCGCTGGAGACGAGTTTGCAAGTTTCATCTCTTGAGAGTGGGAAAGATGGTGCGTACTACAGCCGTTGAATAATTGGACGCCATTTGGTGCCAAACTGGTTGGTATCATTACTATATACCTATGCTGAAATGCCAAACAGTATTACTTACCGTCTCCTTCTTCGTATCTCTCTCTCTCTCTCTCCCTCTCTTACTTTTTCTTGAACCCTTTCTGGATCTTCTCAAACTCTTCATCGTCAATATCATGCCTTTCGGATGCCCTTCTCTTACGAGGCTTCTTTTGCGGTCCGTACTTTTGCTCCAATTTACCAATCAAATCATCAAGCCGTCCTGCTTGGCGTCCCTGTATGAGTGCCTTCAAGTCCAGCTCTTTACCGCTAGAAATTCTTTTACTGTTGTTGCCGTACTTTTGCTTCATTTCTCTCTCCAATTCCTCTGCTTCCTTTGCTTCTTTGCTCAATCTCTTGAGCATTTGCTTCACTTTGGTTTTTCTTGATTTGACGTACTTGTTCCATGTCTTTGTAGCGCTTCTGTCCAATGCGATCTCTCCATTACTGATCGCTTCCTCAATTGTTTGGAACACGCGAACTTCTGCTGCCTCATCGAATTCTAGATGTGGAATAACCTCAAATAATTTGAGGAAATCGCCTTCGTAAAAGCTGAAACTTTGTAGTATATCCTGTCTTTCTTCTTGTGACCCTTGGTACTTAGCTCTATCCTCTTCGACCATTTCGAGTGTTATGCCCTGGTTGATCGAATCAAAAAAATCCTTCCATGAAAATCCCGATTCGTCACCATCAAGGTCATCTCTGAGCAGTCCAGTCTGGTCGTAACGGTGACGCTTATCACTATCACCTAGAATACTGTAAGCAAATTGGATCTGAGCAAACCGTTCGTTGTCTGCATCTTGTGCAACTTGCTGGAGCTTATCAGGGTGGAATTTGAGACAGAGCTTTTTGTATGATTTTTTGATTTCAATCGGGGTGGCGGTTTTCGACACCTCCAACACTTCGTAAGGTTCGATATCTGGAAATGTAGTACCCATCACACTGCTATGTAAAGGGAAACCTGCAAGCGTCGTATGAGATGTTAGCTCAGGGAGAGAGCAAAACATGTTTGCATTTCGAATTTCAATGGCGTGTACATCACGTGAGCGATGGGGAAGATGCAGATCGTCACTAATGCTGACAATATTTGCAGTCTTCGTACTGGAATATGTTCCCCTATCCAGTACACGAAAATCTATATCTCTCTATCGTAGTATTTATTGGATAGCTAACTGGATAACTTATTGGAACTACTATCCTATTTGCGCGAGAAAAACGCAGTCTAAACGGCCCAAAAATTGCACTCTCCTCCATAAACAGCATTCCAATAAAAGAATGTGACAGCCTCATGTTGCACGAATTTCATTGATATATACGGCTTACAGTCGACCTCTTTTATTCACCCTTCCTCCTCTCTCGTCTTAAAGGTGACTTGATCTCTCACTTGTGAGCCGTTCAAATTCTCATTTGAGCTCGTCAAGCGATTCTTCGATTGCCTTTGTAATCTGCTCAACATGTCCCTCGTACACAGAGTAGCCCATGTGTCCAACTCTGAAATACTTTCCGAGTAAGGCCTTGTGGATTCCGCCTGCCACTACAAAGCCCTTGCCACTCAATTTGGAAATTAAATCACCACCGTTGATTCCCTCAGGGAAGTAGACCGCGGTTAACCCGTGAGCAGCAACATCGTTGCTCTTGGGTAAGATCTTCAAGCCCAACTTATTCATATCCGCCTTGAACTTATCCGACACAGCAGCATGCTTGGCAAATCTTGCGTCCAATCCTTGAGCCAAGATCTCCCCGATCGAGGTCTTCAAAGCAGTAACGTTTTGCACAGCTGGAGTAGCAAAGTAAGCGGGCTTACCTGACTCGTATGCTTGCATGATTGGCGTCCATCTCTTCAAAGAAGCAAAGAATGAGGAGTCCTTAGGTCTTGAAAGCGCCTTGGAAAGTGCCCTCTCGCTAATGTAAAAGACAGATAATCCAGCTGGGGCACCAAGAGCCTTCTGAGAGGCGGTCAACGCGAAATCAACACCCCAGTTGTCGAATTCCAAGTTTTCCACTCCAATGGAACAGACTCCATCGACAATGATTAAAGTTTCTGGAGATACCTTCTTGACAACTTCAGAAATACGCTTAACGTCGCTGACGACAGAAGTTGAGGTATCCACATGAGTTATGGTGATGGCTTTGTACTTGGTGGACTTCAATTGAGTCTCAATTTTCTCAAGAGGGACAACGTCACCGATGTCAGCCGTAATAACGTCAACATCCGCATCATACGTTTTGAGAGCGTCAGCAAATCCGTCAGAGAAAAATCCTGTGGACAAAACCAACACCTTATCGTTGGGTTCAACCAAGTTGGTGGCAGCAACATCCCAGCCCAAAGTACCAGATCCAGCCAATACGAAGGCTTGCGACTTGGGGTCGGTAGATTTGAACACCTTCCTCAAGTCTTGCAAGACAGTCTGGAAAGTCTTGATAAACTCTGGAGAAGTATGCGCCTGTGAAGGAGTGGCCATGGCAAACAAAACATCATCCGAGAATTCAATCGGTCCTGGAATCATGGTGAGCTTGTGCGCAGCCTGCTTGTATGGAACTGAGGAAGACATACTGGAACGGAGAAGATTAGATATGGAGGATGAGATATAACGCAGGGGAGATACTTGTAACGTCTTGAATTTGGTTAACATGTAAAAAAGAGAAAAAATTTCTACCCAGCTTAGACACTTTTTAGTTGGCGGAGTGGTTGTGTCCAATTTGATACTTTTTTTCCTGCGACCAATTCGTGGGGAGACGGAAACAAGGGGTGCGTTGATTTTCCAAATGCAGCAGCAATTACCGGCGCTTCAGCGATGGCGGCAAGGATGTTGACTCACACAAGAACAAGGAAGTTCCAAAGCTGCAATTGCCCTCTCAGTAAGTCCTAGGTCTCTGCTAGCTTTTATCGCTTCAGCTGTACCTTTGCGAGCGAATGACGATGAGGCAAAGGAAAAAGGTGCTAGATAACGTTTTCGGCGTTATCCGTGGGGTAAATTACCGCTACACGGCCCGGAACCGCGCCTATAATTTTCCACGATTAATTTTCAAATCCAAAATTTTCGTTGAACAAACAACTCACCAACTCACAAAGGTCACCAACGATCGAAGACAATAGCCTGCAATTCAACTCAGTAGCATGCTCTCCAGATTCTCTTACTGAGTTGTCCAAACGTTTCAACTAGCAAAAAAAGAATTGGTAATAGTGTTGGTGAGGGAATTGCTGGTGTTAATGATACCCGCGAGATTCGAACTCGCGCCTCCGGAGAGACCAGGACCTTACCCTGGCGCCTTAGACCAACTCGGCCAGAGTACCCAATTCCTGGTTGTTTGTTGATTCAATTTGATCATATCCTCTTGCACTTGAGCTTAAACTTGATTGTCAGCGTGAAGCCTTGTTTCTATCTCTACCATCAACTCAGACATGCCACCTAAGTGGAAGCAATGAATTTCTTGACTACTCATCCAACTTCTTTTTTTTCTTTGTTTTGCAGGTAGTTTCGAATGACTGAAAACGTAGTCTTGGCTGAGCAGAAAGGGTGCCCAGCTTCTCTTGTGCCTTGTTTCATTAAGTTCCAATATACTCAGCCTTGGTGTCAATCTCAAGAAACTGTTGCCTTATATTCTGATCTGTATGACGATATTATTTCTTTATCTTCGTCATCGCAACGTTAGTTAGACTGCGTGGTGTCTAATTGTTGCAAATCATATTTGTTCTGCAAAATGTGGATTTGGATATTTTTTCTGTGAACACTGAAACACGGTTGCAAAAGCGTTTGTTGCCTATCAACACTTGTAGTTGAGTCTTTTTTTTTTAACTAGATTCAACAACTGAGGTCTATCACACCTTCTAAAATGCCAACTGCTTTGATGATAGGTGAATCATCCAACCTCTGTTTCTTATTGTGGAAACTTTCTACAGTGGGTTGGAAATTTATCCTTGTTCTACAAAATGGCGATTCCAGTTCCTCTTACAATAAAGAGTTAACTTTCCACTATGGGAACAGTGAATACACCGTAAAGCCAGAATTTGTATTCCAAAACCTTTTCCAGAGCCATCAATATCTTGATGGACTTAAGTTTGACTACGTCTTTTTCAGTCCTAGTCACTCACTACTCTTGCAACTGTTTTTGACTGAATTGAATTTATATGTAAATGCCGAAACCTTTCTTGTTACTGACTCGAGTCTTTTTGCAGATACAATTATCAACAGGAACTTTCCAGAGAACCCATGTGTATGCATTGCGTCTGATATTGAATGCAGAAAACTCCTTGGCGATATTAGCTCCTGGCACTACTATCTTTTTCATAAGCCGGGCCAAACATTTGACTTCAAGTATGGCAGAAGTAATTCTGGAAAAAATCCCAAAATGGATGAAAAGCTTTCCATGTTTGTCAGCTCATACGAATCTTTGAAAATAGGCAGGATTCAGGCTAGAACTTGCGTGCAAATCAGCACCATTTTGTTTAAGAACTTACTCTCATGGGTATGCCTCGGCAGCTTGTCCATTATCCACGATCAGCCCAACGTAAAACTTCTCGCAGATGTAAAATCTACTGCATTTCCTATGATTATGGGGTTATATCTGGAATTGAACGTATTGGTGGACAAGTATACTGCAGCTTTTGGAGTGGGACCAGTCAGAATTGACAACGACCATTGTTTACAAGAACTCATACTTCAGGAGATGCAATTGATGGAAGCCAGGGTGAAGTGTATTGCTTCCTCCAGAAATTTGGAAGGGAAAAACGGACCATTACCCTCTCGATTCATGGAAACATCCAGTATCTATTACGATTATGTCAACCATACCAATGTCTTGAATATGCGCCCAATATTCGGCTGGCTCTCTGAAATGGCCAGCTTGGTCAACGAGCCGGCCCCATTAACTTCATACACTGCCGCATTCATCGAACGACTTTCTGAGGCGAGAAGGGGATATACAGTACCATCCATGGAGGTGATCCAGAGAAGTTCGTCGGAACAACCAATTTATCACACGCTTCAAAATGGAATCAAACCGGAACATAACATGATGAATCAGCCACCGTTTTATCCAATGCCCCAAGCAATGGGTATTTCTGGGTCAAAGATCAGCGAACAAGTGGAAGAGGAAGATATTAATAAACTAAGAGCTTTAGTCTACGGAACAGAAGAATTGACCTATGGGGACGAGTTTTGTGGAAATGTAGCTGCTGCAGTTCCGTTTGGTCCTCAAAACATGTGGCTGACCCCACAAACCATAGCAACAGGTGGAGGGGCAGTCAACAAGCAACAGGGAAGTGCTTCTCCATTAGGCCAGCATACATATTACTTGAATGGACTGGCACAAAGCGGTCTAAACTTGTCATACACCAATGACAACTCGTACTATCAATCTGCTGCCCCCCCGCACAACTCTGCACAGAACAACAGTGTATCAGTTCCACCACCAGGAAACTACTTAAGCTCAGGAAATTATATTGCAACTCCCATTGATGGAGGTACAGCATATACTAAAGTACGCCAAAAGAGACCAACCTTCTTCAGGAAACCCATACCTATCACCAAAAATACTAGCTCCAAGCAACTCTACGAGTCTCACATGCAATTGATGGAGACTGTCCAATTCAACCGGTTTTTTGAGAGGTCCACATCTAGTAGGTATGGAGCTTTTGATACTTCTGCTACTATTTTAAATAGTGCTGGAAATAGCAGCAAGAGTAGTAGAAGAAGTACACCTAGCAGAGGTAGTTCTCAAGGGGAAGCGGGGAAGTTGAAGACAGAAGACAAAACCATAATTTAGCATTCAGTTGCAAATAATGGTGTACGGATGATCGACGTATGCAACAAAAGCATCTCGGTGTACGGGTGTGTCCAGAGTAAGCATCTGAACCGAATTGTGAAATTAGGAAAGATCAACGGTAGAGAGATTTGGTTTCCGTGAATAATATAAGAAAATTTTTGTCTAATCTCCTGATGACTACAACCTTGAAGTCTAATGTAGACGCATTGGCGTTCTCGAATCATATTGTAAGAGTACAAGATGAGGTGTCCAAACATCTCTCTGGTGTGTCATCGCGAATCACACAAGTGACAATAAGACGAAACGACTCGATGAAGAGCAGAGTGGAGGAGATATTGAAGGCCACATCCAATGATGAGTTTCAATACGTGATAATATCCGGGAAAGGCAATAGCGTGGGGAAACTTGTATCAATAATCGAAATCGTCAAGGCCAAACAGGGACACTTATTCAATCAGTACAATCGAATGCTGGTGATCGAAGAGGAAGAAAAGAAGGAAATCAGCAATGAAATAGACGAGGCGCAATCGGCTGTGATAGAAGCTGCGGGACATACAAAGGTGAAGAAGAGCGTCATGTTGAATATTTTGGTGGTGAACAAAGTGCATAAGCACAACCCTGACGATTTGGTTGAAAACGGGTGGACTAGACAATAAGGGAGAACGGTAATTAAATAGAGTATGGCTCAGCGTTGTTATAGAGTAATAGATAGCCTACGTAATGCTTCGAATTGGCTACAATTCCCTGCTAGAAACTCTTACAAGTACCAATTGCTTTGGACGCCGATTTTAGCAATCTCTATGTGAAGCTACTACCGCTGGTGCATCAACGAGGTGGTCCACTTGAGGATAGTTTCAACGGGAAAAGTCCAAGTACAGGCCACAGCCGTGCCCCTAGGAGCAGACAACAAAAAAGTGTAACACCAATGAATAGCCCTACGACCACAGCCCATAATCGTTACAAAATGGAGTTACAGCAATACCCCCAACGGAGAGGACCTTGCCCAGGACAATGAAAGCGAAGCATCACCATCAGGCTGCAGGCAAGCATTTTGGCAGCCATTTAGCTAGTATGCGCACTCCTGCAAAACAGAATCAGCCAATTATCAGCACTACAATTGTTACACAAAAAAAATCGTAAGACACACTCAGACCGAAAAAACTTATAGTTGAGCCTGAGATTACTCCGACTACCAGACACCCTTTTCAACAGAGCCACCATGTCGTTCGACCCAGCCACTTTCAAGTTCGAGACTCCTCAATTCGACCCAAGATTCCCCACCCAGAACCAGAGCAAGCACTGTGCTCAAGCTTACGTTGACTACCACAAGTGTGTCAACGTGAAGGGTGAGGAATTTGAGCCATGCAAGATCTTCTTCAAGACTTTCAACTCTTTGTGCCCAACCGAGTGGGTTGAGAGATGGAACGACCAGAGAGAGGCTGGAAAGTTCCCTATTAACTTGGATTAGATGCGTCATGTCAACATAGAAACAATACGTCAGTATACAAAATAAACATATATATTCGTAAACGTGAGGTGTAAATGGTCAGGAGAGATCCTGCTAGAGGGAACAAGGATTCCTCTTAGCGATGATATAGGGTTTAGAGGTTGAGATATGCTCTAGAGTTCTAGCTACCTCATAGTGTGAACAGGTACTTTCACTAATGTATACCCCGATGCTATACAACTATGCCGCGTATCCGTCCGGCACTCCGAGTGTGTGTGGTACTCGCATCACATGAAATCATCATCATTCCAGTCATCATCTCTGTATGCTGGGTCGTTCATGCGAACGTTCTCCTCCGTAAAGAGGTCGGCGTAAGGATCTGAGTTCTTGACTTTTTGTTCCTTGTATTGCTTCGCCAAGATTCTTTGCTCATTTTCAAGTTCTCTTTCTCGGCGTGCCTTCCCGCTTTGGTACTCCTGGATCAAGTCTGATTGTTCTTTGATAAAAGCATCAGTAGATTTTTCAGTCTTGGTTTTGTTAATTCTATTTATCGTGGCATTGTCTTTAGACTTGACGAAAATCTTCTTCACCTTCTTTGGGTTTTTGAAAGTGACAGTTCCATCGTCCATGGAACCATCCGTGTGAAGGTTATCCACTGGCGTGTATATGATGGTGATGTTATTCACTTTATTGGCCTTTATGGAATTAGCTTTGGTGAATTGCGCTAATTGCTGCAAAACCAGCTCCGATACTTGTAGCAGATCAAAATTCGTGAGCTGCTCATCTTCTGTGGTTTGTAAATAGACGTGGGCAGATGAGTAATTATCCACATGAAACCACAAATTCTTAGGGTGGGAGTGCTTAATGAGTGGGACGTTTTCGAACTTGTCTTTGCCCATATACACTATTCGCGGAACCGGGTCTGAAAGTCCAAAGTCATCGTCGTTGACGCTATCTAACACTTTATAGTAGAAAACCATATCCGGAATTTGGTCTAAACGCGCAAAACACACTAAATGAATAAACGCAGACTCTCTCTCTACATACAACGCCGCTGCTAGACGAGAAAGTCCTCATTGCTTCATACTGCATAAAGAAGAGGTAGCGTTAGTTTTGAATATTTTTTTTGTATATATATATATATTTTTTTTATTTGTTTTGTTAGCTTTATTTTGAAGTACCTGTCAATAGCATATTTTTCACTTAATGTTGGCGTGTCTACTATATTGCCAGAAGATAGAGGATGCGTCAAGAGGCTACCTTACGAAAGGATCAGAACTGACCGGAAAGGAGTACTATCAGAAGCGGGAAATACGAGTTTGAAACAATCCGTTTCCTTCACGGTCGCGAAAATACGGCTAGCTCTTCCGTATTCATGCCATGATTACGCTGTTACTATTCCTGTGCCTTTGTTAGTGTGTTACGAACCCCTACACAACACCAAATGCGCCAAACGTTTTGAACTTTGACGTGCACTTTTGAAAATCTGTTACAAGTTACTATGAGGGCTTGCGATCCAAACTGGACGCGACCTACAGTAATACTTACATTGACGGCGCTGGCTCATTCAAAGCCTTTTTTTTTCTCCCTCACGTTCCCTCATGTTCCCTCAATGTTCCCTCATTCCTACTTCTTCGCCACTACCTCTTTTCTCCATCTTTCTCACTCACGCCTTTTTTTGCTCCTTCTCTCGGCTAAACCTCATCGTCTCTTACATTGTCTATCATCCAGTAGTGTGCTCACGGCGACTACTAGCCTCTCTCTGCAGCAGCCTGCATACCACAAGCAAAAAAAAAAAAATTAGTGTCAGTCGCGGTCGTAACAAAGAAGACCCCAGCAACGAGTGCGCTTACTGTTTATGTCTCCTGCGTCGGATCGATTTTGTGTCGCGAAAAAAAAGATTCGTATATATACAGATAGTTTCCTTTTAAGGGCATAGAACTGCCAGCCAATTTTTTTTGCCCTGTTGCTGTCAATCCCTAGAGACTAGTATTTCCCTACTCGATCCGTTTCCCTAGGATTCCCCACACTTTAAGTGTTATCAGATATCGCCTTCCTTTTGATGCTTTTGCGTCGTCCTCTCATTTAAATATATTCTGATACTCGTTAAGTTTGCATCATCCCACCCTAGTCACTCACATAAACAGGGAAAATCTAGGGGAACTGTCGCCAAAGAAAAATCAGTCTTATCAAGGAACTTACATCCTTTCTTCCATACGAACAACATTAGCCGCCGTTTTCTCAGGCACCAGCGCCACGCCATCGATCGAATCGTGCCCCAGAAAGCACTTCTCAATTAACACCGTGTGCTTAACCACCACACATCAGCTCACGCGACTGCACAACAACCACTATACTTATACCCTATCTCTAAACTGCATACATAATGGCAAAGTGGGAATCGCTTTTGGAGTTTGAGCAAGCACTTGCTTGCTCAAATACCTCAGGATCCCCTTCGTCGCTCCTTCTTCAGTCACTTGAGGGCAAATTGATTGACCGCTTGAACTGCCCTGTTCCGTCTTCATTGCAATACACTGAGGACGATTTGAACACAGCCATGTCATCCTACGATTTTTCATTGGACGAGTTCACTGCATGTGCTAAATGCGGTGTCCAGTTGAACAACACTTTCCTCTACAAGAATTGCTGCCACAACTTTGTGGCACTGAAGAATTACATCTCGTCATCTCTAGAGCGGTCTTACTGGGTATCGTTGATCAACAACCCAACGGGGACCATCAACACTTTACCAAACTACACAAACATGCTCATTCTTCAACAGGGAATCCCACTGCCTCTTAGATCAATCATATGGAACAGATTACTTCTTGTCGGCGAGAAAATACCAGAGACGTCATCATTGATCTATGAAAACTTCCAGCACTCATACAACAAGGAGATCCAAGATCAAATCTCTAAGGACTTGCACAGAACTTTCCCCAACGTGAAGTTTTTCACTGAAAAGGAAACGGTCGATAACTTATCCACAATTCTCAATGTTTACGCCAATTATGACGCTGAGTTGGGGTACTGCCAAGGTCTCTTGTTTCTTGTGGGTGTTTTATACTACCACTTCAAAGACAAGCAACCGGCACTTACATTCCACTCTCTCGTCATTATAATGCAGTCCGAACCGGAGTTGCATGATATATTCACTGCATCCACCATGTCGTCGACACTCAATAGCTGGCTAAACGAGTTTCTTGGAATACTTGAAACAGTGGACCCTGAGCTCTACGCACACTTGCACAATTCTGTAGGTATTGAGTTCCAAGTGTTTTTGTTCCAGTGGTGGCTATCATTTGTGTCGAGCCACATACCTGATCTCTCTATCATCGACCGCATAATGGATGTTTGCTTGACTCAGGGATGGAAGGTTGGCTTGTTCAAAGTTTCACTTGGTCTCTTATTAGTGAACAAGCCAATATTGATGTCACTCGGAGAAGGTGATGCTGAGGTCATTTACCAACACCTTTTGAACGAATCGAGATGGGGAGTTGCCGTTAACGATTTGGACTTATTCTTTGGTCGCACACTCATGAGCTGGGATGACGAAAAGTTGTTTATGAATGCTGCCGAGGAGGAGTTGTTTAGGCCGCCTCCACCTACGCTCTCCAATGCGCGTACACATCAAAGAACCCCATCCTCTGTCATGGATAGGTTCAAAGCATTGTCCCTCAACTTAGGTGGCGGAAGCACAACAGAAAATACCACTGGGGGCAACATTGGCAGAGCCAGATCAGACTCAGATGAGTGCTCGCCACAGACCGCATCTTCGTCTTCTTCATCACTCTCCGTGTTTTCAGGCACTCAAGGACACCACCACAGTAACAATCACCAACTGAGGGTTCATTCGGCTTCAGATGCTGGTTCGGTAGGAGATTACGAATCTCTTTATTCTGATCTCACCTCGAATCTCAGCGGGGAGAGTGATGAAGGATGTGAAAAGGCAGCAGTAGCAAGTCCAGCGCCAACCAGTTCAGGTATTGGGGGAATATTTTCAAGTTATTTAAAACCGTATCACCTGCGCTCCCCTTCTAAAGTTGACACTATACGTGAGCCTCCCTCACCAGTTCAGGAAAATGTGCAGCTCAAGAGTTTATTAAAGAAGGCATTGGATATGATAGAGGCTAATGATAGGGACGAGCAGGTTTTGGACCAAATCAAAGAGGCTTTACGGATATAGTGATAGGTTAGCTCAATAAAATCACCCAATGGATTATGGGAAAGAAAAGTAGGCGCTCAGATTTTTTTTTGCAGCCACAGGATTGTGGCAACTGCTCTTCCGGCATATAAGAAATCCGGGTAATCATTCAACCAGCGACCATTTTTTTTCCTGTCTTTGCACTCCAGATCAGAGAGAAAGAGAGCTTCACTCTAGCCTTATAGACACACGTAAACATATATCCAGACTACTGATTAGATCTGAGAATATAGGTTACGAATAGCAGCACAAACGCCTATAGTACCTGTACATTACTGTATATACAATTGAGAGTAGGCGAGAGCATAAGATCAAGTGATTGTAATTTAGAAGGAAGGCGATCAAGACACATCTCCAGCATACTAGAGTTCTTGACCTCAATTCATTTCTACCAGTCCCTTTCACTGAAACTTAAAGACAAAGACTCAACGTCCCACTTCTTACACTGTCAACCGTGTCTTCATCAGTCAATAGCCCCAAGGGCCAAATACAAGAAACTGAGACCCCCCGCCAATACGATAGAAAAGCTGAAATAACACATAGACATAGCGTTGAGTTTACTAAGGTTATCCACTCGCAGCTCTCCATCTTAACAAATACAATCAACCAATCCAACTGGGAGTCGAACAACAAGCAAATTCGTTATATCATCTCCACTGGCCCATTAAAGTTAAGATACGATTATACGTACAAGTTAATCAAGTTATTCTTCAGTTCCGACTATAATAGTACTTCTGACGAGACTAACTACGTGGTTACTTTACTCAAAGATCAACTTGACTTTTTCAGCACTGAAATTGGAGCATTCCAAGATTTCTTACTGAGAGAAGACGTAAAAGATTTATTTACTTGTGACCCTTTAGTTCGGCATTTAACTGCTCCACAGAAAGCAAACACCCAAGAAGAAGCCGAATCGAAATTGGATTCATCAGACCACGACTCAGATTCTGCTCAATTAGTCCTTGACTTCGCTACAAGACTAGACATTGATATAGTCTTGGCGTACATTTTATTACTAAGATATACAAAGCAAACAGAAAAGGAAGTCGTTAAATATTTATTCGAGAACGCTACAGCATTAGTTTCCTCGATTCAAAAGAAAACAAATCCTTCATCCTCACTCTTAAGGCACTGGGACTCCTTTCTTTCCTTAACATTATCCTCGTCAGCGATTGCATTTGTTATCAAGATCTTTTTGCTTGATTCTCTTCCTTCGTTCGATACATCTAAATCCGAAGCAGTTCACGCTTTTTACACGTCCATTTTAAAGATGTCTTTCAAAGAATTACTTTTAGAGATGGGACCAGAACGTTTGCTACCAGATAAATTGGTCCCTAACTTACTCGCTATTAAGCAAGACGAGTTGGATTCAAGCTTGGCACTTATTCTACTGGAGGTTTTAATACCTGGTTCACAGGGTCTCGGTGGGGTAACTCCTCTAACCTTTGTAAATAACTTACCGGAAGCGTCTGCGAAGGGCGCTCAATTAGGAGCTGCATTGAAAAAGGTTGAACTGCAACCAAAACCCATAAACTGGTACCAAGTTTTTGCTCACGTTCACGAAAATTTGTTCGATGCGTCAAAGAGAGGTATTCAGCCGTCAATTGCTAGCATCAGTCAATTTTTCACCGCACTCGACTTTGTCAAATTTGGTACCATAGATATCTTCTTGAGCTATGAGTGGTGGTTCAATAAGACACTTTTGTATATCTTGCATACTATGGACCCTCACCAAGGAGGATACGATATAACAAAAAGTGAAAACATTGCCAAAGTGTTCGAAAACGAAGGCGTTACAGCGCAAGAAATAGAGGGCAAGCGAAACATCTTGAAATTCTTGAACATAGGTAAGCTCGAGCTTGCGGTGCTTACGAATGTCTCCAAACAGGGCAACATCAAACTCTCCGACCAAGAGAGGAAGCTCAATGTGTACCTTAGTCAGGTTTTTGAGCACGACTACCGAGTTTTCCCTGAATACTTGCTTTTGGCCGCTGTTTCCATGGTTGAGAAGATCCCCTTCATTTTAGACTTGATTGACACTTTGTTTACTCTATTGATGGATGGTGGCAATTTTGCAGTCTTGAACAAAACAATTGCCAAATTCAAGGAGTTAGATAGTGCAGGTCTTGTCAATAAGATGGTTGACTATTACACTAAACGGCCGACTGTGGAATCTATTAGAAAAATTCTCAGACTTGCGACAGGTTTCAGTGATGCAAATTTTGCCACTGGTGATATTTTAGATAAGGTATGGGGCCTCGATTTCAAATTAGGTCTCAGTTTCACCATAGAATTGACTTCTTTTGACAAAAACTTTGACATTCAAAAATACCTTGACAAGAAATTTCTTGAAGACAAAACAACATTTTGCCAATGCCTTCTCGAGATCTTGGAGGCGAAATCAACTCATGATTATGAGAGGGCCCAGCAACAGTTGATGAATGATGAGTTCAACAAAGTATTGCGAATCCCCGTGGTGTATTATTTGTTGGATAAATTGAAAGCTAACGGTGGAGTTATTGATGCCGACAGATTCAAAAACCTCCAATTGCTGTTATTGACCACTTATCCACGTCTCATCAACTATGGTTCTGGTCACGACGAAGCAATTTTGGCAGCTGCAGCGGGCGGAGAAAACTTTTTCAGCAGCGAGGTTGAACAGGAAATGAAAAGCTACTACTCCAAGATGTACAATAAGGAGATGGAAATCAAGGACATCGTGGATATGCTCACCAGAATGAAGAGCAGTGATGTATCTCATGATCAAGATGTGTTTGCCTGCATGATACATCTGCTCTTAGACGAGTACAGATTTTTCGCGGAGTATCCATTGACGGCTTTGGCTCTGACAAGTTTGTTATTTGGTGCATTGCTTCAAAAGGACTTGATTCAAGGAACAACATTGACGGTTGCATTGAATTTCATTTGGGAATCTTGCAACCAACCTCAAGATAGCCATTTGTTTAAGTTTGCAGTACAGAGCTTGTACAACTTCAAAAGTCGTTTACACGAGTATCCAATCTACTGCAAACACTTGTTGGAATGTCAAAGCCTTAGTGGACACGCAAAGATGTACCAAATTGTCAAAGATGCAGCGAACGGTATCCCTTGTCCCGATACGAGTGCTTCAAGTGGATCTATACTGGGAGCAGCATCTGGATCAGGCGCTACCAACCCAAGTGGGGCTTCCGGCACAGGAAGAGCCAAAAATGCTGGTGGTATCGGTGGTGACGCTGGTGAAATCTATCAGTCAATTACCGTCATTGACAAGCCTTTGGTTGGCCCGCCCCAGGAGAAACCAGCGGATTCTGTTTCGGATAAGCTCTTATTCTATGTGAACAACATGACTGCTGATAACCTCCAGTCCAAGATTCCAGAGATCAAAAACCTTCTTAAGGAGTCGTATTTCCTTTGGTTCTCTAATTATATTGTCAGTGACAGAGCCAAGCTGGAGCCGAACAACCATGAAATGTACGCTAACCTTGTGGAGAGTCTTGAAGACTATGTCTTCACAGACTACATCTTAAATGTTTCACTTAAGGAAGTTGACCATTTGATTCGCCATTTCAAGGATTCCAGCACCGAACGCAACCAATTGAAGAATTTGGGTTCATGGTTGGGTAAGATCACTTTGGCAAAAGACAAACCCTTGAGAAGAAACCAAATTGCTTTGAAGTTTTTACTTGTGGAGTCCTTTGACAAGAAGACGTTGAATTTTATCATACCATTCACGTGCAAAATATTGGAACAGGCTCAGTATTCAAAAGTCTTAAGACCACCGAACCCATGGGTGTTAGGTGTTCTCAAAGTTCTTGCTGAACTTTACGAGTGCGCGGACTTGAAGTTGAACTTGAAGTTTGAGATTGAAGTCTTATGTAACGCTTTTGGTTTGAAGATTAAAAATATCGAACCATCTACACTTGTTAGACAGCACAATCCAAAACCAGAAGCATTGGCAGCTATGTTTGGCGTTCACGCCGATGTATCTGGGTTGAGTAATGATATGAACAGGGTTGTGGCTGATCAGCATCTTCACCAGCAATTACAACAACAACAACACTTGCAGCAGCAGCAGCAGATTCAGCAACAACAGCAAAGACTTCAATTGCAGCAACTTCAATTACAACAACAACAGCAACAGGCCTTGTTACAACAGCAGCAACAGCAACAACAACTTCAGCTCCAAAGCCAGAAATCACTTCAACCCCAAGATACACCTATTGATACATTATTTGCAACATTGAGTGGCAGTACTATTTTCACTCAAAACCCAAACCTTAGAAGGGCTTTTCAAGCGTCTTTGTCGCGGGCGGTTCGAGAATGTGCTGTTCCAATTTTAAGTAGAGTATCGGAGGCTGTCTTGACGACTACTGAATCAATGATCAGAAAGGACTTTGCCTGCGAGGCTGACATTTTGAAGTTCCGCAAGGCGTACCAAAGCTTGGCGCATCAACTCACTCATAGTATGGTGATTTGTAGCGGCAGAAAGATTTTAAGCGAAACGATTGAAGCTACAATGTTGCAATTATTGGGTACACAAATTAACCCGAACGAATTACCCTTGGCAGAGTTAGACTTGGCAATTCAAGAAAATGTTGATTTATGCATTGAGGTTGTCGATTCCATTGCCACCAACAACATAAGTGAGCTCATTGACGAGAGGATGAGGAAATATGTAATCATCAGAGAGCAGTATTCAAAAGCTAAGGGAAGTGGTGAAGGGTTTGTCGATGAAGGAGTTAGTGAATACAGTTTAAAACTTCCACCTCCATTAGGATTGAGTACCGAGGGATTGAATTCACACCAATTGGCAATATATGAAACCTTTGGAAGCAATGGCTCGAGACAAGCAGGCGGACAGGACCCACGCCAGTTCTCTCAAGCTCCAGTGGCAGCTGCAGCCGCAACCGCAGCTTCTGCTGCTGCCCCAGGAGGAACTCCTTTGGCAGGTGCTGTTTCTACAGTAGCAGGAGCTCCTGTTGCAGCGACTAGCGGTGGAGCTCCTGGCCTTGCAGGTGCAGCTGCAGTAAACGGAGGAGTGGACGAACTCCCCATTGACCAACTTTTCACTATTATTACACAATATTGCGAGAAGGCAATTTCGCTTCTTTCCAATGTTAAAGAGACGAAATTATCGGATCTCCCCCCTGATCATCCAATTATGATAGCGTTACAACAAACATTGGCGTTTGCCCAATTCAATGCTTTGAGGAACCCGGAGCTTCTTTTGCGTACTGCTCAGTATGCTGTTAATTGTCTCTTCACTCAGGGCCACGAGAATCCTATTTCCAACGAGATTTACGTTGTCATTTTAGATAAGCTCTGTGAATATTCTCCATCCACAGCTAAGGATGTGACTTGGTGGTTAGTGCACTCATCCGACCAAAGAAAGTTCAACGTCCCCGTTATCTATTCTTTATTGAAGGTGCAGTTGGTCTCTCCAACTAGGTTAGATTCATCGATTGGTAAATTAATCAGGGAATCGGGCAACCCAGTTGTTGTCAAGTTTGCTGTCAATTTGATCAAGAATGTTTTCGAATCTGATTACTATCGCCCTCTTGCTTTGAGATCTGAGTTTGGAATGACTTTGAACAGTTTAACCCAATATCAAGTGACTAATCCTGATGATGGAGAGCAAAGAGATGCCAAAGAAGCTATTGATAAACTTTTCACCTCCTTAGAGCATTCTAATTATCCATTAACGGCTAATGATCAGAAAGAACCATTGAGCTTGTATGAGCAAATGGGATACATATTCGTCGAATGGATAAAGTTACTCACACATGGAGATAACAACGATGAGTTGCAAAATCAATTCATCGACAGCTTGCATAAGAATGAAATCTTGACCAACCCTGAGTTCTTCGAGGTATTTTTTAAAGCGGCTACTGAGATCTCGGTTGCATCGTTTAGTACCGAGCACGAAATCAGAACCAGAACCCAAAGAGAGACTTACCTCTCAGTTGATACATTGGCATTTTTGGTTGTGAAGATATTGTTATCCTTTGACGAGAAGCACTCTGTTGAGGCGATGCAGTATTTTAAGAATATTATTGGCATTATCATGTTGGTTCTCACGAACGATCACGAGAGCTCGAAAAATGAGAATGGTGGCAGCGATGGGTCCGGTTCCAATGGCAATGTTCCTATAACTGGTGCAAATAGTGCTAACGGCTGGAACGAGAGAGCCTACTTCCGTATTTTCTCATCGATTCTTTGCTCTTTCGCGGATCACACAAGTCTGACGTCGGCCCAGCTCGAGTTAATGTTTTATCCCTTCATTGGAGAGGTATTCAACTCTTTGCAGCCAATTATATTCCCAGGGTTTACATTTGCTTGGATATCTTTGATTTCACACCGTATGTTTTTACCGAAACTTTTGGAGAGAAAGAGAAAGGAGGATTATGCGACTGTCACTAAACTACTTTCTGACATTTTGAAGTTTGAAGGAATCTACGGTAAGGACAATGAATTTATTCAACATGATGTCGTAAATGTCATTTTCAAGGCCATCACCCGTATTTTTGTCGGTATCGCACACGACTACCCTGAATATCTCGTTGAATGCCACTACCAGTTAGTTACTGCTGTACCTGCCGGGTACATTCAGCTTAAGAATATTATTCTTTCTGCCACGCCTGCTAACATTCAACTAGTAGATCCTTTCACTCAAGGATTGAAAGTTGACAGGTTACCAGAGATCAATGAGCCCTCAGCTATCGCATACAAACCGATGGATGACTTGATCAAAGTTGGCTTGAAGAAGCCAGTCGAAAACTTTTTGAGAATTCCGGCACCAAGTCTTTTGAAGAATATTTACGGCGGAGTGAAATTGAACCATCCGAAGGACGATATACACTACAACGTCAAATTGATCAACGCTCTTGTGTTGCACACGGGGCTCAGTGCCGTTACTGAAAGACCAAAGGGAAACAACTCTTTCAACCCGAAGTCATCACACGTTGCTCTTTTAGTGGACTTGATGAACTATGGAACACAAGAGTTTAAGTACCATCTTGTCAACGCAATTGTTAACCAGTTGCGGTACCCAAGCAGCCAGACGCATTGGTTTATTGGCATTGTGTTGCATTTCTTCTCCTCAACAGGACTCTGGACTTCGAATACCAACAATAACAACAAAAACGTGGTTCAAGAAATAATTACCAGAGTATTGTTGGAAAGACAAGTTGTGAACAAGCCACATCCATGGGGATTGACTATTGTGTTCACTGAGTTGATCAAGAATGACGAGTACGGTTTTTTCGACTTATCATTTGTCAAAAATGCTAGTCCTGAGCTCAAGGTAACCTTTGATGCATTAGCTAGGAATGTCAAGGGTACGTAGGACCGTATCTTGAATACTTTACATAAAAAATAGAACTTTTTATTCATAATAAAAGAGGGAAGTTTTGCTTCATCTTCTTCTCTTCGTAACAGGCGCTACCAATATAGTCGAAGTCTTGGAACATGATTGCGTAGCAAGTGCCCCAAATTGGAAATACACCCTTACACCCTTACACCCTTACACCCGAATTTGCTGATCCGCTAAAGTCAAGTCCCACTCTCACTTTTTCCACAGAGTTGCCACATCCCTCCACAACTTATCACTCTATTTGATCAACTTAGTCGCCAGGAGCGGTGAAATAAGAAAGAAGCTACACTAGGTTTCTCAGAAAGAATGTCCAGGGTTAAAAGAATCGCCAAAGAATTGGAAGAGTGCCGCCAGGACACACAGAGTGGAGTTTCGTTGGAACTCAAGAACGAAAATGATCTCACACAATTGACGGGATATTTCAAGGGTCCACCAGGTACTCCATACGAGGGAGGATTGTTTCAAGTTGAGATCAAGATTCCGAATGAGTACCCATTCAAGCCTCCTCAGATGCGGTTTGTGACCAAGATTTACCATCCAAACATCTCGTCTGTGACTGGGGCCATTTGTTTAGATATATTGAAGGATGCATGGACGCCGATTTTGACGTTGAAGAACTCCTTGATCTCGTTACAGTCTCTTTTGCAATCACCAGAGCCCAACGATCCACAGGATGCAGAAGTTGCTAAGCAATACTTAAGCGACAAGAGTGTGTTTGAGTCGACTGCAGCTACATGGACTAAGATCTATGCCTACAATGAGGGAGCCGGAGCCGGAGCGGGTGGAGACTCTGCCCCAGGAGCAGATGCTGCAAAGTACGGAATCGATAACGAGGCTGTCAATCAGTTTGAGAATATGGGATTCCCTCGTGACAAGACAATCCAAGTCTTGAACAGAATGGGGATTAAGTCGTTGAACGTATCTAACAAGAGCGAGTTAGAGAACAAGGTTTTGGAGGAGCTACTTCAAGAGTGTCTGTAGAGAAGCGAGATGGAGCAAGGAAGGAGAGAGGACCAGGAAGAAGAAGGTTTGCGCCTCTAATTTACAGCATAGTATTTGAATATACTACTACATTAGGCTATCTCTGTAGACTATTTTGCGAATACATATAATCGGCAGATATCCATCCACTCTCCTGTAACAACAGCTTGAGCAGTTTCAGCTCGGGGGCCATGCTAGTGGTGACTGGCTGTTGCAACTCCGCTTTTATGTGTGCGCCGGCCAATTTGGTCGACACTTTGCAGAGTGAATCTTTTTTTTTTTTTTTTTTTCAAGGGAAATCGATAGGCGCGGCCGAAAAGGCAGAAAGAGAACAACTTTTGCCGTCACAGATAGGAGTCGTATCGCTCTCCAGAATAAAAGCAGAAGTAGCCTGCTTGCGAAAGAAGATCGAAATAGCCGAGCAACAGCTTAGATCCCTCCCTTTGTTTTCCGCTTTGCAATTTAACAAGTACCATGACTACATCCCCTGCGCCGCAGCAACCACTGACACTGGGCCAACCATTGCTGAATGAGAGAGCTGCTTCGATCGGATGGTACTTTATCGAGTCATATTACGATTTTTATAACGCCAACATCGAGTCAATTCACAAGTTGTACAGCCCGAATGCATCGCTTGCACATGCCGATTTTCCCAGCGACACTGGCTCCAAGAGTGTGATTCACCAAGCCACTGGAACTGAAGCTATCAAGGCTCGGTTTGCTCACGACAACTTGCAAACAAAGAATGCAAATCGAATTGTAGTTACCAGCGCGGACATTCAAGTGTGTTTGGCTGACAAAATTTTGATTGTGGTGACTGGAGAGTGGTCCAAGAGTGGCTCTCCCTTCTGGGCGTTTTCGCAAACATTTCTTTTGAGTCCTGGGCGCAAAGAAAACATTCTCGATTTGAGTAACGACATCTTGCGTTTTCCAAGCAAGCAGGACTACAGCAAGCGTGAGGTCGAAGGTGAGGTTGTGCCCAAGAATGAGGCGACTAAGGACGAGGAGGAGGCAAAGAAGGAAACCAATGTAGAGGAAAAGCCGAAGGCAGTCGAACAGCCCCAAACTGTTATAAGCACCAACAGTGAAGTTGAGTCTGTCGTTAGTGCGGCTGAGTCAACAACAGTTTCAGAGCCAAAGACACCAGTTCCTTCTACTTCATCTCCGGCACCCACAAAGGCAAAAGAGACTAGTGAAGAATCCACAGCGTCAACAAAGTCGGACTCATCAACTGCACTGAAGAAGGAAGGTTCCGCTACAGCCAGTTCCACCTCCGGAGAAAAGGCAGAGCAAACCACAGCAGGTGAGGTGGCTGCTCTGAGTAAAAACACTGAAGCTACTGGCGTTACCAGTGAAGGTAGTGCAGGCGGATCAGCACCAAAGCTCTCATGGGCTGCCAACTTGGCATCAACAGCTACAAAACCACCAGCCAAAGAAGGAACTGGGTCTGCATCGGACTCTGCATCCACCACGACCCCAGCATCGCCTGTGGTTGTAGCCAACACAATTGCCCCACCTGCAGTTCCAAAGCATGTGCAGAACAACAGCTCCAAGTTTAAGAAAGATGAGTGGTTCCCAATCTACATTCGTGGTATTAGAGAGCCGATTACCGAGGACGTGTTGAGAAAGCACCTTGACATGAAGTTTGGCCCTACCAAATTCAACAAGATCAATGGATTTATTGCGTTATGCGACTTTGTGGACTATGAATCGCAACAGAAGGCATTGAATGCCAGAGAAACTACTCTTCTTGGAATCACTATCCAATTGGAAGTCAGAGAATCCAAAAATGGATCAAACGGATACACTAAGGTGGGTGCGAAGGGTGTAAACGGAAAGGATAAGAAAATTAATGGAGACAAGAGGGTCAGAGATAAAAAGCAGGGGAAGAAGGTGCCAACCAAGCCATAAGGTGAAGAGGATGATGAGAGAGAGAGGGAGAGAAAGAGAGAGAGAGAGAGAAACAAAACAGGAGAGAAGAAATAGAGAAGCCAGTTTCGGTTAATAGAAAATATACGTAGGCCTGTCTTCGAGGCACTGTATTGTTGAATTATTGACTTTGTATTAGCTCATTTTTCGCAGTAGCGTTCTACACAGCCTTTCGATCTATTTTCAGGAAATGCGCAGCCTGCGAGCGTGTCAAAAAAACACTGCAGCTCAAAAAACACAAAGTTGCACGTACTCCGTCAGTCCCTTCTCTCGACACCTACACACACATATTCACGCGTGCACAATATGAATTTCTTGCGCAGAAGACGCTCGGGAGATTCGGATACAGATGAGGATGAGCAGTACGATAGCAGTGCTGGGGTGCGTAAAGCGACAAAATCGCGCAAACCCCCAAACACAGCATTTAGACAGCAGAGATTGAAGGCGTGGCAGCCGATTTTCACGCCAAGGACAGTGATCCCACTATTGTGCTTGTTGCTGCTAATCTTCACTCCCTTAGGGTTTGTCATTCTAACCACCAATGACCACATACAGTTAGTGAAAGTTGATTACACTCACTGCAACCTGGCTGGTTCCACATTGGAGAACATTCCGAGTAAATACACATCATACCATTTTCGTGGAACAGACAAGAAACCAGACTTCAAATGGATGGTTACAAATAGCACAGATGCTTTTGGAGACTTACAGCAAACGTGCCAGATCCAATTCAACGTGCCCAAAGATATCAAAGGGCCCTTTTACTTGTACTACAAGTTGACAAATTTCTACCAAAATCACCGGAAATACGTTGAGTCCTTTGATGTAAACCAATTGAGCGGCCAGGCCGTTGACAAGGACTCTCTCAATACAAACTGTAAGCCGTTGAAAGAGTCTCCCGATGGGAAAAAGGCCATATTCCCGTGCGGACTCATTGCAAATTCACTTTTCAACGACACGTTTTCTTCACCCAAACTTCTCAACGCACAGTCTGGAGAGAGCTTTGAGCTCTTTAACATGACCTCAGATGATATATCATGGAAATCGGATCGTGATCACCGGTACAAGAAGACTAAATATAAGGCAGACGAGATTGTCCCACCACCAAATTGGTACAAGATGTACCCGCAGGGATACAACGAGTCTAACATCCCAGACCTTTCAACTATGCAGCATTTCCAGAACTGGATGAGAACTGCTGGGCTACCATCCTTTTACAAACTATACCTGAAAAACATGCACGATACGCTTAAATCTGGAACATATGAGATCGACGTGGTTATGAACTACCCAACTGAGATGTTTGGAGGCACAAAGTCAGTAGTGTTGACTACAAACGGCATCTTTGGCGGCCGCAACAGATCATTGGCATTAATATACATGATTTTGGGGTTGACTTGCTTGTTGTGTTTTAGTGCATTCTCATTATACCATATGTGGAAACCAAGAAGAGTAGGTGATCATAACTACTTGAACAACGGACCAATCCGGGAAGCTCTCTGATGGATAAGTTTTTTGCACAACACTTTGACGCGACAATACCAGGGACGTAGTTATAGCGAAAAGTAGTTACAATCAGAAATACTTATGAGACAAATTGTAGAGGAGTAGCGATAAATGTCCCTCCTATATCCGTCCTACATACAGTGAATACGATTCCTCAGATTTTGCAACAAGTTGAAAGACTGCAGCGTTTCGCCGCCAATAGTAAAATCCTGCATATACCCGTCAACTCTTTTTCTCGCAGCTTTTTTTGCGGCGTTGATTCCTTCACACCCCCTCTAAACCCTCTGTGGTACACAGGAAGATTGATTGAAGAGGAATACAAGCGACTCACACAAAAGAGCTATTAGCTATTTGTCATTGATATCTTTTACCTGGCTAATTCTTCATCTCATCTGCTATTACAAGCCATAACTAGATGAATGGCAACCCACAATTGCAGTACCTTCTGCAACCGCAGGTGGGCCTGAATTCCAACCAGTCTCCCCAGTTAGCACAGCTTCAGCTCCAACAGCAACAGCAACAGCAACAGCAGCAACAGCAATCCTTGCAGAGACAACAGCTCCTCAGCCACCTTCAGCAGTCGCAGTCCCAATCTCAGCAACAACCACAGGGACTTGGCGGATCCAATGCTCCACCTGCAACAACGAACCCGTTATTGGCAGCACTCAACGGATCGTCGTTGCAAGCACAGGGTGGCCAAGGCGGAGGAGGCGGCCAAGGAGGCAGTGGCATCCAACTCCAACAGCTTCAACAACTTCAGCATCTCCAACAACTTCAACAACAGCAACAACTTCTCCAGCAGCTGTCCACAGGTTCATTAGGTAGCATAGGGGCTTTGGGCAGTACACTCGGTGGAGGCAACCTTGGGGGAAGTAGTATTGGTGTTGGAGCTGGAGCTGGTGGTGCACCCCCATCACAGCCTTTTCTCCCACAAGTGCCGATAATCAAAGAAGTGTGGGCACAAAATCTCGAGTACGAGTTCCAGTCACTCCGCACATTCATTTCCGACAAATCGTCAGCAATTTTCATAACTATCCACCAGGAAATCCCGGGGATCGTGGCGCGGCCGGTTGGTACATTCAAATCATCGTCCGATTACCACTTCCAGACATTGCGGTCAAATCTGGATTTGTTGAACATTATCCAATTGTCTCTTTGTGTGAGTAAGTTGAAACACAAAACAAGCCAAGAAGCACTGCCAACCGTGATTTGGCAATTTAATTTCTTGTACGACTTGTCGAAGGAGATGTATAACGAAGAACATCTTGCTATGCTCAACCAAACGTCGCAGATCAATTTTCAATTGCATATGTCGCAAGGTATCCCACACTTCAACTTTGCCGAGTTGATTATCGAGTCTGGACTACTCTTGGACCCTTCCATCAACTGGATCAGTTACCATGGAGGGTACGATTTGGGATTTCTTGTGAGCTTGTTGATGAACGACAGCTTACCTGTTGACGAGCGTGAATTCTACTGGTGGTGTACCAAGTACTTTCCTAATTTCTATGATTTGAAATTCATGGGTGGTCAACTTGTTAAATCCGGCAACGGCAATAATAGCAGCACCAACAACAATAGCAACATCGCCAGCAACGGTAACAACAGCAACAATGCCAGCAACAACAATTCCAGCAACAACAATAATAATAATGGCGCAGATGACAAATCTTCAGCCAAGCCATCAATCGAGTACTTGGCTGAGGAGCTTAACTTGTTACCTATTTCTCCACTCATCAGGCAATACTTTGCCCTGCAACTGCTGAAGCTGCAGCAACTGGTGCAAAGTGCTGCGCAGCTGATGACATCTACATTACAAGCATATCTTGCGATGGAGTGCTACAAGGAGTTATTGAGGCTTTCGAATGTGGGCGATCCTGAGATTCTTTTAGCTCCATTCAAGGGCGCGATATGGGGGTTGACGGGAGTTGGATCCTCCGGAGCTAATATTTCTACAACGGCGCCCCCATTACACTCAAACGTCAATGACTTTGAGTCGAGAGGTGGTTTGGTTCATTTTGGAGGACAAGGTAGATAGATAGTCCAACGGACTTTAAAAATGTAAATTACATTAACTACGAGTGTTAAGCGTGGGGGTCATGTAGGTGAGCAGAAGAGTAGGACGAGTGGGTAAGAATAAAGCTAAATGATAGAACAAAAAAAAGGATCTGGGCGTGAAATGTGGGATACAATAGAGAGAATCCCTCTCCAGTTTTTGTAGGATCTACTCTTAATCACTCTGTTAGATGTGCTGCACATTTTTTTGAAACTTACCCTGCATATAAATTCCAATTAGGGAACTACTTCGGGAAAAATCATTAAACCAGCCTTCCGTCACCCTTTTACCTCCCACGAGACCCAGAGAGAAGAAGGACTACCCATATATGGCACCTAGAACACCTCCTAAAAGGCGATTATCGCTGACGCAGTTTCCAACACTATACACACCTGTAACAGCCAAAAAGCTGAAAGAATCTACGGCTGACAAGACCTCAATCCCTCATAATGGCCCGCATACCACTCCAATCCATTCGCGAAGGGCATCGTCTTCTCAGAGAAGCTCAGAGTCCCCCATAACTCCTGAAGAGACTCCCAGGACAACAAGGTCGAAGAAACACGCAGAATTACTCGATGGAGAGGCTCCTCTAGGCAAGGGTGGACATAGTAGTGCTCTGAGCGTGAATGCCAGACTAAAATTGGAAGCGCTATCGAGCTCCCTTGATGCACCTATTTCGAATACGACAAAATATTACATAGAACCGATAAAACCCACTGGATTGGGTATAAAAGAGCCAGGAATTGATTCAAATTTGACTTTACATGTTAACAACGAACCGAATACGCCTAATGGGAGCGTTATACAACCACAGGATGTGTGGAGGCATGCGGAAAGGGTTAACCAGAAACTCTTCGCTGACGTTTCTACATCATCCGATGAAGAAGGAGCAGAAGAGCACAGACTTCTAGTTAATCCTTTCACAGAATCTACAAAAAAGAAAAGTCCCCAACTAGTAAATCCATTCCAGTCCTCGTATCCAAAACAAAAGCCAAGGACAGACTATGCGACAAAGATGGAGTTGTTCAATTCGAGAACTGGCAAATATACAGTGCAGCAATTGACAGAACGTGAAATGCGAATAAAGCCTAAAAAATTGGATTTCTCGACCTTTGCAACTGATACACCACAAGGACAGGCAGACACTTCAAAGAACCATAAAAACGACAACGATAATAAAGATGAAAAGGAAGAGGACACTATGGGCAAAAAATATCTCATGAAAAACTTGAATGGCTTTGTAATCGATATAAAACCCAAAAACAGTTTAGGATTTGAGATATTCGAAGACGACGACTAGTGTCAATGGAGATTTGTATTTATAGCTATAGGATAAAGGGCCTCTAATAAATGAAGGGCAGGAACCGGGGCCTGCTAACGGAGAAAATATCACTGTAGACAACAGAGCTTCCACATGTTAGTCGGAGCTTAAAAACGAATTCGAGTATCATTACAACAATGCTAGTAAAAGCAGACTTTATTGAGCGTGGGCTCGATTACATACCCTCTTAGGACTCTTATTATACCTGACATTTATTCGCTACATTCTATAGCTTTTGAGATTCTCCCATCCGATATTGTTGGCATTTGGCAACTTCACAATTTCTACCTGAGTGAGGAGTTGTGGGTTGGCTAAGTCGGGATACGTAGCAACAAGGTTTAAAGGTTCTTTGATGCTTGGAATATCATCCACCGTATCGCCATGTATTCCTTGCTCAAAAGCATGAGAGTCACGAAGCTCGACGGGAATCTTCCTGAGAATCTCTAGGTGTGCGGGTGGCTCCACAAACCGCGAAGAAAGCTTGAATCGAGATGGCGGTGGCGGTAAAACAGGTTCGACTGGCTTGATAGGCAACTGATACTTCTGTTGTGGTATCTCAGGACTGGAAGGTGGTGTGGTTCCATTTTCCTCTGCTTCTGCAACAGCATCTCTATGGTCCTGCGTAAGTTCTTCAATCAATTTAGCTTCCTCTTCCGCTTCCTCCTGCATTCGTTTTGTTTCCTCAATTGCTTTTATTTTTGCAGATTCCACGGCAGTTTCATAGGCTTCGAGTCTAGCTCGTTCTCTTTGCTTCATACCGAGCTGCTCAAAGTCGATCAATTTGAATTTGTAATAATTGTTCCATGTGTCATCTGAAATTTCTCTATATGCGTTCAAGAGAACATTAAACTGGAGATTATTATGAAGCATTTCGAGGTTTTCACAGTCTGCGACAAAATTGGATTGCCTTTCCAAAGTGTCGGAGATGAGCTCTTTTGTAAATGAATTGTGCACGAACCCTTTCACAGACGAATTGAGCTTGCTCTGAGGATCTAGTTTTCTATGAGCCACATGACGTAACGTTTTATGCGGAAGTTTCAATACTCGTTGTGGGTGTGAGGCACTCACAGTAGGAATCTTGTTTATCTTGTTAATCAAAGCTGCATCTTTGTAGTTACCACTTCCTGGCCCCCTGTATGTCATAGTGTAATAATACTTCGATATCGAGTTATCATTTTGCTCCGCGTGCACCAACTGTTGAATATTCTTCAGTAGTTTCAACGTTCCATCGTTGAAAAAAGATGAGCCACCAAATAACGATGAAACAGACTTCTTGAGTGGTGGGCCAATGGGGGGCACCGAACTGCTGCCCATATTAATAGGAGTCGATGACAGAGTGAACGGAGTGCCTGCACCAGTGTTGGTAGGAGTGGTCAAAGATACGCCTCCAGGAAAGTTATTAGCAGTCATCGAACTCGTGGTGATGTAATAGTTGGGAACTTTACACAAGTGGTTGACATTGAACTCGGGAATGAATCCCTGTCCAGGAATGAGCGATTCTGTCAAGTCAATTGAGTTGGGGTCGATATTGGTATTGTACTTTTTTGAACGGCCAAGTGGCTTACGGCGTCTAGGGGGGTCAGACGTTCCACTGGCAGCGGAACTGCCTGTGCCGGAGGAAGTTGCTGCAGTCCCAGACTTAGTGTCCCCACTACTGCTTGCAAATTCACTCGCAGCAGCATCAGTGTTTGCTGCAGCAAGCGCCGCTCTATCAGCTAACGTTGTCGTTATGTCTACATCGGCATGGTCACAATCTTTCACCAATGACTCCATCTCAACGGAGCCTAATTTGGTGCTCGGGAGATACTTGTTGAACCCAGGAGTGGCAGTGTAATAGTTATATTTCAGCGTATTGGTCAAAGTGTTGAAAGTAGAGTGTGTGAAGTCCACGCCTGCAGTGCTATCACCATATTGTGGGAATATTTGATTGATTGTGATTTTGAACTCTGTGTCTGGTTCTTGAAGAGCTCCTCCCTTTGATACAGCCGTAGCTCTTCTTGATACTGCACTGCTTACTACATAGCTTTTCACCTCGTTGAACGGATCCTCTTCTTCACCTCCAGTTAAAAGATTCTTATTATCCAACATATTGTAGAGCCATTCCACTTTTAAATAAGCTAACTTGAACTTGAGTTCACTGGCGGTGATCAACCCTGCATCCAAAAGATCCCGGTTGAGAGCAGAGTCGGAGTATGTTACTGGTGACGAGTCACTTGGTATACGCTTTTCCTTCAACGCACGCCTGATTTTATTGACGATTTGATGGGTTGATGGATACCTCCAAAACTTTGCTAGGTCTCGAATAAGAACATATTGAGTCAGTACGACCGACGAGGAGGAAGGTGTGGTGTAGTCGTCTTCTTCGCTAGATATTTGGAAAGTTGGCACAGCAAGTGACTCTGGTGTCTGCTCTCCAGTTGCATTGATAGAGTCGAGCCGGAATTTACGTGGGGACGCATATACTTTTGATGGAGAAAGTGTGACCTCTGGCCACTTGACTTGTACCGTCATACTTTGAATTGCAGCCTGAAAGTGTGTGAAAGTATAACTCTCAGACTTCGCTTGAGTTCTCTTTTTGTTTGGGGTTATCGAAAGTCGTGTACGCTCAATATTAGCTGGTGTCTACCAGTTGCAGCCAAAACATACTCACTCAGCTTAGGAAACCAGAGAGGGGGCTTTGTGGCCATTTAGATTTTCCTCCAAGGCTGTATGACACAGCGGAAACAGCTAAAGTTAAGACATGGCCCTTGGTACAGACTTATAACGCTTTAGGTTTTTCTTTTGGTGAAAATCTTTTCGTATGGTTCCGACTTGTCTGAGTCATAGGAACAACCTTTTTATCTTTTCTTCTTCGCTCTTTTTATCTTCATCAGCTACCTGAATTGTAATGCCTCATGACAAATGTACTATCAAATCACAGAAGGTCACCAGGGTTCTTGGAAAGACAATATATCTGTCGTAATACCAACCGGTATTGGACCAACTTGAATATCATTGCCAAGTATTCGCGTACCGTTGATGCCATTTCTCTTTCCCATGCATTGCGACAGATTTGCTTACAAAACTCCTGGCTTGTACTCAATTTCTTCAGGACACATGGGGTAACTTACAAGGATGACCGCAATTATAATGGCCATAATTTTGAAGTTCGACCAGTTGAACGCATTGTGTTCGAGGATGTGGTACTGTTTACATCAATAGAAACCATAGACGGTACGCTATTTGAAAAACTCAACGAATTGGTCTGTCCAATGGACAAGGAGGTACCTCTTTGGCGCATAATAGTATACGATGTGAAGGATTTGAATGAACAGCGAGTCTGCATCTATTTCGACCACGCCTTGTTTGATGGGACTGCTGGTTTACATTTTCACAGTCATCTCATACATCAGTTGAATATTAAACTAGAGAGTGAGGTAGAGAAAGATTTTGTTCCTATAATATTCGACTACAATACGGACAAGGAGTCTTTTGTAATCCCTGAAGCCAGAGAAGTCAGCAACAACCTCTTCGATACCCCTTTCTCGTACAGAGTCAGGTTATACATCCAACAACTATGGACCAAATTGAAAACATATCTTCCCTACTATACTCCATCAATGGATAAAACGTTCAAGAACAAATTTGTTGATCAAACAATATCAAGCAAGTACAGATTACTAGAATACTCTGCAAATAGGCTTGGTGCCATTCTTAAAAGGTGCAAGCAGAACGGATACACACTTACACCATATCTAAACATGGTTGCACTAAAGGCAATCGAGAGCAGTGTGTTCTCGAAACTTGGTATCACAGCCACCGAGTCCACAACTCTTTCATGTATTCCAGTTAATGGGAGACGGTTCGTATCACTGGACAGATGTGCAGATAGGAGCCTAGACTTTGGAGTGTACAGTGGCTATGAGATGTTCAAGTTTAGTGCACAAATTCCAAGCATATTGTCGTCATCTAGAGCTCTTTTTGAGCAACTTTCCCGCGCCGTGTCTGCAAGAACTTGCTTCTATGGCGTTGGGATGTATAAGTTCGTAAATATTTGGGACACCTACAAGAATAAGTTGGGTAAAAGAGACGGTAAGTCAACATTGATATTGTCAAACTTAGGTGTTTTCAGGCCGGATAGGGGAACGGTAAAGACCACTCACAAATGGGATATAGAAGATATTTGGTTCTCACTGTGCTTGGGTATCGTAACACATTTTTTGATAAATTCAGTGACTACGGCAGATGGACGATTAAAGTTGATTATTGGGGTAATGCCTGAATATGGAGACTTCATTGACGATTTCGTGGCCGATTTTGAAAGGTACTTCGAGGAAGAGATAGACGATAAAAGCGGTAGCTACATTGAGCGTTGACACTATTCCCCCTCAAGAGTAACCAATTCCCGTTTACAATACATATTATTATGCAAACATTTCTCAACTAGCCCATAGTGTAGGCTAATGATTGGATTGGCAGATTTAAGTACCAGTAACGCTTATCTCCCCTTTACTTCTTTTGTTGCCTCGAGACTGGGGAAGTTGGATCAATCCTGCACGTAGCCCCCTTGAAATTTCATTCGAAATCGAAAGGATCGCAAAACATCATGAGGACACAGAAAAAGGGAACCTTCTCAGCGTCAACTGAACAAAAGCCAGTACAACTCCTTTGGGATCTACCTGAACGCGAATAGTAGAAAAAGAAACTGAAATAGAGTAAGCTTTTGTGATCATCCTAAGCTTTTATCCTTTTTTTTTTTGCTATCAGTTTATCTAATACGGGCTGATTGAAAAAGAACATACTCGGACACCCACAAACATTTTTCGAAAGAGACAGGCACTCGTATATATATTGCAACAGTAATGGGTTTATCATTTTCGAAATTATTCTCTGGGCTCTTCGGCCGCAAGGAGATGCGTATCTTGATGGTGGGGTTGGATGCTGCTGGTAAGACCACCATTTTGTACAAGTTGAAGTTAGGAGAGATTGTTACCACTATCCCAACGATTGGTTTCAACGTTGAGACTGTTGAGTACAAGAACATTTCGTTCACTGTTTGGGACGTTGGTGGACAGGACAAGATCCGTCCCTTGTGGAGATACTACTTCCAGAACACCCAGGGTATTATTTTTGTGGTTGACTCCAACGATAGAGACCGTATCGCTGAGGCTAGAGAGGAATTACAACAAATGTTGAACGAAGATGAATTGAGAGATGCGTTGTTGTTGGTGTTTGCAAACAAGCAGGATTTACCTAACGCCATGAACGCTGCTGAAATCACGGAAAAGTTGGGCTTACATTCTATCAGACAGAGACCTTGGTACATTCAGGCCACTTGCGCGACCTCTGGTGACGGTTTGTACGAGGGTTTGGAGTGGTTATCGACCAACTTGAAGAACTCCGCTTGAGACCCGCTTCGGGGTAAAGAGAGAGAGAGTGTGTGTGTATTGACTGTGTAGCAATAGAAGTGAAGTTCAGTAGTGACAAATTATGGCGTGGTCCAGCGCGTAGCATTCCGGGGGCAAATGGTGCTGAACGGCGCACAGCAGTGTCAAGCGCGCGAAAAGGGACGCTAATCTGAACCCCTACTAAAAAATAGAGGCATACAGAGCGACAGAGCGATATTAACGTACCAGAGTGCTCAAGTACCACCAGTGTACCCTCTTTACGAAATCCTGTTCATTTGCGGCTGCTTTATTCTCTTTTTTTCGTCTACTCAAGAGCCTCTGAAACACGTCTTCTGGCCATATATAGTTGAAATTTAACGAGTTCGTAAAGCGTGTCCTGAATCACTATGCTCAAAACCCCAAGCTGTAAGGAAGGGTCGCGAAGTTCCGCCGATGCTGACAATTTCAAGTGCGGGTAAAGAAATCGCCGTTTTACTGCGAAAGCGTTAGTGCTTCGAGTGTCTATTGCATAAAAAACAATGTTGTCACTAGGTCCCTTGTATATCCTACCAAGACACATATACTGGTCTATAGGAACCCAGAAGGAACAGGTCATTTGAATGGAGAAGTTTCTCACATGCTTGGTGGCTGCAATTTTTACGAGCCGAGCTTGACCGCAGTCTCTTGTTCCCCCCAAAGTCTTTCATACCTCCGAAACCATGCAGTTGGTGACAACTTAAAGATACAATAAGATCTAGTAAAGCGGTGGGGAGTCAGCTCGGTCCAGTACCTCCTCATTCTCAGGACCCAGTTCTGTCTCGGCCGGGTTCGTGCAGCTGGCGCTGCCGCAGCTTTTCTGTGTTGCACACCTCGGTAGTGCTCCCCACCGTCATCAAATCAGATCTTGACATCTCGCTACGCCACCTTAAACGGCTGCTACAACACAGAAGGCATATGCAAAGAATACTAACTGATCACAGGTTTGGATGCAAAGATCTCGTGATCAACGGTAGTGTATCCGAAAACGCTCTCACGGAGTTCACCCCGCCTAGCGCAGGATCACAAGCTGCGGAGATGTTTTGTTCCCCCGGAATAATATTACTCCTCGGCCCTAATTACAACTGGCCCAACCCCGCGAAAATTGCCGATTTTCCACTATAAGAGGTGCAGCATACCCCAGACTGAATCTGAAGAGTGGAAAGGACAGACTAATTTAACACATCCAGGTAGAAAACTTTTGAGTCAGCTCAAATTAGAAACCGCCTAGTTCTCACTACACTTTAGTTATATATAGAACAACCTAAAATATGGAAGGCAAAGATCTTCTCTACGAGGTCAGGGACCAAACAGCCATCATCACCTTGAACATTCCACACAAGTTGAATGCCATGAACGGTGAGCAGTACCTTCTTCTTTCCAAGTTGGTGGAGAGAGCTGACAGAGAAGAGGGAACCATTTTGACTCTTATCCAGTCAACTGGCAGATACTTTTCTGCTGGTGCCAACATTGCAGACAAGAGCATTGCCAATGTGTCTTCAGAGGAGCTCTTTTCCCACGAGTACTGGCTCAACAAGTTTGTATCCAGAAATGTTTACTTGACTGACTTGTTCCATAACCACACAAAGGTGTTGGCTGCTGCACTCAACGGTCCTGTTATTGGGTTGTCGGCTGCTTTGATTTCCTTGTGTGATCTTGTCTATGTTATGGATGAGAACAAGATGTTCCTCTTGGCCCCATTCACCAACTTAGGTCTTGTTGCCGAAGGTGCAGCTCTGTCGACCTTATTCTTAAGATTGGGTTGGTCAAAGTCTGCGGAAGCGTTGTTGTTTGCCAGACCTATCCCAGGTGTCGAATTGAACAAGTTGGGCTTTATCAACAAGTCATACCACGAGTATGGATTCAAAACTGCCGAAGAATTCAACAAACAAGTTCACGAAGACCTTGTCAAGCAGTTCCTGAACTTGTACGCACCGTCTATCTTGGAGATGAAGCAGCTCTTGAAGGCTAACAGAGATCAATTGATCAATTCGGCTTCCCAGAGAGAAATTATCAAGGGTTTTAACAAGTGGGTTAAGGGTATTCCTCAAGAAAGATTCATGAGATTGTACCAGAAGGACATCACTCACAAGATGTAAGGAGAACGACTTATGATTTATTGAGATAAAATACTACAAATTGAACCAGCATGACGTGTAGCTTTTCCAGATGTAATTTCGTCGCCTCTGATTCAGGCGGGATACTCTTCCAACTGTTTCTACCTGTGTTGGCCCCTCTGTAACAGGTTATTGCAACCAGTGTCAAATGCAGGCGGATCTCAAATTTTTGTAGGTGATTTTTTTGGGAGACATATTATGTATGTTGCGACTTGACTAGTACTCTGGAAGTCACTACTACTTCAACGCTAAACCCAAAATGAGTTTCAATTTACCGAACTCATACCTTATGGGTATAATACTTGTAGTATCAACACACAGTGGACCACAATTGGTGTACAACTACCCACCAGTGTTGTCGCACGCTCTGGCTAGTCTTGCAAATAGTGCCAAGCTTATGCTTGCATCAGATGATAGCTCTGCGGGAGAAAGCGACGACGACCACGATGATGACGAGTACCTCGTAGATAGCGACATGGACGACGACTCAAAATCAACCTCGCTGTACGATCTGAAGGAGAACCTCAAGTGGGATGCCCGAAATTTGAACTTTTACATGGGAACAAAGAAAGACTTACTCTCATTTCTAGACGAGCAAGAGAAGTATAGAGAGAAGACTCCGAAACGCGCGTCATCCAGAAGGGGTGTGGACGACATACCCTTGGAACAGACTGTGTCGTCACGATCAGAAAGAAGCCTTTTACACAATGCCCTCCATACGTCCACTTCCAACACAGCAGCAGCAGCAGCAGCAGCAACAGCAGCAGGAATACAGAGTAGTGCTGCATTTCAACTTGAAGCCCCTGCTATTACCACGCTGCAGCATCAAATACTGCGTCAAATCTCTCAATCGCTGCAGCATGGCACAAGTGACCTCTCCGATGTTCAGGCTGCGCCACTTCGGACATCATTGTCTGGGACCGGCAATAGCAGTCTGTCACTCAACCTGAATATGGGGTCGCCCATGTCTAATCCAAATCTTGGCGACCGCGACCTGACTGCTACAAGTGGCGGAAGTGGAGGGGGTAAATCGCTGACCACTTCAAGTACAATATTCGGTATAGAAGCTGACTATCTCTGTGAGACTTTGTGTCCACCGCGACATATGTGTAATTCACGTTTCGAGATACTTATAGACGACTTAGTCTTTCTTGGGCTTCCAGTACATTGCCACGATAATGGAACATGGCGTTCGAAGAAGAAGCGGGCAGTAAAAAAAAAATCGAGCACGGTAACGAAAAACGGGGCTGGCCCCGAAGAGGAGGCTGTTACTGATAATAACCAACAGGGCATCTCATACGATGGCATAGAAAATCAAGGGGCAGAGGTATCAGCGGTAGGAAGTAGCGATGATGGTAGTGGGAGCATGTCTATGTTCCATCTCGTGTTTGTAATGAACCCACCCATCATTGAGTGTAACTATCGTATAGATGAGATGTTCCACTATGTTATATCTAGACTTTCGCTAGTGCTTCGGTATGAGCAGCTGAAGCACGACTACGTGTGGCATCAGGTCAAGTTGATTCAAAAGTTAAAAGACGAATTCAGGAGCGCAACAGGGACTAATAGTTTGGGAGGAAGTGCGGCTGCAACTAACGCACTTTCTTCTTACTTGATACATAAATCATCTCTTTGCAAGACTATTTCTGAGTGCTTCAATTCCATATCACGCTCAGAAATCGCAAATTTATCAATAAACGGTAAGCTCCGTTCATTCCAAATACCCATCAAGACAGAGTTTCATTCCCTCCCGCAACCTACTGTACCCTACTTACCAGGCAGTCACCTATCGTCAACAGTGAGTTTGCTAGTAAGAACGGGCCTAATAAATGTCGGTGATACCACCAGATACGGCATGAGCAACATTATGAGTATGATGGCAAATATGGGAAGCGGCTCAAGTGACCCGCTGGCTAATGTAAGCAACGGAGTCAGAAGTGACGGAAATGATGGACAAGATGAAGCAGATTTTTTGAATGATAATGATTCCGATTCTTCGGACGATATTATTCATTTTGCTTTAATACTTTTGGATGAGCCGGAGTCCATCGTGTTTGATATAAAGGCAGAGCCAAACAGCACACTCGCTGGCTTTATCCGTATGATAAGACCTACCGAGTCGCTTTCAAAACTCGCTGAAAAGCTTGAACTGTCACTGAAGGTGACAAAACGCCTCTCAATCAGAGAAATAAAATCATTTGCATTTCATCTTATTTACTGGAGAAGAGCCAGAGTGATCCCACCTCTTAACTCTAGATCCGTTTATATTGTCTCACCAATGGCTCCAATTACAGTGAATTTGTTCTATGACATACAAACGTTTTCCAAAAAGTTCCCAACTCTTCCATCATTGCCACATTTTCTCAAGCTGCTATCATCAACCTCACGTAAACCCAAACAATTTGCTACTATTATTCCTTCCAGGGACCACAGAGAAATTTACTTGGATGCTCTTGGATGGTTGATTCGCTATGGATACGTAACTCAATTGCATACATTTATTTGGCTCAAGATATCACGAAAAATAAAGATGAAGGTTGAAGAAGACCTCGAAATAGAGGCTGCTGCTAAAAAGGCAGGAAAAGGTGGAAGTATCAGCTCGGCTACAAAGTCTGGTAGAGGTATGAAATCGAACTCATTATCCAACACGAACTCACCAGCTTCCGTTGGCACTCCAACTGGTAAATCTGCTGCTGATGCCACTACAGTTGATAATACTTCAAAGAAAGTTAAACTGTCTACAACTTCCAACGCTGGCCACACTTCTTCCTCCTTTTCAATGAATGCAGCTGGTGAAGTCGATGCTGAAGGCTTACCTGTGAATATTGGACCCAATATTTTAGTCGAAGAAGATGGCGATACCATTATTCTTGATCCTGATAGAGCGACCGCGTTGGAGCATCGCTGGATTAACAAGGTGGTTTATGAAGAGTGTCACCTATCAACAGAATTAACGGCAGTATTCTACAAACTCTTGAAGTATATGAATGGTAAAACTTCGTTAGAGTTATTGTTACTCAAAGAAGATGTTACCAGGAACGACTTGCGGAAACTTTTGTATGCTATTGAAGACCACATTATATCAGTCAGGCATTGGTGAGGTCATTAATATATTACATAGATATATACGATACAATTAATCTTTCTCATGCAAATGCACTTTCTTGGTCGGCCTCTAGTTCCGTAGACTCTATCTCATTGAAGTTTGAAAAATGAATTGGTCTGTGAAGCTCATGGTAAAAAGGCAATGGGATATCTAACTTTACTTCGTATTCCATCTTCGCATCCCATGTAGCCCCAATAAACGAATAGTTCCAAATGTCGTCCTCTGGTACCATGAATGACCCAACAATTCGATCAGAAATCAAAAGCTCCTTCCTAGTACTGAACGCAGCTGAGAAACCCTTGGGCGATTGTGAAATCAAGTCTTTATTGATGGCACCCCATTCATATCCAGCATCTGATGTGCCAAAGCAACCTAAGGTAACTGATCCTGGGGTGAAAGACACAGTGAATGTCGCCAACTTGTCGATGTGTCCCCATGCTTGGGGATTTTTCTCCCTGATTTGTGCCAACTCTGTTATGTCTATCGGAGAAAGCATATTTGAAGCATTGTTATCACCAGACTGAGTATGGATCCACCCCAATAACTCTAGTTTATTTAATCCATTTTCTTCGTTGGGCTCAGGTAATTTATAAGGTAGTTGAATTGAGTGAGTATTTGCGAGCTGTGGTACCAAGACAATTCTCTTGATTTCTCGTATATCATTGTTATCTTCTGGAGCAATTCCGTAAATATACGCCCCCACTTGTGTCCTAAGGTCTGAAATTTGAACAAACTTTTTCAATAAATTTCTTGGAAAAATATAAGTGATGCTGCCATCCTCGTAGCTTGATTCATCTGCACTTGTAACGTAGACATTCTTAGTACGTAAGTGTAGATTTGATGACGCAATTGCTCTATTCCTCCATTCATTTTTCAGGGCAAATGACGACTGTTCATAATTTGTGGTAGTAACCGTGACAATGTCTTCACCGTGAACATTTTGAGTTGTTGATTTAAGTGCAGTCAATTGAGGATTTGAATTGCCATCATCACTGTTTCTCTTCTCTTCGACTTCTGCCAATTCCTGTCTCTTCGCGGAGGGCGCTCTAATATCCTGACCCAAAATCAAATCCCTGATTTCAGACTGTGTCAAACTCTGGATGTTTATATTGTGCTCCTTAGCGTAGTCGTTCAAGATGAGATCACGTAATGCCTTTTCAACATCAATCCACTGATCATCACTTAAGGATGGCCAGATGTGGTTGTCCTGAGTGGTGACACTGTGGTCTGGTCGGAGTATCAAATTTGTTCTCTCAGTGTTGATATTCAACGCTCTCATGATTAATATAATTCTTGAGAAAGCTGTGTAGGAAGAGATGGAATCTAACCAATCATCATATAGATTGAATAAAACCATTTGTGGTTCCATAGCTTTCAATACGATATCGGCCAACTTATCAATCTTCAATGAGGCTCCGAAGGGTAACTTCAACTCCGAAGATCTAATGGAAATACTCGGAAAGTCCAACATGTGCACCTCCAAGGGATCTGTCATCCCCTTTCGTGTGACAATCAAATGCTTTGGTTGCTCTTCACGAGGCAATGACCTGATTAATGCAGAAACCTCTTCGGCGGTCTTCCACTTGGCCAACTGACTCAATCTCTTCTGTCCAGACCACACAGAAGTATGAATCACCTTCAAAAATAGTTGTCCAGTTTTCGCGTTTAACATAAAAATTGCTCCATTGATAGGTTTGGTCGTTAAATTTCCCTCAAACGTCTTGTGTACCGTCACTCTATACACATTTGTATCATCAATAAAGAATTGGGCTTCATCGTTAAATAACTCAGCGTAGTTGGTTGAATTAAGCATAGGCTCTTTGCTTTGTGACTGATACAACTGTAAACCTTTCCGTATACGTTCCCTAAGAACATACAAGGCTGGATTGGCCTTCATAATTTCCCGCATAGCGTTTTTCATTAATGGCTGAAGCCCCGGAATCCAGTTACCGTATACATCATACATGTTGTATGCCAAATCGATACCTACCATGATACCATTAGGAGTGGGATACGAGCTTGTAGAGTCGGTGGTATAATCCAAATATTTTGCTCTTGTGTATCTTGATATATCATGAGAATCATAATCACCGTACCTTAATTGAACATCAATCCAAAATTTATTTGAAGAGCTCAAGGCAGGCTCGTCCTCTCTTTGTTGATCATTCAAATGATGTGGTCTTGTTATATTCCACTTGTAAGTACTAGTTAACACAACATCAGCTGTTGAACTATTCATTTTGTAACTTTTCCTCGGGTGGATTGCTTGCTTCTCCACCTGATCTATCTGTAAGACATCCATCTCTCTGTCAAAAACCTGGCACAAGTCTTGGACAATACTCTCGTGTATCTTTTGCCATAAATGTGCTCTAAAGATCTGAATGAGTGAAATCTTCAAAGTTGGGATTTTTCCATGAAGGAATATACCTGTCAAGTCTAATTGAACTAAAAATCCGACATAGACATTGGCTCTGTTGATTGTCGGACTCCACCACAAAGTGAACCGTCTGTTAGGAATTTGGCTCAAACCAGATCTCTGCGCATTAGTCAATTTTTTGAACTTTAAAGAATCCTCGAACCCTGAACCCTTTTCCCAGAATAATCCTTCCCACAGATCAAAACCAGTGCCCTTGAATAACGTATGCTCTAATATCGTTTCTATCCCACCCAATGCTTGTATGACGTCCGTTCTGTATGAGTTCAAATTCCACAATTTCCCGTCATGTCTCCCGTTCGTCCACCAAAATGGATTGGCTCTGGGTATACTGAATTGCTTGAATTCCATTCGAGCCCTGTGTCCCTTATCATATGCCAATGTGTGTCTATCTTTTTGGAAAAGTGTACTTATCCGAGGTAAACCTCTGTCCCAGTTGGACTCCATATCTTCGAAAGTGATTCTTCTGTTCTGTTCCATGGCTTCTTGACGTTTGATTGCATATTCTGCCCATACCCTTTGTGAATCAAGAAACTCGTTCTCCCATGTTGTAATATATCTGAAGATGGTTGGGATGAGCTTTTCTTCTTGGTGGCTCATTCCAGCTCTGAAGTGGGAGATAACACCTGTATCAGTTTGTTGAGACCATTTCAAGTCAGACGTGGGGATCAAGATGTGTGATGCGCTGAGCATACCAAGTCCTCCTAATTCCTTGGGTGTGTAGAAAACTGCTGGTGGAAATCTCGAAGGCATCTTAGAATTGAGGCCCATTTTCACTCGGTTTTGAATTTTCGTTTCAGAGCGAACAAGGACATCTAATAATTTATCTGTTGCGATAATTGCCTCTCGGAAATAGGTAAATAGTGACACCAATGCAGTATTCCATTTAGTTGCAACTTTTGTGAAGGTGGTTGAGCCAGACGACATAAGAATTTGCCTAATTCTGCTCTCAAACTTATCTACTTCTTCAGGGGAAACTTGAAGATATGCCTTTGCTGTTCTTTCCTTAGTATCCAGGTTCACCAAGTCCCAAACGCCATCGACACTTGAATTATCCATTCCAGACGTACCGCCAAATCCAGATCCTTCATCTGATCTGAGCTTCGGATGAATTCGAACTTCAAAGCCACACATTCCAAAGAGTAGGTTAGGATTATCTTGGGAGTAAACACTGACAAACGTGTCTTCCCATTCCAACAGAGTCAAACTTTGGGGAAGTCTTCCACTCAATTCCCAATGTGTAGCTCTACCTAAGTTGACGTCATGCCTCATGAGTCTCATCCGCCTATCTCTTGGCCAACACTTTTTGTTGTTGTATCCGACCACATTTTCAAAGTTCGGATCCGGCCGTTCGCTCAAGAATGAATGGATCAATCCATTCACATCTTCTGCATCGTCAAACCTCAAGAACACATGAATCTTGTCGAAGTACCGAGTATAAATTTTGATAGGGTTGTCACTTTTTGTAGATTCCTGTAAGAAAATGTTAGGATTATTTGGCGGGCCTGCAATCTCATTGGCTCTCTCGAGACCCAACAACAATAGGTCGATAGCTAATCCATAATATTGCACCACAAACCCACTAAACTGCAACCCTCTGATCAATCCAAATTGATTCACATGCTGCATGTCTTTGTAAGATGTACTAACATTGTTCTTGGCAGTTATGTAATCAGCAATATTCGGATCCACTATTAGTCTGAGAAGTCTGTTCAATAAGGTCAAGTCACATTTCTCAGTCAATTTTGATAGCTTTGTTTCCACCATTACATTGCATTGGCCCTTGTCGTATTCCCAAACCTTGCCATTATCAATGTTATTGATACCTTGGCACCATTTATATACCAAAAGCGGGGCCACTTCTCCATCATTCGGCTTGACCCAATTTGGAAAGAGCCTTCTTTTATCTGATTCATACCAAAGATATTGATCTAAGTAGGCATCAGTGATTTTCTCTAACGGGTCCACTTCGTACGTTGGGACCATGTGGGTATAGTAATCCATCATTTCCAAACCAACCTCCTTGAAGATTCTCTGGGTCAATAAGAACTTCTTAATTCGAGCTAGACATTCGTGTGGATTATCGTACGCTTGCTCAATCAATGCCTGTTCTTCTCTCTGTTGCGAATTCAATCTTGCATTTGCACCATAGTTACCTTTCAAATTTTCAAGTGCTAATACAAGTAGCTTTGTATCATGCTTATACGAGACTGGCGGAAATGGTATAGGCTGGTACTTTCGCAGCTCCAACCAGTGAACCATTGTTTGAAAAACAGTAACGGCATGATCCGGGGAGACTAATGGGCCAGTTCTTTGGAACGACAATTGTCTATCTTGCTCTTCTTTTAACCATAATCTGGTTAATCTTCCGAGGTTCTTCCTAGCCACTGTCTTCTCCACGGTAGCACCACGTCTGATTCTATCCCTATTGTAATGAGCTACTGATATCCAACCATCTGCTTTAGCTTGAATGTATCTCTCGATAATAGAACGTACTTGGTCAGGCAAGCCAGGAACATTCCACGGAATGTTTGCCTTCCAGCATCTCCATGCTTCGCTAAGATGCTGCAATATAGTTTTTGAGCTCTTTTGCTTCAATCCCTCTGGGATCATATCTAAAATATCGTGCATCACTTGAGCCCTCAATTCTATATCATAGTAAGCATCAACTCTCTGCTTTGTTATTGTCTTCACTACATCATTGCTTCTTCTTCCCTCAAACTGTCTAGCTAACAAGTTCCCCAACCACCTTTCAAGAAGAGGGATGATACCCCTTAAGAAAAAGAGCCATACCCTCCAAGCTGGTTGCCAGAACCCACATCCTGGACCTTTTCCTATTTTTTGGTTGAACTTGGAATATACAACATGTTTCAAGTCCTTGCATGCTCTGATTTGATGCATTACTTTATATTTGTACCGGTATATTCCCGTTAACTGACCCAAATGATTGAGAATGTAGTAGAGACCATCTGCAAGTTGGAACGAGTCTACGTTCCCTAAACGATATTGGATATGCGAGTCGACGATGATTTTGAGCACTCTGAAGATTTCCCTAATGAGATGGAACGCATTACCAAAGCGTGACTTCTTACGTTCCTTAGTCGTTAAGGTTTTCGTTGGCTTCAAGTTGAAATTGTAGTCTAAGTGCAAATATGTGAGACCTCTTTTATGAATGAGTAAGTTCAACACATTGAACCCCTGTCTGCACACTTGTATTCCCGCTTCAACCCAGTCTATAGTTGTCTCTTGAAAGTATTTGGTCGATTTGAGAGTCTTTAGTAGCTTGGCCTTCTTGCCATGGGAATGCCTGGTAGGGTGAAGTTCATTTAAAACATGAGATTTGAGGAGCTTTTGATAAGACACTTGTACCTTTTGAACTGTCTTAGATGCGGGGTGGCTCTTGTACCAGCTCTTTACCAAAGCAACATCCTGAGCTCTCACCATCTTACCACTACGGCGATTGAACGGGTATGGTGCATCAAACAAATCCAAAGCGGCAGACGTACCGTCAGGCAGCACCTCTTGTCCTGTCATTAGCGGCTTGAGGTTTTTCGGTAATTTGAGTTTGAAAACATTGGAAGTCCGATGGGAGAGCTTTGACTTTCCATTGGAAGGAGGAGGGATTGGGTTAAAGTCACTGCTGAACAGAAAGTTGTCACCGCTGACTTTTCTGTTGGACCGGTTGAAGTTGCTACCACCCACCGATAAGAATGGCTCATGGTACCAACTGGGCAGCACCTTCTTCACGAAAGAGTTGTATAAATAAGGGAAAGCCACCCTGTACTCGCTCTTAACTGGGTTTCTGAATATTATCCTGTCGATAGAATTGAACTCAGTAAAATCATCCAGGTTTGCATTATATTTTTCTTTATAGAGAGGTTCAAATTTTGGGCCACCTGGAAGAGCCACATTTAAACTTTTCGCTGTAAAGAAGGACTCCCTATCAAACAAGTAAAAGTAATTTGGGTCATTGATATCAGAGATCAATGGCTTTGAAATCGTGTATAATGAACTGACAGTATCCAAATTCAAGTTCCAGTTTTTATACGATTCTCCGTTAACATATTTTGAATCAGTCAATGGCTTTTCATCGTAGAGCCATTCTTGAATCTCTTCCAAGTTTTGTATATTGGAATCGTCATCCATTTCTATGGCATCCATTGGCTCAACATCCTGCAAGTTCTCCAGCCAATCAAGCGGTGGCTCTTCGTCGTCAAATGGAGGAAAGTTCATCCGCTTGAAGTTCTTCCTATCCCTCTTTTCTCGTCTCATGGCAATCCAGGTGGATGCCCATTGGGCAGTATATACAGGTTCGATAACCCTAGGGGTTTCATTCACAAAAGTTATGGCACCAGTTATATGATAGAGCACCTTAACTTCTTTTATTTGTTCCCAGGGCTGTGGCATGTTTTCGAGAAGCTTCAAGATTGCATGTGGCATATACTTGAGCGAACCGAGAACCGATCTTTTGTCTGAGGCGAATTTTCTAGATGAAAGGTCTCCGTGATCAAAGATAATCTTTCGAAGATGCTCAGGCGGCATCTCAACTTTATTTGGCACAGTTAATGTGGAGTTTGTATTAGCATTGGCCCTTTTTGGAATATGATAACGTTTCTTTTGAAGTTGGAGCCACTGACTCTTTCTGTGGGGCAAATTTGCAGTTGAAGGCACAATGGGCGATGATACTTTCTGTCTCTTTGATCTCGGAGTATCTTCCTCACCCGATGACGAGGGAGGCACAACTCGAGAAGCTGGTTTCGGAGGTGGTACCGATGGAAGTCTTCCTGAAGATAAGGGAGGCGGTGGTGGCCGCGGAAGTGATCTGGCCACTCTAGGGATTCCTGAAGATGGTGGTGGAGGTGGTGGTGGAAGCCTTCTGCCAGCAGGGGCGCCCGGAGGTGGTGGTGGGGGCGGCAATCGCCTCCCTCCTTTAGTAGCGCTGTTCCCATTTGTAGTATTGGCAACCCGAGGGTGTGGTGCTGGCGGTGCTGCTCTCAGTCTTGCACCGTTTCCTACTTCTCCTGCAGTTGGTTGCGGAGGCTTAGGAGCACTATTGTTGCCAGTAGGCTCGCTCTCACTCATGATTGTCTCTCTCAATAACAACTGGTCGTGACAGCAGTGAACGGTAACTGTTTAGACCTCGATTCCTACTGTTTTTCCAGAGATGAGTGGTATGTGCAGGAAGTGTATAGCTGCAACAATCAGACACACTTCAGGCACACTTTTTAAAGGTTTTGCAATACCTTCAGTAGAACTTCATAAATTTTACCACTTGAGTATTTATATTCATGGACCATATCGATATACTTCGCTCACGCTCTATGCATCACTTCGGGTGTGGGTTCGTCTCTTACATTTAGTTCATCTTTTTTGTCATCTCTGAGTGTTCTCGTCATTTACATGCAGGTGATTTTTACCCTCATACAATCTGTAATAAAACGGCACGTCAAATTGGCTTCACTGACGTCTTGTTATTTGTGTTCACCTACTTATTTGCGCCATGACGGCCAATTCGACTGCCAATGTCACAAATCAAGTTTCCCATACTATTCGACCTATGGCCAGCTCAAGCCCTATATGGATAGATATTGTGAAGGAAGCTTTGGCAGAACTACGGGAATCTCAGGTGCTGTCAAACTTTGAGGTAGAGCGATTTGGGTCTCTAGTTACGTATTGCTGTTCAATATATGGGTTGTCGTGTCTCGTAATGGCTTTCATTCTCAATCAAACACTTGTTTTGGCAACTATTAATACCACCAGACTCCAAATGGAGGCCGTCAACGGGGGATTGTTAGGTACAGGAAATCGTGCAGCAAACCTTGCAAGAGCTAAGAGGGTAGTTGAGATTATCAAGAAAGTGGTATCGCTTAGTCTTCGAATATTTGCCATTGCGACTCTTTTATACAACTGCTTCAACGTGCTCGTTGCCTTAGACCTTATTTGGAAATTTCCCCCTTCCTGGTCCTTTTATCTGCCAACCCCTAATAGTTCATCGTCCACTCGGCGGTTGCTTCAACGACTTGTTCGCACACTTTTGTTTGGATTTGAGTATGACCCAGACTTTTATTCCTCGTCAAAATACATGCAGACTCCAAAGGACCAGGTCCAGATCGGTCCAACAGCAAACATGTTCTGGCCACTCTTCGTTGGGTTTTGCATCTCGCTGTTCGTGGAGACATTTATCTCCGTGATTACAGGCCAGAAACCTTACAATGAATCAGGAATCACCATTTTTGAGCACTCCATAGCGTACCACCTGTGCAGCTCCGCAATTCCTTCTTTCTTTTTGAAACAAAGTGTGCAATCGCGCCCCTATGAGCAAGTGTTGATGTGCTCTCTTTTCCTGATTTTGAATCACTTGAACATCCATATTGGTGCACTTGTCAACAACAACAAGTATAGATTGATTCCCCTGACTATATTTGGGGTTGGATTCATGATCTATTACTTTCAAAGTGCCATCCTTGAGTTTCAGATCTTAAGGTTCCCCTTCATAATAACTTGGGCATATTTGCCGCAATTTCTATTCTCTGGAGTCATAGTTGTGTGTTCAGTTATCGGCGGGCTTGCATTCGTTGCGAATGGATTCTCTCTCACCAGCCTAAACTACGTAGGGCTTTTCAGTGTTAATGATGATAATGGCGGTACACAAGATGGTCCAAATAACGAATGGTTACTTGCACGTATCTTGCGAAACTTCAACGTGAACCTCACAGATGACTTCTACACATCAATCTTGAATTTGGGAACTCTGATGGTATCAGTTGCTGGTAAATCGTGCTATATTAAGGAAATGGGAATCGTTACAGTTGTTGATGACACGTGGTTAGAAAAGAGTCTCTGGGAGAGATTCCTACTGAATTTGGCAGGAAATAGTGCTCGTCGAACTAACAGCACCTCCTCTAGTAGCAGTGTGTTTTTATACCTCAGGGATAAGAAAATCTCTGGGTATGCTAACTTGATCAACACTCCTTCCGAAAGACTCTTAAAAAGCCAAACTGTAGGTGAGTATGTGCAAGCAGAGAACAATTCCAAAGATGAAAAATATAGCGTGATGTCAAGAAGGATGAGGTACAGTCTAGAGGTGATTAGAAATCTCTCACAGCTTTTTATTGGAATTTTAAAGAAAGCATGGATCAACTTCTCACAGCTTTGGAAGAAAGCAACTGCTGCTCAATTAGAGATAGCTAAATCAGCCACTATACCTCAATTCTTGCAGAAATTCATACAGCCTTCACAAAAAGTTGAGGAAAACGTTCAAAACACGAATCTATTCGTGAATGTTGATGACTTGGAAGATGAAGATCTTTCCGCAAGACTCCTTCTCGACACTGAGCGAGAATTCTCGGAGGTGGATACGTCGCAGGATTACAAGCCTTCGACAGACATTATAGAAGAGGAAGAAGAGGAAGAGGAAGAAGAGGAAGAAGAGCTGGATATTGAAAGTATCGACGGTAATCAATTCACATTTGATGAGCTTGTGAGCACACCAGAAGATTTTTCAGCGTTGATTTTCTCGGGAGCAGAATTGCGTCACCATATGGATTACGTTGGTCAGGGCCCGTTGACAAGATCAAGGTACCGTCAAATGAGTCTGAGCGAAACAGAAACCGACAAGCTCATGGAGCTTATCTTGGAAAAAAGAAAACGACAATACGAGGCACTCCGTAGAAGAGCAGAACAAAGAGACGGGGAATCTGAGTTTGAGGAGTTTGGGTCGAAGTATGACTGCGTGGTGTGTCAGGCCAACCCAAGAGAGATCATCACCTGGCCATGTAAGTGCTTTGCAGTATGCGATCAGTGTCGCTTGAGCTTAGTTACAAAGGGCATGGAGGGATGCATTTGCTGTAGAAGAGACGTAGAAGGTGTAACACGGGTGTACATCCCGTAGGTATATACGAATGGACTCGAAAGAGATAGATGTTGAGCATCAATAACTCCTGTAGTGTGCCGAAAGTAGAGATAGAAAGAATACGAACACGCCTCTATGGTGATGGTTTACAGCAAGCCTCTCTGAGTAGCCCTTCTGAGACTTCACATGGCTCCATCCAAGAGCCAGCTTTGGGTTTCTCATTCTGATGGCACTTCCTCTGTCTTTCGTTCCGTGAAGCATCTTGCTGCTAAAATATGCAGCCCCTATTCGCTGCAGGGATCTATTCTTTCCTGCAGGACTTGGCTACGGAGGAGTGAGCATCTGTGAAGGCTTGGGAGGTGAGTGACGCCGTAGAACAGGTTAAGAACGACTACAGTCAGGACTCTCGGTCCATTCGTGTGTTCCCAACTCGGCCACATATTTGGTTCTCGTCAAATGTTCCCAAGTATATTAACTTTTGACTTGTAGTCAGAACTTCCTCGACATAGTCTTTTTCATTCTTTCTCAGTTTTTTTTTTTTTTGCATTTTTACTTTTTTTGTTTCCCCGTGTATTTTTGCCTAACGGTTTCGCACGCGATTGAGAAAACAGCAGGAGCGTGAGAGAAACAGAAAAAAAAAAAGCTAGCACCTGTTTACTTCACAGAGACATACTGGAGCGACAAGCAAAGGCACAATCTAACGTAGACTTAGACAATTTACATAGACCTACGTATTCGCTTCTTTGACCTGTCTGCTTTGTGACTATGACAGGATTCACTACCACCACGGTCACTGCGACGGCCACCACCACTGTGCCGCCGACGTTGGAGTTGATTTCTTCTGCTATTGGTGATTCTTTTGTCCATTACTTGAATAAGTTGGACCACGTTCCCGGTGGCCAAATCATATTGCGCTATATTCGCTCCTCCTACAAAAATGATCCCATCCGTTCACTCTTCGAGTTGGCGTTGTTTGTGTTTGCCGTTCACTACTTTCTCCTGTCGAAGAGGAAGGAGAATAAGAGCGAGATTGTCCGTTTCCTGAAACTGGAAGTGGACGAGCTCATCAAGGATTGGGAACCCGAGCCTTTGGTACAGGAAGTATCTCGTTTGGAAAAGTGGCAGTTGGATGCTGTACCCGCTGTAAAAGGCTGGAACAAGAGCCACGTGACGCTCTACAGACCTGGCCAAGATTCATCTATAGCTGATTCCAATGTCGTCAACCTTGCTTCGTACGATTTCCTTTCTCTCAATGAGAACCCCAACGTTCAAGAAGCCGCCAAATCTGTTATCTCCACCGCTGGAGTTGGTGCATGTGGCCCCCCAAACTTTTATGGTACTCAAGATGTGCATGTCAGATTAGAGGAAGACTTGGCCGAGTTCTTGCAAACAGAACAGGCAATTTTGTATGGACAAGACTTTGTTACTGCTGGATCCGTAATCCCTGCTTACTTGAAGAGAGGTGATCTTTGCGTTGTCGACAGCGGTGTAAGCTTGGCCATCCAAAAGGCTCTCATTGTCAGTCGTTGTAACGTCGAGTGGTATAACCACAACGACATGGAGCACTTGGAAACTATCTTGAAAGAGTTGAAACCAACATTGGACAAGGAGCCTATCCGCAGACGTTTCATTGTCACTGAGGGCTTGTTCCTCAACTCCGGAGATATTTCTCCTCTTCCGGAAATCATCGCCTTGAAAAACAAGTACAAATACAGACTCTTCCTTGACGAAACTTACTCCATTGGTGTATTGGGCAGCAACGGTAGAGGTGTCGTCGAGCATTTTGGCGTATCAAGGGATGAGGTTTCTATCACCATTGGAACTTTTGCTTCCTCATTCGCAAGTTCGGGTGGGTTCTGTGCTGGTGTCAAGCCTATGGTTCAGCACCAAAGAATCTCATCCAACGCCTACACCTTTAGTGCTTCATTGCCACCATATTCTGCGAAAGTGTCGTCTCAATCCATAGCCGAGATTCTTTCGCAGTCCACACCATCGGGCGGTAGCAAATTGATTGCTACTTTGCACGACAACGTTTCTCATTTATACAAGAAACTCCGCTCCATCACCTCGCCCTTTTTTATGGTTACTTCGGACAAGAATTCTCCAGTCATTCACATTTCTTTGACTCCAGCTTACAGAAAGTCTTTGGGATTGCCATCCTTTTACGGAAACACCCATTTCTTGAACACGGGGAAAATGGCACGCACCTTGAACGATTTTTCTCCTTTCTTAAATTTGGAGAGTTTCCTCTTGCAAAAGATAATCGATGGAGTGTTGCACGAGTCGCACATTCTTCTCACTAGGTCCAAGAACCTCCTTGAGCACGAGAATTTGCCCGTATTACCCCCACATTTGTTGATAAATGTCTCCGCAGGAGTTTCCACTAAGGAGTTGGATTTGTGTGCACAAACTTTGGAAACTGTAATCAACAAAATATGCAAGAGCATCTCCTCGGAGGCCAAGCTATTATCCTTGGAAGACGAGATATTGCACTACAAGAATTTCTAAGAGGGACGAATGAATCAGACGTAGCATTATAGTTGCCCGGCACTAATTTGGAAAGATGAACTCTCAGGCCGGACACATACGAGGGACAAAGTAGATAGAAGTAAACTTTTTGCAGAATCTATAAAGAGATTGCTTCTAGTCTTAATAATATATATATATTAATACATTTCTGATACATGAAAAACTTGAGGATGGTCAGGTCGAACCACACATTGTTCATCTCGGTATACCATCATTGGGAGTCGTTCAGATAAGGGTTACTTTCTTTGCCTAATATTTCAAAGCGATTCCAAGGCTGATAGTGCCTATTTCAGCATTCTGTTTCTCGCCTCTCTTGCAATTGATCTTGCCTCTTCAATATCGTGAGCATTGCTGTGGTTGAGATCCTTAGCAAGTAGGTAAGCCTCATCGAATCGGCGATTCTCAAGTGCGTTCCGTGCTAGCCAAAGACGTGATTTAGATGACTCATCACTTATTCCCCATTCAAACTCCAGCTCAAGACACAACTTCATGTACTTAATTGTATCCTTCCATAATCCGAGCTTTTCTGATATTGTGGCCAACTTGTAAGTAATATGTGGCTCCACCACCAGTGAAAGCGACGATGTCGTGGGTTGTGCACTCATATCATTTCCTATGTCATCATTGGAAGTCCCACTACCTGTTATGCCTGAAGAACCTTGAACCCGATTTGTCTGGCTATCGATTTGCATTGCCTTCTCAAAGCTCTTTATGGCTTCGTCTAATTTATCTATCTTTTCAAAACAGTTACCGAGAGCCTGCCACATTCTTTTGTCTAGTGGTTGTAAATTAGTCGCCTTTTGATAATAGTACAAAGCGTACATGTGCATGTCCAAAACCTCGTATGCCTGTCCCAATCCATACCACGCACGGAAATCTTTAGGATTCGTATCTACTGCACGTCTATACGACTCAATGGCAGCATGTGAGTTTTTTAATTCCACAAATTCGTGACCCATTAATGTCCATGCTGAAAGACAATTTTTGTTAAGGGTAAGAGCACGTTTATAGTATGTGATTGCCTTTTCATGTTCAAACTTCATGGAGTGGTAATTCGCAATAATACAACACGTCTCTGGTCTGAATTTATCGATCAGTGACAGGAATTGGGCCAAAAACGAGAGTTTGGATCTCTTTTCCATCACATATAGCATGTTTGAGTATGTGTCCAAATCATCAAGACGTAAGGGGTCGTTGACGAGGATCTTATCGAAAATCTCTTCTGCTCGGAAGTAATCAAGAGAGTGGTATGCTATTAAAAACTCTTGAACACTTAGAAAATGGAAATTAGGAAATATTTCTTTGAGATGTGCTAAATTCTCGTTCAAGACAGCCAGCTGCTGGTAAAACTCCTGATATATCACGACCTCGAAGAATTTGAACATAATATTGGATGAGAGCGTGGACTTGGACTTCTTGATTTTGTTAATGAAGGTCACTGCCTCTTCGTATGTGCTCAATGACGCAATGAGTTCCTGCCAACATGACCAGTTATATGGGAAAAGCCGTAACGACTGGAAAAGACTTTGTTGAGCAAATCCATATTTTTTCTTCTTGTTGTATATGGCTCCACTGAGATAAAATAGAAATGCATTTGGTTTGTTTTTTGGATTTCCATGGTACGTGGCAATCTCCTGCAATATTTTCGATAGTCTTGAATTGAGAAAATCGCTAAATGAGGAGCTACCTCCTATCAAGTCGTTCACATTATCCCTTACCACGGTTTTGTTATTTTGGGTGGCTGGCGTTGTTGTAGGTGCCGATGGCTCTGCTGCCGCTGCAGTGGCTGCCGTACCTGTCGCAGTGGATGCTGTGGCACTGCTAGGTGGTACTTCTGGTCTGGCCCCTCCTGTCCCAGCGCCATTGATGGCTGTACTTCTGTTTGTTTCGTGGGCAACCGTCGTGAATTTTGTCAGGAAGGACGAACTCGCGCCCACTTTTATACTTCCGTCCGTTTCCTCCATGGAGCGCTTTTCGGCAGAGATCAATATTGAGTAAAGTCGCAAAAATACTGCGTTACCGCTCTTGCAGTCTCGTAAGACGTACGCTGCACGATCAAACTCCTTACAATTGAAGTATGATTTGGCAAGTAAAAGTTTGTCCTGATCAAGAATCTCTTCTATATCCATTGCTTGTGGCATATAATCAGTTGGTGAGACCTCTTTAGTGCTTGGTTCGAGACCATTGAGTGCTTCGGCGCACCACTTTGCTGAGTGGTACATATTTAGATTCGTGAGCACCTGAGTTGCTTGTAAAAGTTTGATTCGAATTTCATCAGACATATGCGGTATTTATATTAAAGTAGAAGAAAGTTTATCTTGAGGTTATGTCAAATACCAAAGCGTTGTTGGAGTAAAGGAGAAAAACAATGTAGATTCGTGCTGTGAGTTTATTCGATCTGTGTTTGCAACTGTTTTGGCTATCTGTTGTTTTGATATTCCTGCACTTGGCACAAAACGCCTAACTTGAGATGTCCATAAAGGTGACTAGAAGCGGTTATTAGTATATAGCTAGTGACCCGTTTATCTAGGTTCAACTATGTCTTCTCCATTGAGTACTTTTGGGTCGGCAGAAACGCTCTTACTGCACCTAGAGAATGGCACGTCTTCTTCTGCGGAGCTTATCCAGCTAAAGAAAGACTTCGTATTGGACTCTTTCAAGGTCAACCGATTTCACAAATCTTACAAAAAGTGGGAGAATAAACAACGGGACGACTTTATCAATACTGAGATAACATCCTACAACAAAAAGTTGGGTGAAGTGGCTCGTGTTAACTACGATGCAGAGGGCTTACAGCGAGAGTACGAAAGATTGTGTCAACTGATCAACTTGCCCGATTTCCAGTTCTCAAGAGAGACATTGGAAAAGTACGAGGGAGGGGCTGAATTACTTTCACAACTCAAAATACCTGACTCGGCGTCTGCAGTAAGTCTTGACCAGATATTCTCTCTCCAGTTATCCAACGGACGATTACCCAAACCAGACTACGAGATATTCAGAAGTTTGCTAAATATTGAGTTCCTGCTACGGATCCAGCGCAAAATAAAATATGAAGTGCTATTAATGATAAAACTGCAATTACAGGCAAAGAATAAGAAGTGGGCAACGCGAGATTCTGCATTGAACGAGTTTATGAGGAAACTTAGCGACGTCACTGAAGAGGTGGAAAAAATACGTCAGAGTGAGGGTGCAGATTTGCGTGGATACGAAGAAGACTACCAGATGGAAGAGGAAGAAGAAGAAGAAGATCAACAGCAGGAGCAGGAGCAAGAGGTGGGTAACAATGAGGCTGACGAAGGAGTAGTGTCAGGGGTCGATGCAGGAAAGCATGTACCTGAGGAGAGTGAGGCAGAAGGAAGCGCTGCCCCTGAAGATTTTGATGTGGAAACAGCATCTGGTGCGCAAGAATCCGATACGGAAACAGAGGTTGAAGTGGTGCCAGTGGATGGGGAAGAAGACCACTCCGGTACGCCAAGTGGGTTGCTGGAACCAGTTGAAGCTCCCCCTCCATCAGACCGTGCTATAGACGAAGACGATGATGACGACATCATGAATATTGACGGATAAAACATGTTGTGCAAAGCATTTACAATAGAAAGCAAAATATATATGTATTTCCCCTAAATTTACTTTAAGCTTATCCCAAGTGTTCTCTATTTAGCTCATTTGGTAGGCTCGGCACTGCTGGGAACTGGAGTAGCAGAAGCAGTTGTAGCCGCGGAGTCTCCCTCGAAAATGTACTTGAACACTTGAGCTGGAGAGTCACCGGCTTCTCTTCTGAACAGGACGATTCTGTACAACTGGTAACTGGCAACACCACCTAAGAAAAAGTTAACACTAGCCAATAACGCATTTCTTGGCTGAATCACAAAACCAGCCCAACGCGTCCATATGGCTCCGGTTGCAAACAATGCTACTTGTTGGGTTCCGCTAAGCTTCTCAACTGGTCTTTGAATATCATTGATACCTGCAATGACAAGTGACCACTTCAAGACTGGTGCCCAGAAGTGAACTGTCCTTGGACCGGTCTCCGAATTGAGAAAACGGGTGAACTTAGAGGCGTGTTGAGCAGTTTGGGCCATTGTGTGGTTGTATTTGGCTGGTACTTCAACTGGAGGATTCTCCCTTCTTCTTTTTGCGCAAGCTGGGAGGGAAAGATCGGTAACTTGTTAGCCGGATTAATATGCCGGACTATTTTATCCCCGCTCTCCGGATGCAGTAGCTGCAAAAGTATAATTGATGGAGTTGAGACATACAAATACAACTAGAAAACAAGACACACTACCTTCAGTAGCACTACTATAAGGTTAAGCCACAAGCCGTGAACATTCGTCTATATATATCCACCTTGTTTACATAACAGATAAAAGATCCCTTCCTCTTTCTTTAGTAAATTCTGAGGAGTATCAAACTCTTTTACCTCACCATGGTCCAAAGCAATAATCCTGTCGCTGTCCATAACTGTGTCCAATCTATGGGCGATGGTGATAATAGTTCTGTCCTTGAAGTGAGATCTGATTGTTTCTTGAATAATTTTGTCCGTTTGTACGTCAACGGCTGCAGTAGCCTCATCGAGAACAATAATTTTGGATTTATTGAGTAGCGCTCTCGCCAAACACATGAGCTGAAGCTGGCCCGATGAGAAATTGGACCCACTCTCAGCCACCTTACAGAGAAGTCCTCCCTTTTGGCTGTCCTGTTGATCTTGCAGGATCTCTTCAATATGTGTTTTCAAGTGCGCCAATTCTAACACGCGCCAGATTTCATCATCGGTGTGTTCGTCTAATGGATCCAAATTCAGTCTTAAAGTACCTTCAAATGCCTGCGAATCCTGAGGTATAATCAGCAAGTGGTGTCTCAAGTTGTAAACTGAGAGTTTTGTGATATCCACATTATCGACATATATCGTACCTTCCACAGGCTCGATAATTCGGAAAAGAGCAAGAGTCAACGAGCTCTTACCTGCTCCTGTTCTACCCACAACTCCAACTTTCTCACCGCCCTTGATCTCAAGGGAAACTTTCTTCAAGATCAAGTCAAGATTTTTGCGGTATCTCGTTGAATACTCTACAAACTTGATATCACCAGCATTAGGGAAGTCAGTTGAGGTTTCAAGATATTGTCCCCTATCTTCTTCTTGTTCCACGGGTAACTCCGAGTACTCCAAGCATCTCTCAAAGGCTACGATAGTGGATTCTACATCAGCAGACAGTCTAACAACAAAACTCAACGAACTGGTTGTTTGCAAGGCGTATGTCATGACAAAACCAGCAGTTCCCGCACTTAAAGGATGTTTGGTGAGCATCGTCAACAACGATAATGTACTGGCGGATAAGATAGCAATCGATCCAATAAATCTTAACCGGGACGAGAGCCACCTATTGGAAGATCTGAGCATGTACAAAGATTTTAAGTTGAAATCTAAGTTTGCGTCATCCAAATACTTAAATCTGTCGAACTGCTGGAACGCTCTAATAGTATCAACACCATTAAGACTTTCCTGTAAGTGGGCATATATGGGAGAACGCGACACTGAAACCAATCTTTTTAACTCACGAGATACTGACAGATAATATCTTTGATAATGGAAGTAGGCAAAAGATGAAATAATGATGACAAATATGAAGGGCGGTATCACAATAGCCACAACTCCCAAGGTGAAAAGAGTGTTGATGCATGATTGGAAAAAAGCAGCAAAAGATCGAGGAAGAGCATCGTCAATTCTACCGATATCACTAGTGAACCGGTTCATAATCCTGCCAATAGGAGTTCTTTCAAAAAACGACATGGGAGCAGCAAACAATGACTTGGACATTCTATCGTGGATGTTTCTCGATGCCCTTATCGCCAAAAATCTCCATAACATGGCACCTCTGGCAAGGGCCATAAGACTAGAGCTGAATCCCAATATAGCGTAAACACCAATATATCTGGTGTAGTTCTGATTAAAACCATTTGACGAGTTTTGTTCTGCCCATTGCTTGAGCCAATAATTAGCACTCACAGATAATGACAGAGAGAACAAAAGGCAAACAATCCACACAATACACCCAGGAACGGAAGATGCTTTAATGTACTCGGCGTACACGTTCCATTTCACCTTTCCCATTGCTGACTTTTCAATTGTCTTCTCTGTTCGGTTCTTTTTGACAGTTGCTGCTTGTTCCTCTGGCTCATTTTGTTCCGATGATGATTCTGTTGTCACAGCTGTGATAGAAGAATCAGGGACAGGTAATACAGATGGGATTACTGGAGCAGTCGGATCTGTTGGAGGCACAGGAGCCTGAGCTTCTGGAGTGGGCGCTTGATGGTAGATGTTGGAAAGAGATTTAAATGTATAAGGAGCTAATACTGCACCTTTTAATGAGCTATTACTAGTGGTACGAGTGATGGTGTTACCATTAGTGAATTCTTCAGCAATTTTGTCTTTTGATGTGGTTGCAGAAGGTCCTGGTGATTGCAGATTGCTAGTCGGACCATTTTTACCAAATTCCTTCAAAAGCTCGTATAATTTTCCGGTGGCGCTATCCTCTTTTTCTAAGATTGAATCAAAGGTGCCGCTTTCAACAATTTCACCTCTTTCGAGTAAATCAATGGAATTGGAATAGTTCAAAACCAGTAATGAATTGGTAGCTAAGATTATAGTTTTCGACTTCAAAAGTCCACTTTCTCGAGATAAAACTTTTTCCGTGATTTGCTTCCCAACATGGCTATCTACTGCCGACAAGATATCGTCGAGCAAGTAAACATCGCTACGAGCATAAACAGCTCTGGCCAAAGAAAGTCTAGCCTTTTGCCCACCAGAGAGAGAGATTCCTTTCTCACCAACAAACGTTTCGTCGCCATCCGGTAACACTTCGATATCAGGTAACAACTGACAACATTCGATCGTTTTGTCGTAAAATTCTTTTTCATACTTATGGCCGAACAAAATGTTATCTTTCACGGTCGAGTTCATAATCCATGGGTTTTGGGCACAGTATGCAACGGATCCTTTGACAGAGATGTATGGAGTGTCATGCACCGGGTCAACACTATTAACGGCCTCAAAAACACCAAGTAAACTAGTAAGGAAGGTAGATTTTCCACTTCCAACCTTGCCGACAATACAGTGCAACTGGCCCTTGCGTGCCACAAAATTGATGTTTTTAAGGGCATATTTCACGGAGGTGATCCTGGATTCTATGTCAGCATCGTCATTTTCGCCTCTAGAAGGATCAATTGGTTTCTCCCATAAAAATGAAGTATTTTTTATCTCTACCGTAATCTCTCCATCTACTTCTGCTTTTGGTAACCGCTTAACTTCTTCTTTATTAACTTCACTTGCGACCAAGAATTTGGCAATTCTCTCTAGTGAAATTCCTGAGTCGATCAACTGAGTGATTGTGGCTGGAAATTGTACCAACGGAGACGAGAGCATATTGAGCAATGATAATGTCGGGAATACTATATCTGAAGTCAATGGTTCGTTCAGGGTAATAGCATACGTGGAAAATGTTACAAAGGATAATAAAAATGGAATCAACAACCATATGAAGTTTCCACAAATATTCACTGTTCTGATCTTCTTCAAGTTCTTCAACTCCTGATTAATTCGGATATCCTGTAATTTTTCATTCATTGGCTCTTCCCAAGAGTAGAGTTTGATACTCTTGATGGAAGTCAAAATTTCATTAATTATTCTGCTTCTAGCATCTTTGAATCGCATTTGAGTCTTGCTAAGTCTTTTCAGGTATCTGATAATGACAGAGTTCAAGGGGATCATCACCACAAGCACAAGAATACTTGCAGCCGTTGGCTTCCATCCAACCAAATAGTACAATGAAAACAAGCAAAGAATGAGCTCAACAGGAGCAACCACTATTGTTTGAATATTTTGAGTCACCTGTTGAATTCTGTCCACATCCACGGAAACCAAGTTGACAATGTCTCCCGTCGGGTTTGCAGCCTTTGCCTCCACAGAAAGATTTATAGATTTTTGGTACAATAGAGAAGTAAGCGATGATCTGCATCCCACTCCAGCTTTGAGAATGTAAATAAAATACTCATTATCAAAAGTTGTTTGTGCAATTGTAACACTAAACATTCCCAACGCAATAAGTATCCCCTTCAATAATGGATTGGTGTACACATCATCTTCTTCTACGGCTTCTCTATCACGGAAAAACTTGATCAAATGCCTGAGCAATTGCGGCTGAGCAAATGCCAATATCAGAGATCCGATCTCGCATAGAAATGCTATAAGAACGAGCGGACCGAAGGCTACGCTAAGCAGCTTGAACAAATACCAAGTGCTTCCCTTGCCCGTTGTAGAACCTTTCTCATATATGGCTCTGAGTCTTTGGGTGGAAAGCTCCGCCGAAAGTTCACTTGAAATGTTGGGCAAATCATCCAGGGATAATGTCTTATTGACGAACGCTTGTTTGATTAATGGGTTCATCCACGAGTATGTCATGTTGGAGTACATACTGGGTTCTTCAAGCTCTTCTTTGCGTCCTTCAAGAGTGAACTCATGGATCAACTTGTGAGTCGGTTTCCATAATGCGGATTCGTAAATTATAATGGAGATTGAGTTGATGATCAAAAAGAGCTCCGTGCAAAACAACAACGAGTCGTTTCCAGCCTGGGTGAACACTAACACTGGCCACTGAGTGAAATTGTCTTGGAAAAAGAGTGCCACCTGAAGAAGTGTAATTAGCGGCCAGTAGGCCAACAATATCGACGAAGCAGTCGGGGATTTCGCCACTTCGATGAAATGCAATGGTAGCACAACCAAAACCAACGACAATGACACAGATGCAAGACCTAAAAACTTCGAGTCTGAATATCTCGAATGCAAATTTGTAGCATTCAACGTCAACGCCAAATACAACAAACTGTGAACAAGAACAGAGTTACACCTGATATAGTGATTCAAACCTGTGTTTCTCGGTAGCAAATTGCCGTACCATTTTGCGTGTTTCGGCCCTTTGAGCAAACTAATCAACTTGAAGCTGCATGCCAATGTAAATACAGCAGTAAACACCACATAAAGCCACGCAAGAAAGCATGGATTGAAAGCATTTTCTCCCTTTGGAGCAAGTGGTTGCAAGTACGCATGGATACCGCAAATTAGTTGTGGGTACTTGGAATCTCCGCTCCCGTATACTTGCGGCGAAAAAGCCTGTGCAACCGGTATCTCGGTCTGGGAAACAATTCCCAATGGAAATTGTGCCATACCTTGGGTTGGTGTAGCTGGATCGAAACGAGGGGAATAATGTATGCTTTTATAGCAACCAAATGTTTGATATATTTTCCTTCAAAAACCGGCGATAGTCGGCATATGGTGGCGAATCTGTCAATCTTGCATAATTTGGCTGTCATATATGTGCAGGATAGGGGAGCTGGTTTGAAGGCCGTAATCGTCTGAACATCCACATAGGCGGCGTTGCAACTACAATATATGGGCTATTCTATTCTTGCAAGAGATGAGACTCCAGGTAAGAAAAAAAAAAGACTCGATTCATTTTTGAAGTTACCCTCGGGAACAGATTTATCCATAGTACTGACTTAGGAGTCACCAAGACCGCTTATCGAACACTGTGTGCAGAAAGCGTCTATCTTTGTAAAAGCGGCTAAAGAAAGCGCGCGCAAAGTGTAAATTCTGTATACAAAATATTTTAACTCGGATTTTTGGTTTTGCTTCGGATCAGGGAAGCGCTCCAACCACTTACTAGTCCGTCGTTGCTTGGTTCTTCTCGCTGTAATCAAGTTCCCAACTGATGCGGCCTTACAGGGCATGTCCGTCCTCACAAGGCATCTGCCCCTTAAACCTTTTTCTTTTCACTAACGTGTTACACAAAGCACAACGCACATATGTTGTAACAACCAGTCACAACAGGCTCGCACTACTCTGCAGTTGCAACCCATTCCTCGTATTTTGAATTTTTTGTAGTCGAAGTAATTTTTCGGCCCCGCGATTCGGAGTGCTCGGACATTTTGGTACTTGAAGCGGTGAGCGCATGGATAAGAAATTTGCCAGACCCTAGGGTGGTTCGGGCCAGCCAAAGCAAGTGTGACAACCAAAAAATAAGGCGGCCATTGCTTTGACAAGCAGGTCCATTTCCAAATGAACAGAATGTGGGGGAGGAGGTGGTGGCCTATATTGTTCCTGTTACCCGTCTGCCCATCTTCTCTTGCATACACTTGTCGTCGTCAACTCTTTGCGACTGAGTGACCCCTTTCATTCGCTGCTGACTGTCTTCAAGTTCTATGATCATCAAAATGCTCAGCTTACCTTTCTTTCCGCCATGCCTTGCAACCGTGTGTTAGCACTTGAATCAATGTTTTTTCTTTCTTTTTTTTTATTTTTTTTTTCTTACTTTGCACTTGCCGATTCGGCCCCGTTGTTCTTTTGCTCGCTGAAACCGTGGTAGTGCCGCAAGAAAAAAAAAAGTATGGGGAGTAGAAAAATTCGCGTTGCTGAAACCTTCGTGCCGGTTAACCACCTACCAACCAACGGAGCCGGTACGGAGCTGGAATGGGCAATTGGCGCTAGAGGAAGTCAATGGCCCGTCTTCTGTGCTTATGTCTTTCAATTGAGGCCCATTTGTCTGGTACGGCTGTCAAATAAGTGCCACTGATCAGCCTATGAACCTGGGCCCTCTCTGCTCTGCAGCCTGCGGATTGGAAACTTAGGCATTTTGATTGGCTACTCCTGTAGCCAATTTACTTTTTTTTTTTTTTCTGATCCATCCATCCAGTCTGTATGGAAAAAAAATCTCCCTTCCCCCCTCGTCCATCCCCCAATCCGGTGCTATTTAATACACACTGATTCCCTTCATTTCATTATTTGTTTGATCCTTTTTTTTTTTTTTTTCCCTTCTTTTTACTCCTTCTGTAAGTTGTTCTGCCAATCCATTCACCATGCTTTCCGCAAGAACATCAATCTCCAGAACTTCCCGCCGTGGCCTTGCTACTGCAGGCTTGACCAGAGACTCGAAGGTTCACCAGAATCTTCTTGAGTCTCACTCTTTCATCCAGTACAAGAAGCATCTTGAAAACGTTGAAATTGTCAAGAACAGATTGAACAGACCATTGACATACGCAGAAAAGATTTTGTACGGTCACTTGGATGACCCTCACAACCAGGATATCGAGAGAGGTGTCTCGTACTTGAAGTTGAGACCAGACAGAGTTGCTTGTCAAGATGCCACTGCCCAGATGGCCATCTTGCAGTTCATGTCTGCCGGTATGGATGCTGTTGCCACTCCATCCACTGTCCACTGTGACCACTTGATCCAGGCCCAAGTTGGTGGTCCAAAGGATCTTGCCAGAGCCATTGACTTGAACAAGGAGGTTTACGACTTTTTGTCTTCTGCTTGTGCCAAGTACAACTTAGGTTTCTGGAAGCCAGGTTCCGGTATCATTCACCAGATTGTGTTGGAAAACTACGCTTTCCCAGGTGCTCTTTTGATTGGTACTGACTCGCACACTCCAAACGCTGGTGGTTTGGGTCAATTGGCTATTGGTGTTGGTGGTGCTGACGCTGTCGATGTTATGGCTTCTTTGGCTTGGGAATTGAAGGCCCCTAAGATTATCGGTGTTGAATTGACTGGTAAGATGAGCGGCTGGACTTCTCCTAAGGATATTATCTTGAAGTTGGCTGGTATCACCACCGTCAAGGGTGGTACTGGTTCGATTGTCGAGTACTTTGGTTCTGGTGTTGAGACCTTCTCCTGTACCGGTATGGGTACCATCTGTAACATGGGTGCCGAAATCGGTGCCACCACCTCTGTCTTCCCATACAACAAGTCTATGGTTGACTACTTGAACGCCACTGGTAGATCTGAGATTGCCCAGTTTGCTGACGTGTACAAGAACGACTTCTTGAAGGCTGATGAGGGATGTGAATACGACCAAGTGATCAAGATTGACTTGAACACCTTGGAGCCTCACGTTAACGGTCCATTCACCCCAGACTTGGCTACCCCAATCTCCAAGATGAAGGAGACTGCTAAGGCTAACGGCTGGCCATTGGAAGTTAAGGTTGGTCTTATTGGTTCTTGTACCAACTCCTCTTACGAGGACATGACCAGAGCCGCCTCCATCATCAAGGATGCCGCCTCCCACGGTTTGAAGGCCAAGTCCATCTACACTGTCTCCCCAGGTTCTGAGCAGGTCAGAGCCACCATTGCCAGAGACGGTCAATTACAAACTTTCGAAGACTTCGGTGGTGTCGTGATGGCCAACGCCTGTGGTCCATGTATCGGTCAATGGGACAGACAGGACATCAAGAAGGGTGACAAGAACACCATTGTCTCGTCTTTCAACAGAAACTTTACTTCCAGAAACGACGGTAACCCAGCCACCCATGCATTTGTTGCCTCTCCAGAAATCACCACCGCTTTCGCCATCGCTGGTGACTTGGGCTTCAACCCAATCACTGACTCCTTGAAGGACGCTGACGGAAACGAGTTCAAGTTGAAGGAGCCACAAGGTGTTGGTTTGCCACCAAACGGTTACGACGCCGGTGAGAACACTTACCAGGCTCCACCTGAAGACAGATCCACTGTCCTGGTGCAAATTGCCCCAACCTCTGACAGATTACAAAAGTTGACTCCATTCAAGCCATGGAACGGAAAGGACGCTGAGAGATTGCCAATTTTGATCAAGGCTGTTGGTAAGACCACCACTGACCACATTTCTATGGCTGGTCCTTGGTTGAAGTACCGTGGTCACTTGCAAAACATCTCCAACAACTACATGATTGGTGCCACCAACGCCGAGAACGGAGAGGTTAACAACGTCAAGAACCACTACACAGGTGAGTACAAGGGTATTCCCGAGACCGCTGCTGACTACAGAGATGCTGGTCACACCTGGGTGGTCATTGGTGACGAAAACTTTGGTGAAGGTTCTTCCAGAGAGCACGCTGCCTTGGAGCCAAGATACTTGGGTGGTTTCGCTATCATCACCAAGTCTTTTGCCCGTATCCACGAGACTAACTTGAAGAAGCAAGGTTTGTTGCCATTGAACTTTGTCAACGTTGCTGACTACGACAAGATCCAGCCAGAAGACGAAGTTGACATTGTTGGATTGACCACTTTGACTCCAGGTAAGAACTTGGTCTTGAGAGTTCACCCAAAGAACGGTGAGACCTGGGAAACCGAATTGTCCCACACCTACAACAAAGAGCAAATTGAATGGTTCAAGTACGGTTCTGCCTTGAACAAGATGGCTGCTGCCACCAAATAAGCGTGAGTCATGTTAGTTTAGGCTACAAGCAATAAACGAACACAGTACACAGTGTATTTATAATAGGTTTTGCTTGACTCTAATGTATAAATTTATTCGTTTTCACAATTGTAGCAAGTATGAAAGCAAGGTAGATGTCGTGTTGACCATTACCTAGGAAGTGCGGAGTCTATTACCTATAGAAGAGACAAAGACCCTGCCTCAATTCCTTATTGGCTCCTTGACCCTAATTTGTATACATGTCCTACTATATCGTTGTTCAACGACATATTGTTAATCCATAAATGCAGGTACATATTGCTGGTAGAGGGCTCATGTCTTCACTTCAACCATCATGGGTATCGCTGGGGAGCTTCTGCTCCAAATGAGTGCAAGAAATTGACTTCGTGGCCAAGCTGGTTAAGGCGTAAGACTGTTAATCTTGAGATCGTGAGTTCGATCCTCACCGAGGTCGGCTTTCTTTTTTTGCCGAAACCGATCCAGTCAGTGTTAGGTAATTGAACTTTCTCTCAGCAGTTCTACATTGATTCAATACTTGATATCTCTGTTTTATATACAAATATGGCTTCTTACCGGAGAAGGTGCTCGGCTCTTTTTTGTGGGGTCCATACAAGGAGGCCCTTCCTCTCTCATTGTCTCCAGAAGCTGTAGTAAGCACAACTCATATCCTGATTCTTATGCTGCGTTCCTTCCATCTATCCTAGCCTATCACCACCTTGACATTAGCACCCTAATGATGTCTCTTGAGTGGTTCAACAACAACCTTTTCAAACGTGAACATTTGAGAGATGGCAGACTGCCTCGTCAAAACGCTGAGGTTATTAACTCCTTCATTGTAGAGATTAGTGACAGTTTCAGGGTCCTTCACACCTTTGTTCTCTTTGAATCCTTGCAAGACTCTGCGCTTCGCATACTCTCTAAAATTATAGTTGTCAAACTTGTATGCCTTTTCTAAAAGCTGCTTGTAAAGCGTCAACACTTGTTTGGAGGTAGTCATGCTGGCAAAACTGAAGAAGAGTGAAAAAGAAAGGCAGTGGAGGCTTTCTGTCAGCGCCTTTGAAATCCAGAATTTTATTTATATGCAGAACGGAGTATTCAATATGACAATTTAGTGCGTCTGATGCTTGCAATGAGAGTACAGTCACAATAGGCGATTACCAGGTCAGTACCCAAAGCGACTACATGGAAGTGATTAGGGAATGTCTCTATATCAATACTAACTCTTATTTACTTCTGGCGTCTTCTGGCGTTGCTCCAGACTCTCCTAAATCCATGTTAGCCATCATCTCTTCTAAGTCTTTGTCGGAAAACTTCTTTGTCTTCTTCTTTTTCAGTTTCTTTGCGTTTGCCTCGGCCATTAATTCCTCGAATACTTGTGCTTCTTCTGCTTCCTCTGGAGATCTCTGGATCGTTAACATAAGCTCTCCTAAGAATTTCACTCCTTGTGCTCTCACTTGTCTCTCTTTTTTCGCAGCTTTTTTATCGCCCAAAACAAGGTCGCACACTTTGTTTAAGATGCCCGTGACTTCAAATTTAGTTGCTGCCCACGCTGCCCCCACTATTTTCCCTGTTATGAGTCTCTCCATCTCGCTTTGTCTGGCTCTCTCTTCGGTTGTGAGCTCAATTCCTAACGCTTCCTTAGTTTCCAATAGCTCCATTTCTTGTTGCATCTCTACAACCATTGACTGAATGTTCCACGCGCTCTTCAAAATCGAGTACCCGTTTTTCACTGTGTTGGATTTGTTTTTGATCGACAGGTAAAACTTGGTGACACCAAAGCTTTTCATGGCATTGAGCGCTTGTGTTGCCTGTTCCACGTATATTTTACCAATAAGGTGAAGCAACTCGATTCCAAAACTCTCAATTTTCAAGTCTTCAAACTCCACCGTGAGTTGTTGCGTATAAGCCCGGAGTCCGTCAGAGGATTTGTGCACCGACTCGTATTTTTCTATTCTTGCGAGGAGTTTTTCTGCTAATTGATTCACACGCTCCTGCTTTTTCTTCTTATTTTCTTCGTGTATACGGATGATCTCTTCTCTTTGCTCTCTAGTCATCTTTGCCTTCTTCTTCTTTGCCGCTGCAGAGCTGTGAGTTGCGTCTGACTGTTGTTCCAATTGATCGTGGGTCCCTGGTTTGCTGAGTTGAGAGCCGTGATCACGGCCAACGGGCTGCGCGGTTGGTGAAGTGGAGCCGGTATTGCCTGTGGTTGCACTTGCAGTCGAGGCTGATGCAGCAGCTGTGGCCGCCACTTTTTCTCCGACGCTTGCCTTCGCAGTCGCATCATACTCGGCTTCCCCGTTCGCATCAGCAGTAGTGCTAGTTCCAGCGGCAGTACCTGAAGCGGAGGGTGGGTTAGAAGCTGCTTCTTCGCCATCGCCCATAACTTCGGATGCCTGCGACAACTCATTCATCATAGAAAGCTCACCGATCCAGTCCTTGAACCCTTCGCCACCAAACACTGATGAGAAAAACTCAGATGGATCCATCTCGGCAGCTCCTCCAGGACCTCCATCTCTTTTCAAGCCTTCAAGTCCAACCTCATCGTAAATGGCCCTTTTTTGTGAGTCTTGAAGCACTCCGTACGCTTCGCCTAGCTCCTGGAACTTAGAGGCAGCTTCTGGGTCGTTTGCATTCTTATCTGGATGGAGTTTAATGGCCTTTTTCCTGTATGCCTTTTTCAACTCCAATTCTGTGGCTGTTACCTCCACTTCGAGAATGTCGTAGTACGTGGTGTCTTTGACCATTTTCACGTTATAAAGCTTGCGGGTATCGTGATTAGAGTGCTAGCTTCTTAAAGGGTTGGGTGTCCTGTTATTGACTCAAGGCATCGTGGTTCCTTCAGTGCAGGAGGCATGTTGTGGCAAGAAGTTACACAAACCGGAAGATTCGGAGCTTACGGTACTTAATTCATACGAGACAACTTAGATCCGTGAAGGCATATATAAGACATGTGAGAAATGGCAACAATACAGGCTCGAATGAAGATGTTCCTTCCGGGAAAGGCAAAAATATATTTTTGGGGTAAAAAGGTTGTAGTTGTTGAAGTCCGAACACATGCCCTCTATTAGGCTGCAAAAAGAATAAAAGAAGTAAACTATGAAAACGAGTGAAATTCAAAAACTACAAACCACATGCAGCCACAAAAGAGCGCAGTTCTGTTCATTTACTGGAAGCACTTGCTAAAGCTATGTTGTGCTTTGTTTTGTTTGGACACTCTTCGCATCCACTTACCCTTTTCAATGGCACGGCTCCATGATCTCAAACCCAAACTAGTTGCTGCGGCTATCGCGACGTTTGTCTTTCAGGAGTACTTAAAAACACGTACTGTGTATAAGTACGCTGGACGTGCTATTTTAGGTCTAAGAACAGGGTACACTAATTTAAACTAAAAACCTCCATCTTCTTTTACCTCACCAGCATTTTTAGTTTTTAGCTTATATTATAGCATTCTCGGCATATTATACCCTACTGGTACTGTAGTCATCATTCCTGTAATGTGGGCTACTGTTAGCCACCTCTATATCTGCAAAATGTGGTTATCGCGGAGACTCTACCGATATTCCTTTTTTAATGCTCACTTCTATGATGTTAACCTTTCTTCATTCTCACTCTGAAATCGTGCTGCATTTTTTGCACCTAAAAGAAAATAGAAGAAAAAAAAAAAATAAAATAAAGGTGTAACAATTTAAATGCGGGGCTTGGTTTTTCGGCTACGATCGACAGTACTCCGTGCTACTTGCAACATCTCCGAGAGCAAGGTCGCTTGAGGTGCCAGAGTGGCCGAATACTTGAACTTGCACATCACATCGATAGCCCATACATGTATGTACTTGTATGTTGAATTTGGAGCTCGAATGAGAGCTTTGGTCGTCATAAAACACACATTGGTTTGCTGTCCACCGGTTTCGGCTCCGCGAAGACATCAAATTCCTTTTTCTGCATTGTGATGCATTAGGTGTACGGCAATCAAGTCATCAACCATACTCCGATTTGTATATATAAGGGTGGGAGATAGTCTTTCGTCCTGTCCTTACACGTTAAACACACATATATACGCAATAGTAACACACGCACAAAATGCTGCTACAGGCAACCATAAATTTTGAGTCGACTGCGCAGAGCGTTGCAAGCCAAACGATTCCCCACGATAGACCTACCAATAATGCGGGGGCCACCACCTCTGCAACAGCTCCTAAGTCTACAACTGCAACTGTCACAGGTAATTCCACTGGCACCTCAGCAGAGCTCACGGCTGTTGTTGAAAAAGAACTTGCCGATCGCCTTGGGGATGCTCATCTAAACATTTTACCTAGAAATAAACTCTTGGTCTGTCTCGGGGCCCTTTCACTTGGACTTTTCTCTAGCTTCACTGATCAAACGTCTATTCTGATTGCTTTGGCTCATATTGCTGGGGATTTAAATGCAGAGACATCAATTAATTGGGCAGGTACTGCTGCCTTACTTGCCAATTGTGTGTTTCAGATTTTGTTTGGTCGCCTATCAGATATATTTGGCCGCAAGGCAGTCTTGATGACATGCCTAGTGATTCTTGCCGTTGCTGATCTCGCATGTGGATTTGCACAAACCGCGATCCAGTTCTATATATTTAGAGCGTTTGCAGGGATTGGAAATGGTGGGATCCAGTCTTTGACAATGGTGATATGTAGTGATATAGTCACTTTGAAACAAAGGGGAAAATACCAGGGGTATTTGGTTGCAAACGTTGGGTTGGGAAATGCCATTGGCCCGTTCATAATGGCTGCATTTATCACCCATAGCTCGTGGAGAAACTTCTATCATTTGATGACCCCTTTGGTCCTTCTTGTGGCCGTGGTGATATTTTTCTTGGTGAAGAATGACAACACCACGCAAAACTTGAACAAAGTGCTCACACATAGACAGAAGTTTGCCAAAATTGACTATTGGGGGATGTTTTTCTCCAGTGCTGCTTTGACTATGATTTTGGTTCCTATGAGTGGAGGAGGATCGACTTATCGCTGGGATAGTCCGCTTGTGATTGCCATGTTTATCGTGGGAGGCTTATGCTTCGGCGGATTTTTGTTGGTTGAATGGAAAACCCTGAAGCTCCCTATGATACCGTTGAAGATGTTCCAAAAACGCTCCCTTAGTGTGATTTTGGGGTCTAACTTTTTCTTCGGAATGGCTTACTATGGGTTCATGTATTATGTCCCGTACTATTTTCAGATTATTCGTGGAGTTGGCGTTATTCCTGCTACTGCTCTCATGTTGCCACTAGTGCTTCCGCAGTCCATCGTTTCCATTATAGCTGGTCGGGTAATTTCCCATACAGGTCACTATTTACCTACAATAAAGACCGGATATTTTATTTGGTTATTACTGAACTGCCTATTGGTGATTTGGGACACAAACACCAATTATGGGGCCTGTGTGGTGATTTTGATGGTCATGGGGTGCGGTGTGGGGTGTACTTTCCAACCTACAATGGTTGCTGCTCAAGCGCATGCTAAGAAGTCGGCAAGAGCAGTGGTCATCTCTGCCAGAAATGTTATCAGATCCTTGGGTGGTGCTATAGGTATTGCAATAGGCTCACTTATTGTTACAAACTCTCTTTTGGATGAAATATCTAAGGCTGAAAAGAATCCACTGCAATACGCAGACATTTCCCTTTCCTATTTGAATAATCTCAAACTGCACATCTACTCCCCTATAACCGTCGAGGGATTGAACAAAGCACAAGAACATGTGGTGAAAGCCATGTACATGAAGGCAGTGAAGAATTTTTTCTACTTAAATATTCCTTTGATTGCAGTTTGTTTCTTCACTTCATTTTTGGTGAAAGATTTTGGACTTCAGTGCATAGACGAAGATCCGGAAGAAATCAAGGGAACACAAACAATCGATATAGAGAGCAAGAAAGCAGTTGAGAAAGCTGAAACGAAGGCTAAGGATTCCTAATGTGTTCCGTTTAGCAAGGGATTTATTTCATGCGCAAATAGTTGGCTGCAAAAAAGTAAAAGAAAAAATTAAGGGTCCTTTACAGATTCAAAGCTAATTCGCCAGTACTTTCTTATTGATTCTTACATTCCTATAGATATACGATAGTTATGAGATATGTCAACAATAACCGGTGGTACTGTAAACAATCTTGTGATATAAGAATCCATTACCTTCTTTTATTTTGATCTATATATATATATACACAAACAACAGAGCCTACGCCCGGTTACCCAAGACATTCTTTAGTATGTCATTCACATCAAGGCCCAGATTCTTGAGGGTATCCATGCCTTCGGAAATAAAATCATTCACTCGCTCGTCTTGAAAGAAATCCTTGGCATAGTCCTTAGCCTGTTTGATAGTATCTCCATCAATTTCAATATCATTGTCGCCAAAGCTGAATTTCAAGGGCCCGCTCGTCAAGGCATTCATACCGCCATTCAATACGGACCAAATTCCACCGTTGGCAATTGAGTAGCCATACCTCACAAAAGAATCAAAATAATCACCTGGAGTCACATCACCTTCAAAGATCGAGCCCCGTCCACCAAATTGGGATGCACCCCAGGAAAAAATGCTTTGGGCATATTTCAAATCCTGTGAGAACAACTTTGATCCTCTCACATATACCAACCCTAAAAGCACAACCATCATCATGAACAACGACATTTTCACGAGCGATACAATAAAGTTGATCCACATTGTGATGATTCTTCTTGCCAACCGGTACGCGACGTAGAGCCCTACAAGCATAAGCGCATAGGTTGTAGCTTGAGGGTACGTATTAAGGGAGTATTCCAAAGTGAGGATTGCATAGCGCAACAGGACAGCGAGAACAGACACAAAGTGGCTCAACACAGTCACAGAAGCAGATTGCCACGACATGAGCGATACAATGAAGAGCAGGCTGGAAGTAGAGAAGTGAACAGATTCGGCCTTCCTCTTTTTGCCAGACAGCAGGACACGTATGCCTAGATGCAGGCCTCAGTAGCAATCTGGGGAAATTGCACATGATCTCAAAGAAGACATAAACTGCACAGACATTCGTGGTGTCGTAAAAAATTCAAAGTATCAGTCACTGATGAGATGTTACCATTACTATTACTTCGCCAAAGCTCTCCCTGAAACGAATACAAGAACACGGTGTGGACCCTAAAACCTTGAGACCGCAGAGACACTTTTGTGCAGGAACAAATAACCTCTTCAAAATCAAAGCAGGCCTACAAAAAAGTCCATATCCTAAAGGCGCCACCACATTCTGTACTAGAGCTGCGAGATGTCACTTCTTCGAGATAAACACATCCAATATGTCAAAAATCTAGATTCTAAAACGTCTCAAAAGTCATATGAGTACTGGCTCCTGGAGCATCTTCGTATGAATGGTCTTTATTGGGGAGTCACTGCCCTTCTCACCTTGGGGGCACTTGAAGAAACTTTATCTACGCAAGAGGTCATTGAGTACATCGAATCATGCTGGGACTCTAAGCGAGGCGGATATGGGGCCTTTCCAAAACATGACGCGCACATCTTGTCTACATTATCAGCCATTCAAATACTTAAAGTGTATGGATACGGTTCCACAGACAAACCGTTCCCTCACTATCAGGAAACCGTTCTGTATATAAAGAGTCTCCAACTTGCCAACGGTTCCTTCCAGGGAGACCAATTCGGGGAAGTGGACACCCGGTTTGTGTATACAGCCATTAACGCCTTGTCGATATTAGAGGCGTTGGATGAAGAATTGGTCACTAAAAGTGTTGACTTTGTGATGAAATGTGAGAATTTCGATGGCGGGTTCGGGATGGTGCCTGGAGCAGAAAGTCATGCGGCGCAAGTTTTTGTTTGTGTTGCAACATTGGCCATAGTGGATAAAATGCATTTGATCAAAAATCAAACCAAACTCTGCGAGTGGTTGAGTGAACGGCAAGTGTTACCCTCCGGTGGATTGAACGGGAGACCAGAGAAACTACCAGATGTGTGCTACAGTTGGTGGGTGTTGTCGTCGCTAGCCATATTGAACAAGTTGAGCTGGATAGATAGTCCCAAGCTCATATCGTTCATATTGACGTGCCAGGACGAAAAAGACGGCGGATTTTCAGACAGACCAGATAACCAAACAGATGTCTACCACACGTGCTTCGCGTTAGCAGGATTGAGTCTTCTTGAAAACCAAGAGCCCAAGAGCATCAACTCCCTTACACCCATAGACCCCGTTTACTGCATGCCCGTTTCGATCACAAAACACTTCAAGAAATGGTCCTAGAACAAAATGCCGCACTAACTGATTGATTCACAATACACATACACAGACGTGATATATTTTGTAGACGCATGAGCAGCTGAGCATCGTGTGGGAATTTTTTTTCTCTTGTTATGCTGCCAGGAAACCATGTGATATGGTACACTTGCAGCAAGCCTCATCGGGCTTATTGTTGGTGCCGCGGAATTCCCCCCTCCCCCATTTGAACTAATCGCTGTCAGTTTGAGGAAATTATTTCCTATGCATGCCTTTTCTTTGTCTCTCTTTGTTTTTCTTTCTTTTATTCCGTCTCACACATGTTGAGGAAGGTGCCATGGGTCCTTCAAAAAAGTACCCCCTGGTGACATTTTCTATGAGTACGCCATCTGCTAGCAGGGCTGTGCATTTCTCTTGCAGCACATGAAGAAGATGAGTATTGTACTACAGAGAACGCGTAGAAAAAGAAAGCCAAAAATAAGCAACGATTCCCCTGAAATGGATCTGATTGAAATATGCTATCCAAGGGCGATGACGCGAAAGCAGATCTGTTCGCAATAGATGGCACTCTACGCTCACCAACGCATGTAGCAATGTAAGACCAGGTGCAAGATGAAGAGCTGGCGTAGAGAGATGGATTGCATAGAAAATCTCTCAAGCGTAATGGCGAGATGCTACATAGCTGCGTCGGGGAGGTTCGGGGGGTGGGTATTTTTTTTTGGCGAACATAGGCAGCACATGACAGCAACACTTAAAAAATAAGATAATTGGCTATATTTTCTCGCTGAAGATTTTTTTTTAAGGCTGTGACTTTCGAAGCTCTGGTCTTGCAAAAATTCTTACCAAAAAATGCCTGGGAGTCGTTTTCGAGAGATACTCACCGGAGGGAGAAGCCTCCTTCGTATACCCCTGTTTGTTGGTCACTTCAAGCCACCCGGCAGGGTAGAAGCTAATTCCCCTACTTCCGCAACAGCGGTAAAAGAAGTAAATATATGTATACTAAAATAGAACCAAAAAAATAATCAGTCAATTAATAAGAGAAAAGAGGTACGTATAAAATTATCTGGAGGCAGAGAACAATACCTCCGCGTTGCCGTGATTAAGTTCATGCGTTTGCGAGACACGATGAAAAGAATAAAATATAAAATAAATAAAAAGGAGATAATGCTGATTTCATGGGCACGTTGTTAAATCTACAACTACACACATAAGTAAGAAAATCCCATATTCGAGCTGAACTGAAAGTGGTGCCCAAGCTCCCTCTGGGTGAGCCTGATCATGTGAAATTTCCTCCTCTGTTTGACTTGATCGCCAAGAGTAAAAGAGGTTAGAAGTCGGCCTGCCCCTGCAAAAAGCTCAAACAGTGGAACATTCCACGAGCGTCCCTCCACCCCAAGTCGACGACAAAGAAAGTTGGGTGGCAGCTTGCTTCATGCACCGCATTTCTGCGATACATCATTCTTCGTCTATAGTAGCCTTGGTAGATACCACAAACTTTTCTCCGCAGCTTCGCTCCGATTGGCGATATGCATCTTATGTGAAGGACATCTGTGTGGGATTGTTTTTTATCACATTGCAATATTTTACTACTAGAAAGGAAGGCTTAAGCCCAACCCCATGGAAAGAAAATATTACCCGCAGCTCGTTAGCTTGCTCAGCTCTTTTCTCTCAATTGGCCAAGGGCTACCGGATGCTACAAGCAAGCAGGGCGTTTACATGCACCCCATCCATGATAGATACTAGCCTTCTTTGCATTGGCAACCTTTAAGTAAATTCATATAACTGTAAATGTGTATCGTGCATTTAAGTCGAAACGCATGAGATTTACTAACGGATATTTAGATTCCACCGCCCTACGTCCTTCCCCCGGTTGCAGTATCTCCCCCTTTTTTGCCTGTTAGTTGTAGCACTCGCTAGCTTATTTATTTGTTTATCTGCTTGTATAGTGAGCTGCTCCTGAGGTTGACTGCGAAACCGCTAATCCTAAGGCTCCTTCGTCGTTTTCTACAATAGTCTGTTATTATTATCTGCTGTTACGACGAGGTTAAGGGTCCTGTCTTCTCTCTATGACAGGGTCAAGTATTAACATGTTCGCTTTTTTTCTTTCTCTTCTTCTTTTTTTTTTTTTTTTTTTTTTGCTTTTGAGAGGGGGGCTTTGTCTTGAATAAAGGGATGTCCGAGGTATTCACAACTTAGCCCCTCGGATATCTCCGATAAAACATCTTTGAATTGGTTGACGTTGTTTACGCCGCTCCTGCTATATTTGTTCTAGCTCCAGTGGCACTTAGTCACCAGTTTACTAATCTTCCAGAAAGAGCTGATAAGCTTTGTAGTCCACGAATAGTCGTTGGTGTAGGTCCAACATGCCTCTTGTCCTATCTTCGAGAATAACATCTCGTATTACCTGCTAACCAGACTCTATTCGTTTGTGTGTGTGTGTGTGTGTATGTGTGGGCGGCACTGGAAGGGTTGCATCAAAATTCAAAAAAAAAAAAAAAACGCTAACAATAAATAAAAGTGCGGAAAAAATAAAAATAAAATAGAAGCGCATAAAATTGCATAGAAATTATATATAAAAAAATAAATAATGGTTTATAAGAAAAAAAAATGAGGTTGGAAAGACGGAGCAAGCAGTTGCATTCTCGCTTAAAACTTCAACTGTCACCTCAACATACAAGCATAGGCTTTTACTAGGATAGTGCCTCAAATAACCCGTTTATAGTAGTCTTGCTGACCTTCATACCGACCCTAGCCGGCCCGAAGCCTCGGCCTTTAGCGAGAAATCAAAATCGCATCCATGGTATATTATTTTTCTTATTGTGTGGAAGAGGTGCGTCAGTTAGCATCAGTCACATTCAAGAGAAAAGTGCCGACATTGTAAACCTAAATTCTCTCGCCAAAAAAGCACTTGGTAGATCCAGCTACTTGTAACCGTACCGTTTATGTTTATTTTGTTGTATGTTCGTTAAATAAGTTGGTCCGTGACCGTAGCAGTTGAGGCTATTCTACGTTGGCCATGGGGATGGAGTTGTAGATAGAAAAATGCACCAACAAGACAAAAGCGCAGCCACTCTTTTTATGTTTGTCTCTCCAGCTCACCTCATATTTTCCACTCAAGTCAATTGAGTAGAAAGTTTATTGAATGCACTGGTTTCAGCGACTTGGGTGATGATGCAGATGAAGATGTAGTCGACGAGGGTGTCGGTGACCTGTTGTTGAAGGTTGGAGTGTTTGGGGACGCAGGAAATGTAGCGTTTTCCTCCTTTTTTATTTCAGTGTACTCTCCTCCATTCCTGGTTTCAGCCAGTCTCTTCTCGGTATTGCTGAGCTTGAAACGGTCCAGACTGGCTTTGGTTGCAGATTCGTTGTCCGCGTGAGTACCATTTGCATGAATGGCACTAATCCCGTTTGCTCCGTGAGTCAGACCTTCATTCTCATGAACGATTTCTTCTTCATGTTCGCCATCATCATTTTCTTCTTCTTCTTCTTCTTCCTTCAACAGGGATCGTATCTCCAGCTCCAGCTCACCTGTTGTTTTCTGTTCGAGTCCGTTAGATGTTACCGACTCCTTCGGGCTCTCTGTCAAACCAGAATGCTTCAGCTTTGGAGACATTTGAGTCACTCCGCTCACTAACCGCCGCCATCTGAACTGACAAGCATTTGGGGTTCTGTCTTCAAAGTATGATGACATTTCTCGCCATCCCAATTTTTGTACCTCTTTCAACTCTCGCAAGATACGATCCTCTTTAGAAGTCCAGATTGTTGAGTGCTTAGACTTTTTCCTCGGTTTGAAGGGCTGTGGGGGAAGAAGCATATTATTCGAATAAACCATATTTTGGTATTGGTGGGGATGGGGATAGTAGTACAGAGCAGAACTTTGTGGCATGTAGTATTGTGGATGGTAGTGGGCAGCAGTATATTGTGGCATTTGTTGATGGTGTTGGTGTTGGGCAGCATGGTGATGTTGGATTTGCGGTTGAACCAAGTGGAGCGCTTGCTGTTGATAATGCGGTGGTAATTGAGGTGCTACTCCACTGAGTGGAGACTGGCTGTTGCCCTGGTTATGCGTCTGGATATGCTGCCCACTTGACCCATTCATCACACCTTGTGGCGGAGGTAATAAGGGAGATGTTAGTCCCCGACTACTGTTGCTGCTGTTGCCAAAATGTTGTTGAGGTGCTTGAGCTGACTGCTGCTGCTGTTGCTGCTGTTGCTCTTGCTGTGGTTGGTACAGGTGTATATGAGGATGGTTCATCTCGGATACAGATCCAGCAGTATATTGAGGATGTGGAGACTGCTGGATTAAATGAGGTAATTGAGTGTGGCCATTTGTATAATCATACATCTGCTGTGGTTGTTGGTGCTGCAGTTGCAGGTGTTGGTGTGTTGTCAGCTGCAGCAGGGGAAGTTGAGGCATTCCAAGCTGTTGGTGCTGCTGTGAAGCATGCTGCGGGGCAAGATGCGCAGTCACCGTCAGCTGCTGCTGGAATGCATCATTCTGGACATCCCCTTGTAGATACGATATCGAAGGTATTTGGTTACTCTGCTGTCGTTTCTGGGAAATATTGTAATTATGCTGATTAAAGCCCAGGTTTTGCATAGCGGTACTTATCAATAGAGCCATCAAGGATCTCAAGGGACTCGGATTGGGGCGGGAGGCACAAAAGGAAGAATGTGGTGAATTCGACGGCAGTTAAGAGTGATATATCTGCACCGGTGTGATCCTCCGCTTGACTTTGATGGTGTTAGGGAGGTTTGAGAAGATCAAAAGTTGTCCCTGACTGGAGGATGGTTGTTGTATCCCTCTTGGTGTATCGATGTATATCGTTGTCTTTATGAATAAGCTTGCAAGGCAGGAGCTTTTAAGGGGATATACTCAGGATAATACTCTGGCTCGTCCCTGGATTGGCAAACAACTGTTGTTGTTGTTGCTCTGTAAACTTTTATGAACTTAACAACTTTTATAGAAATTGGTATGCTGCCACTTGCAAGACGTCGCTTTTATTTCGGAGCAGACCGTTCGTTTGTAATTGCTTTGGTCAAACCGGTGAAGAAAACAGCAGTTCTCCTTCAAGTTATATAAACACTGGTTGTGGTGTATAAGATAAGCCACTCAATCGTTCCTTTTCAATGGGTTTCAAAAAGTTATCGAAGTCGATTAAACGAAAAGGAAAATCGCTAACTGAAAATAAAAAAAAAAAAAATAGTCTGGAGAATAAAAATACTAAAAGCTTAAACCTTCTCTCTTTAAAGTTTCACGAGGAAAGGGAACCAACTCAAAAGCAACTCCTTTGGATGGCAACTTTAAGAGCGAAAAAAAGAAATTATATACTGGGAGATTCTTTTTGCTTTATATTCCCTCAGTGAATATCTTCAAATGTGTTTGATTTTATTGTGTTGCATAATCGAGGGGAAGGCAGTGGGACAAAAAATGAGTCGATGCAGCGTATGTAGTTTAAATATCAATTTCTTTTTTTTTTTTTTTATCCATGATCGTTTTATTTTATTTTTTTGTTAATGCTTATGAATAAAAAATAAAAATAAAATAAAAATAAAAATAAAATAAACATCTGCATTATTCTGCTGCGAAGGAAGAGAATCTCAGCTTCACTTTTTTTTTGATTATTCTTTCCATTACATCGCACCAAATTGCTTGGAAGATCTTATTCTTACGCAGTGACACAAATCGGTTTTATTGTTCGCCCTTTGTATGCAATATCTTTGAATTCTTAGTCCAAGTTTACATTTTTTTTTATATGTCATCGAATATTTCTTCACCTTGGTGTCCTTCAGAGATAAAAACACCAACCCCGTGCTATTGTTTGCATTGGCCACCACCATCCAGTTGGTTCTCAGGTTTTCTCTTGTTGATGAAGTAGCAAGTAGCCTACCGTGCATTATTGATACTCCATGCGCAAGCGCTTGAGAGGTATTAGTGGCTTTGCTGTGCATAGTGGAATTTTATTTCATAGTAACTTCTCGGTGCATGCGATTAGAAGACTAATGTGAGGAACGAGATGCTCGCTGTGCATACTCTTGTAACAAAAAATAATTCCAACATATTTAAAAAAAAAAAAAAAAATAGGCCGTCACGACGAATCTTCCCTTCACCATTGGATCAGCTTGCGCTATGAAAAGAACAGGAATTGTTATAGCAGCTATCTGTTGGAATGAAGGCTTCCAAGCTAGGTATACTATGCCAACCGGTTGCATCACTAAAAAAGAAATATCTCAAGCCCTTCAATCGACGTGCGGTGCCACACTCGGAGCCCTTCCCCCAAGGTCATCCCCCCACTCATCCCCCACCGCCGTCGCCCTAGAAACGCACTTGATACAGTCACAAGGAAATCACAGGTGTAGCAATGCCGCAACCAATCCTTGATACTCAACAATGCCCTGCTTGCACGCCCTTTACCGGAATATTTTCTCAACCAAATTTCATTTACGGATCATATATTTTTTTCGTTCACTCGCCTATTTCTTATTTTCTCATCCACTCTTTCTCTTTTTCAGTCCTTCCTTTTTGTCGGCCCCGTCACGGATATGTGCGTGCAAGGATTTTTCTTTAGGGCTATAATTCCGGCCATGCATGTAGCTCCTGATGAGAAATAGAACCGGGTGGAGGTTTACTGTAGCGGGTTTTGTCTATTAGCACGAATGTTTGCCTGGTACAACCTTGACGAGAGCCACGAACGTTGGATGATGCTGATATAAGGGCGTACACCAAGGCGGCTGAGGATCTAAGTGCTGTTTCCGTTGCATGTTTCAACTGTTACGAGCATTCTCCACGCGGCTACGCGTAATTTCTAATATCCTACGCGGTAGCTAGTGCTACAAGCGGGTCACATTTTGTTTCGCCGGCCATCTGCACCATAAGCGGCTTAGCAGTATCAGTAAGTAACACCTTTACCCCAATTAAGACAGCTGATGGCACCAGGGCAGCCCACAACGGCCTTAATGTAACCCCGTACTTTCTCACGTGCTAGTAACATCATGAAAAATAAAAAATCCACCATTGCAAAGCTAAACAGAGCGGGGGGATAGGGTTCCACATCAAATGCGAAACTGAAAGCTTCAGTACGGACTCGGCTGGATTTTTTTGTATCAAGTTTCCGCACACTGAGCATGCGGGTACCAGATAATGCTGGGCATTATCTGCCATTCGAAGTATCTCGAAGTGGCTGATACAGCTGCCAGCAAGGCGCTGCGCTGCGGTTTTACCGCGCACCACACCCCTTGTGCATCTAGACTTATAAACGATACGTCAGCAGCAGCATGCCAATCACCATATTCGATAAGGCTATACGGTTACGTTGATCTAGTGGTGATTACTACTGTGGGCGCGTGATAGCCAGCGCCACAAAACAAGTTTAGACGCCAGGATGTTTTCTTACCTTGGTTATTCATCTTGCATGAGTTTTGGCGATCATCACAATTCGACCGAGTCTCCCCGTGCTCCCCATCGACTGTTTAACGCCTCAAAATGCAAGATTGTACCTTTGATACTGTGTGCTCGGACATTTTCTTTTTCTCTCCCAAATTTAATTCCTATAAGCTTTGATGGCAATGCGGCTTCTCGCATTTATTGCCCAAATTTCTCTCTATTGGCTTACCTGGTTTGAGATAACTCCGCTCTGAGTTTCTAAGCTCCACCTCAGGTTGACTGTGGACCTCTTTTTCATAATTGATGTCACCCTACTCATGGAATATTCTCTTGCGCATGTGCTTAAATAAGGTTTTAATCTGCATTGGAGTCTGTCGTGCTTTTCCGAGCCAGAAATAACCCTGGCAATCACATCTCAAGGGGAACCGAGAAGCGTCGGTTTGCAGTAGAATGTTGCGTGTTCATCTTACACTAGTCTACCGCTTCGGCATGCGCTCAAATAATATTTGAGGTAGGCGGTACCTGCTACCTCGTAGTTTATGTTATATCTTTTTAGGCTGTTCTCCCTCATTTTTCTGGCCAATTTTGCTTTTTATTTTTTGCAAACGTACTCGTATGAGCCGGTCCAAATTACAGGCGAGCTGAGGTCTTTGCCTTCGGTGCAGGTAAAAATTGAAAAGAAAAGGCAAGTTTAGCCTAACTTCTACACAAAGTCTAGAGTTCTAGGGTTAGAGGGGGAAAAGGATGCAATAGTTTCCTGATTGCTGCCAGGTCACTTGCTTCTATCCTCGATCCCCCACTACACCAGTCTCTGAACGTATCCCACAAGCCTTGTTTGTATGAACGGAAGGCATGGCGGCAGCATGCATACCCAAGACAGTCTTGTTCTTATATTTTTTTTTTTTTGCTGGTATTACTTACGATTTTTCTTTTATTGTCTTTATTCATTAAAATTTTTTATATCGTATGTGTATGTGTGGTCTGCTTTTACCCACCATAAGAACCATACATTGCAGCCCATTCTTCATGTTGGCTCAACCCCTCAGGCAGCACACTTGGTCTGATGTACAGCAAGCTGGCAATGAAATCCTGTAAGCTGACTGGTCGGATTTGATCTCTTGGAGTGGCCAAGATCATATCCCCAAGACTTCGCAAGGGCCCCATAGCAGCATCTTTGGCAAGAGCGGTTATATCTGACCCGGAAAACCCTTGCGTAAGTTTAACAAGTTCGTCAAAATCTTCTTCTGTCAATGTATGCTTCTGATGGCCCAAAAGGTGATGTAGATGTACCTTCCTGGTTTCATTCTCAGGTAAGGGGATATATTGTCTGCGCACAAATCGACGCCTCGCTGCCTCATCAATTGCCCAGGGAACGTTTGTTGCACCGAGGATCAATACTCTGGTCACGTCTCCATCTGTTTGGGATGAGGCGTCTTTTCCTGCAGCTGCACTTGATAACTCTGACCATTGAATTAAGAATTCGTTCTTAATTCGTCTACTTGAGTCTACTTCGCCATCCGTCCTGGTGCTTAAAAGTGAGTCTATCTCGTCCACAAACACAATTGAGGGGGATAGTTTCCGTGCAAGCAAAAAAAGTGCCTTTACTAGTTTTTCTGACTCTCCCAAGTATTTTGATGTCAACGAGGATGCACTTATTGAGAAAAATGTTGACTTTGACTCGGTTGCTACTGCTCTTGCAAGCATAGTCTTACCTGTCCCCGGGGGCCCGAATAAAAGTAACCCTCTTGCTGGCTCTCTCAATCCACTGAACAAATCTGGTCTAAGGAATGGGTACACCACTGCCTCTTTCAACGAATTTTTAGCACTTTCTAGTCCAGCAATGTCATTCCAGTGTACCTCATCTCCATGGATCACAATGTCATTCAAGATTTGTTTCCCTGAATCGAAATCGATCCCTCTAATTGACATGAGTAGCTCGTTTTCCTGGTCATCATTCATTGCCCCATCCGCTTGTGGTTCCGGCAGTTTTTGAGTTAAATCAGGCTCCTCCCGTTTACCTTCTTGAGGTTGAGTTTCGTATCCGCCCAATATGTCATCCATAGTTGGAGAGTGAATTTCTGCTACTGGAGCTGGCAGAGCTACTTTCTTGGTTTGTGCTTTTGACTTTGGAGTCTTTGTTGCGCCATTGGAAGTGCCTGCACCTGTCGCAGCAGGGCCAGCTTTCTTGACGTAGATTTTAGGTATCAAGGTAGGTGTGTAAGTTGTAGATTTGGCAGGATTCACAGATGTCGACGAAGGTTGTTGTTTTGCGTGTCGCGGACCTGTCGCCAAGTTGGCTGCCTTTCTAGAAGTGGCGGCCGATGCAGATGGAGTGTGTGTAGTATTAGAGGCAGAAGCTGTGGCTCCTCCTCCGGCGGCAGCGGCCTTCTTTCTTGCTTGTTGCCGCATGATTTCGCCAACGTTTAGCGGTTTCGGCTTATTGTATATATACTTTTTCGGTGCAGGTGGATCATTGGAACCGCTCGAGTGTCCATTAGCACTCGACGGTGTTCTAATATCTGGTGTACTCTTCGACGCCAGCGCTAATGCTGGCGGCTTTGGTGCTGGACTACTTCCGCGAGTACTCCTTGACGGAGGAGGTGGTGGTGGTACCAAGTTTTTAGACTCCTCTCTATGCAAATCGTCCATTGACTGGGCATGAACACTGTTATTAGACAAACCTAGCCCACGAAGGTCTTCATCAAGGTCTATTAGGTCAGGAGTAGGCAGTCTTGTATTGACACGTTCCCAGTCCTGGTCGAAATCAGCAAACGGCGCACTTCCGGTGGAGGCCCTTTGAGCCGCACTAGATGTATTTGTGGGAGCCGATTGCTGTGATGGCTGTCGCCAAGATACCGATGCTGCTTTTGTAGCATTAGCTGTGTTGACACGACTGGTACTGGCTGCTTGTGGGCGCAAACTCTTCAACATCAGCCGGCCCTGTGTCGACGACGAGAGCGAACGTGAAGACGGAGCGTTAGAGTTACGCAATGACGGTACCGACATGCTGCTTCCAGAGTTCGATGACGTAATTGAAGAAGCTGAGATACCTGTCTGAGGAGTTGGCGCTGGCCTTTGCAAGCCATTTCGGCGCTCATTTTCATCTATTCGCATTTGTACCCGAATCAAGTGGCGGACGTTTTGATCCCGTATATCTTTTAGCTCTTGGAGAATTCGCAACTCCTCTTCGTCGTATCTGGCGGAATTTTTGTCAAATATATCAGTCTTGTAGAGCATCAGGGTGTGAAGACTCTTCCAGCCGTTCAAGGCAAGTTCTAGACGGTTTTCCTCCTCGAGGGTCAAATTCTGCACTGATAGATTACAGCAGTCATCATAAGCACGCTGTAACTCCTCGAGATTCGTCAATTGAGGGGGCTTTCTTCTCAGAAACATGTCTCGTACAGTGAACGCTTAGTGAGTAAATAAAAAGGGATGGAGTGCAGTTTTAGTCTCACACAAGTGAGCCTGGAGATCGGTGTGTTGGTTAAAGGCTGTATGCAGTGCGATAAGTTAAGGTAGTTGCTGCGAAAAAGAAGAGAGAGGGCGGGAGCAGCCACTGCAGAAGCGGGAGCTCAGACCAGAAGCAATAATATGCAGCTGATAGAAGATGGGAGGTAACCTTGTTAGTCTGCACCTAATTCTCGTTCAATATAGACGGTAATATGTGGTGTTTTGCATGAGTTCCAGATGTAAACGGTGAAGAACAAAGAGGCTTTAGCGATGCATTTTTTGCTCCTCTGCCCCTCTTCTGATCTGTTGCTACAAAGTTCGCGCGCCAGAAATTTTCAGACAAGAAGAAAAAAAAAAAAATAGCCGATCATTTGTCGAATAGAGAACTTCAGCGCCCCATCACATCTCTTGATGTGTCGTTGTGGTATATCAGCAGAGATTACGCTTCTTATTCACTACATTCATCGACTGCTTGGGGCGTGATCTACAATGTCGTGGCTTAACGGGATATAGCAAAGTGTGAGTCTTTAGCCATATACTTTGTAACCACTTATTTATCTGACCGGAAATTTATCAACAGCAAACAACAGAACGCTAAGTCCTTGCAGCCAGCTAGACGCACTCGACTTCCTAAATTAATAGGCAAATCAAGTTGTCATGCTCCACCCAAAAGAGATGGTAAGACTACAAGATCTAAGTGAACCAACTGAAACTGTCAAATTTCTGTTCCGGCGTCAACTTTCAATAGGGAGAAAAAAGAGTAAAAGAAAATTGATTCTTGCATGTACAAACTTCCTTTTATGCAATCTGCGGCTTGTCCGGGTAATACAAACTAGGCTACTTTTTTTGCAGCAATTTGGGTCTACACTGGCATGAGGACACTGGCATGGGGGAACCTTTACTCGCTACTTAAAAGAAAACCTCCTTAAACTCGAACTTTTTTGATGATGGTTGGTACTCGGCATAGTTTAATTTTCTAGAAGTGCCTATCAATGAACCGACATTAACCACTTTGCATCCGTTATAAGTGACTTCAAATGCTCCACAAGTCGAATCATTCATAATAAGGATGGTAGGTAGCGGCTCGATACGAAGTGTGTGCTCGTAGTAAGGTCTCACCACTTTTAAATCTCCCTTGAATGGTTGCAAGTTGCCTTGATCAAGAATTGTCTTCACTAATTTTCTAGCTTGTTCGATTTTTGTAGGAACATATGTTTCCGATGAGCTAGGGAAAGAATTGGTAGCATAAGGAGCAGAAGCCTGTGGTTTGGATCTCACTTCGTTAGCTGCTATAATGTTGTCAATATCAATATCTCCACCTCTTCCGTCTCTTTCCTTTTCCTTCTCCTTTTCGAGAATTTCTCGTTCCATTTTTAAGTCACTTTGGAATATTATATCATTGATCTTCAATTTTTGGCTAATGTCGTCTCTCATAATGGCAATTTCTTGCGAAAGATAATTAATACGAACAGGGTTCCATCCCACAAGGAGGTTCCCAGTGGGCAATATCCTAGCAAGTCTATTAGTGAAGATGGAAGGAATTGGTGCCTGTGGCCACACAGTTGTGGACGATCCTCCCAATGCAAATGTTGACTGCCATGGGTCATTTGAGCCCGGTAAAAACACAAACTTGACTGATGATACGATACTAGGATACTTGGACACTAAGTTTGCAAGTGAATCAAAATAGTTTTTGTAGGTAGCTGAGTTTGGGATGGTGGTGGAGGATGTATTTGTTGGTATTAATGGAGTGGACACGTATGAACCGGTGAATATGAGTGCCAAGGGTTTCAATGCTGTTTCTGAGTCTCGCAAACTTTCATTTTCTACTAACTTGAGCTCGAGCTTGTTGAAGAACTTGGCAAGGCCATCCATTGTCTTAGGTTGGTCAAGAAAGCAGTTGGCACCCAAAATGATGAGCCTGTGGTTTGTAAGCACCCGTTCAAGGTGTGTTAGCTTCTTCTTGAACGGCTTATCTATTCTTACGATGTGGTTAGATTCACCTAAAGGCATAGCATTAAGTGCAGCATCAGTACCAGTAGCAATGTTGTGTATCCCCATGAAATCCAAGTTACCGTAGTTTTCCAAACTCCTTTCTCTACGTTCGGCTGGTGGTTGCCCAATGTTACTCACGTGGAAGCAGCCGCCAATAATATTGGCTGCCGAAGACGTCACCCCACCAGTGGCGGAATAGATCCCTTCACAAACCAAAAACATACCTGGACAGTAGTATGCACCTTTGGTTTTGTATGCTTGGGTTAAGTTTAACACAATCGTATCTGTTGAATCCTCTAATGTGTAGTCACCATTTGAGTTTTGGGAAAGCAATCCAAATAAGATGAATTTCTTCCCATCCCGTCCTAAGAGATTCTTGATTAGCGTAATTTCGTGACTCATGTTACTGCCGTTACTTCCGTTATTGCTACCAATTCTACCATGGAATGAAGTTATGCTTGAAAAGGTAGGTTTTTGAAAGTTCTCGTTCCTCGAGAGCCGATCACTCACGAGACTGTATCGGTCGAGGAAAAAGTTCACTCTAGCGGCGAGAGTTGCAGACAATTCTAAACTTGTGGATGCACGAATATTAGGGGCAAGATAGAATTGTTTTCTAGATTTGTCGAATTGATACTTGGGTTGGTTCTCAGCGGTGATCACTTTAAAATAGTCCTTCCAGTTCAAGGGATCTTCCTCGAGAATTTGCTCCACGCCTTCTACAGTTTCCATTGCATCCACAACAGTGTCAGATCTGCGGGCAACAGTAGCTTCTGATGTGGACAGAGGGCGTGATTTGGTCAAACTGGATGTGTTCCCACCACCCCAAGCCGTGGACTTTGTAAGCTCGTTTATCACTTGATTAAGACCCGTGCCATCAATAAATAAACCTCTATCCTGCAATTTCCAAATTCTGGCAATGTCCTCGAGAAATAACTGAGACTGCGCACCTTTCCACTCCGAGCCAAATCGATGTCCTATCGTTTCCGTGAGTAGTTTTAACGCGTCAGTTTGAACATTTAAGCCATGTTTCTTCGAAAGGATTCTATATGCAATTGGCCGCAAATTTGACGGCTGTAGCTTCACCGGTAAAACCACGCGGGTATCCATGAATGAACGGAAGTGAACACGAAAAGCTTGAAAAAGTGTCAACGTTTTGGATCAGTAGTAACTGGTGAGACGCGTATTTTCAGTGAATATGTTTGTGATCACGTGATTATGTTGCAACATATTAAGATGCCTCCCCATTGATTAGCTTAGGATGACTACGGCCAAGAATGTATTAGTGTATGTGTGTTTTCTCTTTATTAATCCTATGATTGAATATAAAGCATGGAATTTTGGATAGCACTTGGAATGTTGATTCTATTTCCTATCACATGCTGTACGCTTTTTTGTGAAGACATCTCTGAGAAGGGCTTTCTTACCTAGGGGTACACTCGTTCATGAGTACTACGTGTTCTTTATGAAGAATATACTATTGTTTTCATTTTAGTTTATTCTAGCTTCGCTTTGCTGACATATTTCACTCTAATCCTTAATTTTCGCTTATCGGTACGGGTTGCTTGTTCAGGATTAGCAAGCATGCTTAAAGCGCTGAAGCTGAGTGACTTGTTTATGTTTAACCTTCAGATTTCGCTTTGATTTTACCGCTCAAGTGAAAGCTTTTTTAGAGTAATGAACTCATCAATAGTTGGCTATCTGAACCTCTGCGATGTAAAGCTCTTCAAAACTTTAAAGTATAGGCTTTTCATATGTCAATTGACTAAAAGAAAGAAAAAATGCGTAGGCGTGAAAATTTCAGCCCTCCCCTTTAGCGTATATGATGCTCAGGCCTGGTAATGTTCACATCGCCAGAATAAGGAATTGCGAGCTATTATTTGAGTCGTCTATTCTATCAACTGCTGTTGGTTTCTTGCCCCAACAATAAGCATCCACAATTCCAGAAACATGATCCAAAGTGATGTGATGCTGACATGGTTTCTTGGTGTGTATGCTCTCTTGTCTCCTACGTCAAAAATAGGGACGTGAGCTCCCTCTAAATGCAACACCTGTTTTCTAATTCATCGTTCGCTCGAAGCGAAATCCACTCAAGACACTGTAGGTGATACATTCTCGAAAATAAAGATATAGGATAAAGAAGGTTTATTCATTATGTGGTTTTCATGAAGACGCATGATGTGGTCACCAGCTGTTCTGGTATTGTATTCCACGACCCACCAGCCTGTCAAGATTGGCTATGTACGTACTAACGTTTATCGGTGATAACGAAAATTCATTCTCGTCCGGAATAGTAGGTTGTTTTTCACCATCCTTTTGCATCTTAAATCGAGGAGTCGATGTAGCCAAACCAAGATTATCTGATTCATAATTAACTGTCTTATCGGTAACAGTCTGGTGATGTTCGATTAATTTCAACAATTCGTTCAACTTTATAAGTAACTCGTTCATGCTAAGCATCTCTCCAAGAAATAACCCCTTTTGCTCAAAGAGCCGCAGATACTTAAGAAAACTAACAGCTTTGAATGACAGGCTCAAGACGCTTGTAATTGTATCCTGATCAGCTAACATTAAATTGATATTGAATATTTCATTATCAAACTTTCTAACAGCCCGCCTCCTTCTCTCTAGAGATACCGATATGTTCGTTTTCAATCTCTCTAAAAGATGAGTGAGATCCGCCTTTTTTGATGAACTCAAGCTGGATAGATCCTCAATTGAGTTTGCATATTCATTGACCTTTGCCTCTAATAACTTAATTTTCTCTTTCCTCTGCCTCGCTGCCGAATCCTCTTGAGCTATTGCACCCCCCGTTGCAATTTGCTCGAGAGCTTCAAGAAATTCAGCTTTATTAGGGACGGGTTGGGTTCTCAATGAGTTGGAAATGCTAGCAAGAGTTTCAAAAAATCGAAGTTGTTGGTTGTGATTCTCCGTCTCTTCTTTTTGAAAATGAGACCTCTGTTTGCAGAGAAAGTCCTCATCGCCAAAAAGATCAATACCTGATCTTCTCGTGGTTCGCGCTGGCGTTGTCAAATAATCTGAGCCAGGAGATTTTGCTTGATGCTCTTGTATAGACTCGCGAAGTTGCTTTTCATTTTGCTTCTCTTGTAGCTCTCGCTTCAAATGCTCGTCACGCTTTTGTTTTTCTATTTCTTGTTGCTGACGAATACCTTTGAGTAATTGATGCCTTTTTTTCTCCAACTCCACGTTTTGTTTTCTTCTTTCTTCCAATTCATTTGTCTTTGAGTCGAGAAGTTTGCGCTCATTCTCCATTTGACGGCGCTGTTCCTCAAGGTGTTCTTTTTCTTCCTTGATACTATCCTCCAACTCCTTTAGACGATGCTTTTCCTTTTCATACTTCTCTTCGAACGCTCTCTTCTCAGCCAAAAGGCTATCGTGGTAAGAATCTTCTAGCTCCTCGTACTTTTGATTCTGTATCTGGAGCTTCAATGCTTCTTCTTTGGCCGAACTAACCTCTTCATCTTTGAAGTCTAGTTCGTCCTCTAGTCTACGGAGCTCTTCCTCATACGATTTTTTTAGACGCTCATTACGATCTCTTTCCTCCTGTAAAATTGCGTACAACAGAGGCGATGCAGATGCAAGTGCCTCAGAAGCAGTTGGTGCTGTGAAAAGTGGCTCAGGTTCAAGCACATTTCGTTGAATTGTGCTATCATCAGCAAAAAGTACCGTTTTCTTCTTCTTACTGGCATAATTACTGGTGTCGGGACTCATATTATCAGCACCAACCTCGCCACCTTTGAGTCTGTCGTACACATACAGACCTATTTTGTGCAAAATACCCTTCCCTTTCTGCGTGTCAGGCTTGGTGACCCGGTGTAATGGCCTAGAGCTATGTATATGACGATCACTCTGTGGTAAGAGTCTATCTCTTCCTTTTGATGGAGAAGAATCAGACTTAAAGAGACTTGAGGGTGAAAAGTATCTAGATGAGGACGCAAATGGAATTGAACGTATGGGTGATAAATCATTCATTACACTATTCTGTGAATCAGAAACTGTAAATCTCTGTGAAGAAGTATTATCTGTGAAGTTTGTCCTGCTCTCCGAATAATCGCTGTGTAGATTTCTCTTGGGGTATATCAGAGGTCGTTGCACTGGCAGAGATGGTCGCACTCTAGGCTGGAACTCTCTGATGTCCGGTCTTTGTAATCTGCGACTCCCTGAACCATAACTACTTCGTTTCGATGCCTCGTATTTCTCACGAAGGGATGACATTGTACTGTGACAACAATCTGCTCTGACCGAGCCTGTCTTCTCTCACTTTGTTTACCTTTTGGTTGAGAAAATTGAATTTACGACGCGTGACAGAGAAACGAAATTTCTTCTGTAGTCGCATTTTTGGTTGCATTTTGGGTGCAAAACAAACTCATTCTTCAATATTCAAGTTTATCAATCTTTATTAATTAAAATCTAGTACTCTATATATATATGTATGTATATATATATATATTCCAGCAAAGAGGTGTATGAAGCATTTGCTTCAGGGCATAGATGGGTAAATAATGGAAGTAAGCCAAGGAGGAATAATCATAACCGCCGATACTAGCGTGCTGACCGAAGTGCACACAGTTTAGTTTCTGGAGTCAACTAAAATTGACTCATTATCGCTAGACAAATCAGTTCTAGAGGTTCGAGTTGAAATGTTTTCTTTTTTCCCGTCATGCACTGGGTTTTCATCGAGACATTGCAATCCTTTATCTTTAATGAAAGACGAACTAATGAGGCATATGCCTATAAATGGAACCAATAAGTAGAAATAATTCCTCATCGACTTCATGTACATGTCCTTTATAATGTCAGCTTGCTCCACACTAAGATGTGTCAAATCAATTTTGCGATAAATCAGTTTCTTTAGTTGTTCCAAATATTCATCTGAAATGTTACCTGGATTGTTTCCCAGAAGAAGAATACTTATCTCGCTGACAAGAGAATTGCTGATCACCGTTGAAGCAACAGAAATACCAGCAGCACCGCCAAATGAACGGATAACATTCCTGGTTGAGATAACAACTGCTCTGTCTGCTTTTTTTGCTTGTGCTTGCGCTGCAACCATTGTTGGCTGGAAAGTGCTACCAATGCCAACACCAATAATGAGTAATACTAAGATGCAAATGCCAAAGCTCGACTGCTTACTCCAGACTAAGAGTAGCCCACATCCAATTGTCCAACATGTGTATCCAAATAAAACAGTGCAAATGTAATGACCAGTATATGAAATTATATTACCCAGTACCGTAGACATCAATGCTTGCATTAACACTATTGGTAACAAGAAGATCGAAGACTCGACTTCATTTTTCTCTCTAATAATCTGGAAGTAATAAGGTAAGTAGAAAAGAAGTGAGTAGTACGTCATACCGAAAAAGAAGTTCGAGCCCAAGACGATACAAAGCAGTGGATTCTTGAATAATCTCAAAGGTATCATTGGTAATTCTGGAATCTTCCACTCAATTAAAAGAAAAACTATGAGCAATAAGCCTCCGATAGTAAACATAGATATAACCAACGAGCTGTTCCATGAATAAGTAGTACCACCACCACTTAGTGGGATAAGGATAAAAATAAGTGCAGCTGCAGAAGAGAATACTCCCAAATAGTCGATTTTTTTAAACTTTTCAGTTTTTGAGAGAACATCTCCATCATTTGTTTCCTTTGCTGGAACCATGAAATAGATAGCGATTGCAATAATAATGACAAGAGGTGCGAACATATGATAAAAGTATCTCCAACCTTCTTTTCTCAATGAAATGAACCCTGCCATGATGAAAGGGCCAACTGCATTTCCTAATCCAACACTTGTCCCAAGAATACCTTGGTACTTACCTCTTTGCTTTAAGGTAACAATATCACTCATAATTACCATCGACAATGATGATATTCCACCCTGTCCAATACCTGCAAATGCTCTGAAAATAAAATACTGAACTCCAGTCTGGGCAAATCCGCAAGCCAAATCAGCAAATCCGAGTATACACAAAGAAGCTAAGAATATGGTTTTTCTACCAAGAATATCCGATAACCTGCCAAATAATACCTGGCATACTGTGTTTGCCAACAAGCTTGAGGTTCCGGCCCAATTGATTGTAGATTGTGAATTCAAATCTTTTCCGATTTCATTCATTGATACCGTCATAGATGTTTGATCAGCAAACGCTATGAGCAATCCCAATGATACAGCAAATAGAACAATAAGAAGTTGCTTTCTAGGTAACAAATTCATGTGGCTATCTCCAAGCTTATCTGCTAATTCTACTTTTCCATGATCCTTTTTTTTCACCAAATTAGAGGAGATGTAAGGGTTTCCATGTCTCTCCTTCTCCGAGACCACGACAGTGATAGAAAATTTTTTTGCAGCCTCTGCCGACATGTTCAAAACTTTGCTGATAGAAGGATTGATGAAAAAAAAAGATTTCAGATTTAAAAAGCCGGTACTGGGCAGCTCTAAAAGTTCCACTAGAAGCCAGAGTTGTATATATTGGTCTGTTACTGTATATATATATATATATATGTGTATGCATGTATATATGTATTAATGAATGTATATACTTAATTTCATTTATGGGTGCCCACAGTAACCTACCTTGATAATCAATTCTAGTCTCAACTTATCCACGATACATTCTGGGCCCCTCGTATTTTCTGTTTTAATCCTTATCTGATAGTTTCTAGGCACTCGGATACTATCAGCAGCATCAATCTAAATGAAACGTGCCACACAAGCTGAGTTGATATTCCCGATATAAGCCGAAAAGTATGTCGAAGACGTGAAATAATGTCCACCTTTGTCAGGATAAATTCGGGACCCCTTAATTATATAAGATTGAATGTCAAGCTTATTAGACTTTGGCTCCTGTTACACATTCGACAACAAGGTGTGCGGCTATATTTTCCGTTTCACCAAAGTTTTTCCTTTGTCATCTGCCTCTGGAATCGCTAAGCTGCAGGTATCAGGACAAGATTAAGGTTCGGAATGAATCAGAAATAATAAAAAAAAAAAAAAAAGGAAAGAACAATGTGTATGCACGTAAGACGCTAAGAAAAAGTTGCAAATTTCAACGTTCGGAATCTCCGTTCTAGTAGCAAGTTATATCAGCAAAAGAAACGCAGCTGATGGAACTACGCTAAGGAAATTTCAAGTTCTAAGGGATGATATGGCATTCATGTAACACAGCCCCATGGTGGCAGAAATATCGCAAAAGAAGGGTTAAGATGAAAGCAAAAGGAGGGGCCCCTCTTTCGCATGCATGGAAAGGGTTAAGATTCACTTTGAATGCACACTAAAAAAGAAGTCTTCTCTGATATAAGCATGTATTCATCTTACAATAGCCATTAATTTATGTACCAAACTTATACTATGCTTAGCATCCTATATCAATTTCGCCCGTAAGCTCAATTTTCTTGCTGGAACTTGCAATATAAACATTGTAAGTTCCTGTTTGTATAATCCACTGTTGTGACGCCGTGTCCCAAATACTCAAATCGCGATGGAGAATTTCAAATTTAACTCTTTTAGACTCTCCAGGCTCTAGAAATACTTTGTCAAAACCTCTCAAAATCTTCGGAGGCGATGGCAACAATGTACTAGGTAACTCAATATACAATTGCGCAACGTAGGCACCCTTGTATTTACCATCGTTTTTAACCTCTGCACTAACTTCGTACAACACATCCCATAAAGCTGGATTTCCTCCTAGTCCGCCTCCTGCAAGTGGTGGGCAAACTTTTTGATCTGGATCGTATCCTTTCGGGTATTCAAAGCATTCATCGTCGTCGATTGACCTGATATTGTCATTGTAAAGGTATGGGTAAATGTAGCCAGGAACAGGGCACATTTCGTCGTGTGGGAAGAGCGCATCTTCTGGATCGCAAACGTCATCTTCACATGTTGTATAGGCAGGTAAGTATTCCTCGGGATATGGCATATATTCTGAGGGAGAGTTAATTTCAATGATTTTCAAATCGCAAAGAATAAAAGTTGTATACGACAATCCATATCCAAACTCATACCTGGGTTTAATGTTGTGCTTGTCAAAGAACCGATAGTCCAAGTAGATATCTCTGTCAAAATTATCTTGTGGGTCATCACAATCCATGAGTTCTGTGATGATAGGAACGTAATGTTGTTTCTTCTTGGCAATCGTAAACGGTAATTTCCCCAGTGGATTAACTTCGCCAAATAATACCAGAGCAATTGCTTCCCCAATATATTGGCCCGATGGTGCAGTGTACAATACTGCCACCACGTTTTCGTTATCAATCCATTTTTCCATATTGACTGGGCCCACAGAATTCACAATAACAACTGTCTTTCGGCACCTTTCTGCAACATGACAGATTAACTCGTCTCCGTTATTCCACAATGTAAGATTATTTCTATCACCGAAATTTCCATCAACTTCAATGTACCCTTCGCCAGACGACGCTCCAACGACAATAATGGCCATATCCGCATAATCAGATAGCTCATCAACATTGTCAAGTTCCCATGCGTCCAGCGTGTAATCTACAACTATTCCTTGTGCGACAGCTCGTTCCTGAATCGCCTCGTTTGGTGTGATAATGAAAGGGTTGTTAACAGCTGCAGACCCCCAACCTGAAGTCAATATTCCTTCTACACATCTCTGATCTTTACAATTGAATCCTTTGGGGTCAGGACCAGCCTGGGCACCAGCAATCAATATTCTCCTAATTCCATCTGTTTTGGCAATTGGTAAATTATGACCATCATTTTTGAGCAAAACTATTGCTTCTTTAGCCACGCTGAGTGCAACTTCGTCACTAAATAGGCTTCGAGCATCAACATGCCAATTTTGTTGCATAATTGATCCATAATGTTGATACGGATATTGTTGACCAAATGTATGATGAGTCCATGAAGAGAAATTGGGTGGAACGTCCTCCAGAGGGAGGTCGCAAGTCTCGATGGCGAAAAATGGAGCCAATATTCTAGTTGCCATGTCGTTCAATCGCAGTTGAGGTAATGTTTGATTGTACACCGCCCGAGTAAGTAATGGTCCCCAGTATGATTTACCCAGGAGCCAGTCATCAAATGTTTCCCCAGGCATAGTCATATCTAAACCAGCCAAAGCGGAATATACTCCGTCGTGTTGTGCCCCCCAATCGGATACAACGAATCCTTGGAAACCGAGTTCTTCCTTGAGCAAATAGTTGAGCAAGTATGAGTTTTCACAGGCGTACGTGTTGTTGACTTTATTGAAGGAGCACATCACACTTCCCACTCCAGCTCTTACTGTGTCAGCAAATGGCCAAAGGTAGACTTCGTGCATTGCCCTATCACCAATATTGGAGGAAAGTGACGATTGCAACTTGTCCCAATCACGACCGTCCAAGTTCCATTCACCAACTTGACGGAAGTGTTCTTGTTCATTGCCAATTAAATGGCGAACACATGCTACCAATCCCTCATCCTGAATACCTTCAACAGTGGCTGCTCCACATACACCTTGTAAGTAAGGATCGGCTCCAAAGCTTTCCCAGTTTCTGCCCCCAGCTGCTTTTAATCCAATTGGCCCTACTGTCGGGCCTAAGACAATATTTACGCCCTTTGCCTTGTGCTCTCGACCTAAAGCTTTTCCTCTAAGGTAGATCAATTCCTTGTTGAAAGTACTACCTGAAGCTAAACCAGACGGAAAGTGGGTAATAAAATCAGTCAACCTCACTCCGTTTGGGCCATCTTGAAGGCAGAGATTTGGAATACCCAACCTTGGAACGCTGCCAGTATTTCCAATGCATGGACCAGAGCCCCACCCTGTACCTGTGGTCAAGTTCACCTTTTCCGTAATAGACATTTTTTCGACAAGCCTCCGTGCTTTATCATATGCCTTTTGCCAAATTCTATCCATTCTACCTCCGAGGGCTAAAGATTAGTACATCACAAACACACAAAGGTTGCCAAAACATGATACATACGAGATGGGTAATATGGGGGTGAGCAATATCCATCTTCATGTTGATGCTCAAATAGTCTAAGCAATGGTGCTTCTGCGTGCTGTGCTCTTTTGTCAATATGTGGAAGGGAAGAACTCAGTGGAAGCATTATATACCCGTCTACCTCCTGTGATATAAGTGCCGCCATTGCTAATACGGCCACTAACAAAACGTTCAAGATCATGCTACTTTGTTGAGAAAAGTGGAAGAAACCATTCAAGTTCAATCCTGTAATGAGTTTGTAATTCATTTTTTATTTGGTACAAATACAAAATGGTTGCAAATCCGTACAGAGGAGTTTAGTGAAAGATTTATGCATAAATTACATGATAAATATATATAAGGTACAAAATACCATGAGAGGGAAATAAAATGCAGTAGATCGCAACCTTCAATAGGTGGCGGATATGTGATTCATGTGCTCATTCTAGTCGTTACCTGTATAGGAGTGATTACTCCTGGAGCTACACTATTAGCTGTGACGTCTACGTCTAACTGCGATAATGTTGGAGACTTTTTCATCCCACTGCTACCTGCATGTAAAAACGTGGTAACAGGTGCCGATACTTGCGAGATACTGCTCGTGGTTGATGAAGCAGATGGCGTAGGTGGTACTGGCATTAATGGTGGCGGAGGGGTTCCGGCTTGTTTGTTGCTTACCTCGCTGAATGTATTCGTTAAGTTTTGGTTCGTACTCAAGGGGGATATTGTCTTTAACGTAGCCATATTGGGCTTTGTTGACGTTGTTGTAATACTAGTATCTAAGTCCAATCCTTTTAATGGAGCTACCAACCCGCTTATATCTTCGCTGGTAAATGCCATCGAAGCTGTGTGTTTGTGTTGCTGCTTTGGAGTACCTCCGTTCTCAGGCGGCTTAAGGCCAAAAAACCTCTCAAACGCCTTGAATGCCGCTTCCGAGTCTAATAGCAATGCACTCTCAAAGTATCCGGGTCTGGAATCGTCAATCTTCATGTTGTTTTTATATTTGATCCCATTGAAAAGATTGAACAACTCAATCCTAAAGTTTTTCGGTAACAAATTGCTAGCCAAATAAACGTTATTGAATTTGTCTGGATTTTTGATGAACTGAAGAACCACGGGTTTCAAAGATGACATTTCTTTTAATTTGTTTTTCCGCAAATCAACTTTTTCCAAACTGTAAAGGTTATTAAATCCATCGAGTGATGCAAGTTTGTTGTTATTCAAGTTGAGAGTTGACAAGTTTATGAGGTTTGAAGGTAAGTTAGTTAAGTCCGCAAGTAAATTGTCAGCCAAATTTAGGTATTTCAAATTCTTCAATTGGCCCAAGCCGTCAGGAATAGTTTCCATCAAATTGTTGCTCAAATTTAACTTCACAAGGTTACTGAGTGGTTTGAAAATGTATGCCGGGATGGAAGTGATAGATGCCTCAGAAACAGTCAACTGCTTGAGAAAAGACCATTTGTGGTCAGAGAGATTCTGGTAGTCCTTGGCACTGGTACCTATACCTGTACCTGCGTTAATGCCACCATATTGCGAGCCATACCCATGAGGACCAACTGGAGGTAATAATCCCGTATAAGAAGAGTAAGTTGATGATCTTTCTCTTCTTTGTTGTTTGAATACATTACCCTCATCATTTTCCTCTGATTTTCTAGACCCATATTGTTGCTGAAATGCAGCTACTAGGTTAGGCGACAGTGAGGGCGTGTGCAAATCGGTACTGCTTGGAGCCTGGATAGCAGATGCCGCGCTCTGTTGCTGTTGCTGCTGTTTATGGTCTCTGAAACTCAGCCGTCCACTTTCATCGTCTATTACCAAACTGAAGATCACTTCGCCCAAGTCGCTAATCTTACTACTTTTGATGATTAAAATGCGCAACTGCTCACTTAGAACGTGCCAGCCGTAAACCTCGTTGGGCTCATAGTCTACGATTTCCAAAACTTGTAAGTTTTTGAACATCACCAAGGGCACCGACGTGTCACATGGGTACTCCTCATATCCGCTAATGCTGTTCATCTTTGTTTTCGGGTTCAATATCAAGCATGGAATCTTGGTGAAGGACGAGTACAAGTATTTCAAGTCTTTGTTGATCACTTTAGGGTCCTTGCTGAAGCCAACGGATCGCCAGTAAGTAGAAGCACTGCTCACTATACTTTTCATTGAGTTTATGGATGAGATAGAGCGAGCATCAAGTTCGAAGTGCCTTGACGAGCGGGCATTGTTTGCCATAAATGAGATGAAAGTGGGCTCATGATTGGGATTGTCTAGCTTGATGTTGAGGGGCCCCACATCCACACCTAGTGGCGAAGACTCTATACGCTCCAGGATATAATAAAGATGATGTATAGTGAAGCTCAAACGCAAAGGCTTGATCTGTTTACCGGTTTTTGAGGATGTGGGGAGCTTAGATTTGGAAAAGCAAACGAGTCCGTTTGCAAGCGACTCTTCATTGCGTCGGATATACGTTGAGAGTCGCTGAATGAATATTTCTCCCTCCATAGAGTTTTCGTTGGAAAAGGCACCCATTTTAGGGCTGGGGTAAAGACGAGTTCGACGGTGTGTGTGCGAAAATGAGGGGATGCGGGATGTAACTTGGCTGAGGGTTGAAGTACGGGCAAGGAATGTTTACTGGACAACTCAACAGTGGAAGCAGACACTGGGTGAGTAAGAGATATGATGAAGTGTCCGTAAATGCAGTAACTCTGACGTTGAAGAGCGAGGATTTTTTGTTTTTGCAAACCTGAGTGATGAGATAGCGGGATTTGGTTGTTGTTATGATTGTTTTGATCTGAATCTGTTTGGACTGCACAATGGGGAACTTTAAATATCTTAACAAAGTAAGGGGCAGCAGCAAGTAGCTACGGTTTTGACAGCAAAAAAAAAAAAAATAACACTCTAATAATAATAGTAATAACGACAATACAAATAGACAAACAGCACCCAGTGGCAATTATAAGTGAGCCTGGATACTACCATTCAGTATTAGAAAGCCAGCAAGATCTGCAAGGCTTATAACAGGGAGGAAAAACGAATTCATACCTAAAACAAAAGGTCTGCGAAGTCGAATTGCAAGTCCAACGACGCTGACGCTTTAAGGCAAAGTCGGAGCAAAATCGTACAGCGTATTCACCGCATTTCCGGCCATACTTACCAATGTAGCGAAAATATGTACGTCCATTACGGCGTCAGTCCGATTTGTGACACTGTCATTCTTTGACATGTCTGCTTACGGTAGGCTTTATATTTTAATTTTTTTGGAATGTTATTGATCTCGCTCAGAAAGGAAATGCTGCAAAATTTATATGCAGAAGAACGGCTGAGCTAACAGCAACTGCAGCCTAGGCAAGCCAGAGGAGCATGGTGCGTGACGAGCAGATTAGAGAAATTTGGGAAAATAGAGCACGAGGTATTCAAGCTCAGAGAATCTCTTACATGGTTGGATCAATCATAACTCATTCAATTACATAACTTTGTAAACTCATAACTGTGTCGGTGTTTTTTGCAGTGGCTAGTCAGTGGTCATCTCGTTTTCTCGTTCATCGTCTCGCACGTCGCTAGTTTGGTCACTCAGAGCTACTTCATTTACACTCATCCGATCATTGTTGTAGACAGACCCCCTATCGTTGTTGTATACGCTTCCTCTGTCATTCATACTCACAGCGTAAGTGCTATTCGCAGCCGTTGGGTTTACCGAGAGCCTTTCCATAATACTTGCCGGTGGGATCCCTGTTGTGCTGCAGTTTGTTTCCAAAGATCTCCGTCTTACGCGTCTTGAGCTACTAGCAAGTGTAACAATCGATTCGCTGTCTCTGTCTGCTGCACCTGGTGTTCCTGTAGCTCCTGTCTGGCCCGGTGGTGGTATTCCAGTGACAGATGTTCCAGTGAGACCTGCACCAACCCCTAAACTGCCACTAAAGCTAATTCGATCCACAGCTCCACTACCACCACCACCACCACTGGTGATGTAGCTGAGCTGGCTGTTCGGATAACTGAGATGGTGATTTTGGTGGTGTAAGTGCAGCGGGAGCTGATTTGTTACCGTGGGTGTTATTGAGGTCTCTGCGGTAGATGCAGCCAACGATGCACTATCCTGGTGGTTGTCACTTAAAACAGACGGCGACTTTGTGGATGGAGTCAGTCCTATAGATTTGAGTGGCGTAGTACTCACATTATCTAAATACGAACCGGTGGTTATATTATCAGAGTTGAAACTCACGTGCGTCTCCGCATCTTCGTTAGTGTTTACACTGTTGTCTTCTCCATTGTCGTTCCCGTCGTACGTTCCATCGTGCTTATGGCTTGAGCTCTCTCCATCCGCGACATACTCGGCAAACCGAAAGTCGCGAGGAGCTGATCTCGGTTGACGGGACGAAGCCCCAACTCCATGTGGTCCACCGATACCCACATGTGGTTTGGATCCTTGTCCTTGCATGAGCCGTTTGACCCATCCGAACCTGTTCTTAATGCGTTTGTCTTCTATTGGGGCGCGGTTAGTATCGTTATTGGTACCATCATCACTATTGCCAACTTGGTTCGCTCTATCAGCTTCTGTGCTATAAAGTCACTTGCTAACAAGAGTAAGGCTCACTAGGTTCCGTTACATACCTTCAGGGATGCTCATATTGCGTCTGGCTGTGGGAAAAGTGTGTTACACGATTAGCTAAAAAAGCTCGCTTATTTTTTTCTACTGCTGCCCCTCTGTCAAGACTGCAGATAAGCAGATAAGACGTGGATAGGATATTACTCACTTCGAGAGCTAGTGTATGAGGAGGTGGGCTTCGAGGAGAGAGAGAGTGAAATTGGAGAGACCTACTCATAGTAAGTGCGCCAGGAGTATGGACATGTTGTGGCACTACTGTATTTCACCATAGCTCACTTTAGTTTACCTTCTTGGCGTGGAAGTCATCTCTTCTGCACAACAGACTACGAATATTTAACTGAAACACTTCAAGACTCTGGTGCATATAATTTATGAAGTTGTGCGGATAACTAGTTCTAATGAGCATCTCCTTAGGTTGTACCTACCTCTTCCACGCGCATGCCAATACCCTCTAGCTAATTATTTTGCATATGCTACTGCAATATGCTACTGTTATAATCTTATTGGCCATGTTTTTATGGTGCATGTCAAATTCCTTCGAATATTCTCTTCTTCACTGTTAATTCGTTCTTACCCTGCGATGAAATCCCCTTGTTCCATGTTCCTTTCAAAGATAACTGCGAGCAAGCCCTTCCTCATTAGCTGTGGTGACAGGGCTACGAACACAATACCTGCTCTGCATATAGACTGTTCACATCCAGGAAGCTAAGATAAGAATGGGTTGAAAGTGAACTTCCCAATCTAGGATCTAGCCTGTAGCCTTCAGCTATATGAAAACTTACTCACAGGCATTGCTTACTGCCAATACAAGGTGGCATTTCCTTATTAAGTTTCAACTCGTGAAGTACATTTTAGACTTCTTCTCTGAGGTGAAGTGTCAAAGTTGGCGCTTTTTGGTGTCCTTCAAACGTCCAACACACACATTGAGCAGTCTGTAGAATATCAACTGGGAGTCTGTTCCATCTGTACTTTCCGCCAAAACAGCTACAATCCCAGGAGCTGGTCCATTCCTTCTGTTTGCAGCCACATAACACCCACACACCCATATCCCCGCGAAAAATATCACACAAAACCCGCCCCGTTTGGAGATTGTTGTCCTTTTTTTTCACGTCTACCCACCGAGAGAGCGTAGAAAAACTGGCAGCGAAATTCCACGTCGCTCAAACTGATCACCGCTCAGCGCACACGGCTTTTTTTTTAACATCCCCTTCTGCACCTTCCAAACCTAATCCCATCGCCATGGACTTTGACGAAGCGGAAGAAATCAACGGTGTTCGTTTCGCCTGGAACACGTTCCCTTCCACCAAAGTGGAAGCAAACAAAGTTGTTGTTCCAACAGGCGCGCTCTACACTCCGTTGAAGGCCAGAAGTGACCTCCCAGTGGCGTCTTATGATCCAATTTTCTGTCAACTGCAAACATGTAAAGCCATTTTGAACCCATACGCTCGTGTCGACCCGAATGGATTTTGGATCTGTCCCTTGTGTCAAACGAGAAATGGCTTGCCAACACACTATCAGGGAATCTCGCAAGAGAATTTGCCCATTGAGCTCGATCCAGGCTCTTCAACAATTGAATATATCACTGCGAGACCAGTTCAGAACAATCCTGTCTTCTTTTTTGTCATTGACTTGTGTCAAGATGACGATAGTTTGAAGGCGTTGAAGGAGACGTTAGTGATCAGTTTGAGTTTACTTCCACCGAACGCTCTTGTTGGTCTTATCACCTATGGAGCCATGGTCCAGGTCCACGACTTGGGTAGCGTGAACATCAGTAGGCTGTACATCTTCAGAGGTGATAAGGAATATACCGAGGCTCAAATTGCAGAGATGTTGGCCAAGCCGCAGTTGAACCAAATGCACGCTGCCCATCAGCAGCAACATCCAGGGCTTCCAGGAGCTACTCCTGCTGCTGTCAACGGTATCACCAACGGATTCAACACACTTCAGAGATTTTTCCTCCCAGTGGAAGATGTCGAGTTCCAATTGACCAACATCTTGGAAAACTTAACCCCAGACCCATGGAATGTGGCACACGGTGATAGACCTTTACGGTCCACAGGATCTGCCTTGAATGTAGCTGCCAACTTGTTGGGTGTTACTTTCTCAGGATTTGGAGCCAGAATCATGCTCTTCTCTGCCGGGCCATGTACTTTGAACCCGGGTCTCATTGTTGGGCAAAAGTTGAAAGAGCCCATCAGATCACACAGTGATATCGACAAGGATAACTCTGTTGCTAAACACTATAAGAAGGCCATCAAGTTTTATGACGCCTTGTCTCAAAAAGTGGTGAAAAATTCACACACAGTAGATATCTTTGCCGGGTGCTTGGACCAAATTGGTATGTCTGAAATGAAAAACTTGTGCAACTACACTGGTGGTGTGTTGGTTTTGACTGATTCATTCACTACTGCCATCTTCAAGCAATCATTCTTGAGACTCTTTGCTAAAGATGCGGAGGGTTACTTGACGATGGGATTCAACGGTGTCTTAGATATCAAGACTTCTCGTGAGTTGAAGATTTCCGGTCTTATTGGTAACGCCTCGTCTTTACAGTCTAAAACATCAGGTAACGTTTCAGAAAATGAAGTGGGTATTGGTGGTACATCGCAGTACAGATTGTGTTCGATTTCACCTCAACACAGTTATGCAGTATTTTTCGATGTGGTCAACACCCAACCTTTACCTCCAAACGCACAGTCCTACATTCAATTCATCACTCATTATCAACACTCTTCAGGGACTTATAGGTTAAGAGTCACCACCGTGTCGAACATTTTGACGGGTGACGAACTGATTTTGACACAACTGTTTGATCAAGAAGCCGCCGCCGTCCTTATGGCTAGAGTCACACTTTTCAAGTCTGAGCAAGATGATGGAGCAGATGTGTTGAGATGGATAGACAGAATGTTGATTAGATTGTGCCAGAAGTTTGCGGACTACAGAAAAGATGTGGATGAGCTGTTCCGGTTAGCACAGCAGTTCAGTTTGTATCCCCAGTTTGTGTACTACTTGAGAAGATCACAGTTTTTACAAGTCTTCAACAACTCCCCCGATGAGACTGCGTTCTACAGACACGTGTTACTCACAGAAGACACTAACAGCTCGCTTATCATGATCCAGCCAACATTGACGTCGTTCTCATTGGATAGTGAACCTGAACCTGTTTTATTGGACTCGGTTTCCATTAAAGATGACAAAATCTTATTGCTCGATACATTTTTCCACATTCTTATCTTCCATGGTAAGACTATTGCCGAGTGGAGAAAGGCTGGATACCAAAATAATCCAGACTATGCCAATTTCAAGCAATTGTTAGAAGAACCAAAACAAGAGGCTGCAGAACTTCTCGTGGACCGTTTCCCACTTCCAAGATTTGTGGACACTGAAGAGGGAGGATCGCAGGCAAGATTTTTGTACTCGAAGTTGAACCCAAGTACAACGTACAATAACCAAAACGAAATTGGAAGCAGAGGTGCCATTGTTTTAACCGATGACGTTTCTTTGCAAGTGTTTATGAGTCACTTGCAAAAACTTGTTGTTTCGGGATCCAGTTGAAAGCATATCTAGAAGTAAAGTATTGTATACGTAATAAAAGTAAGGAACATACACGCAAGGTTTTAGTATGAATGCGAGTGGAAACTGCTTTTCGCGGTTGAAAAAAAAAAAACGAGTAGGCCCCAACCGGCCAGATCGAGTAAGCAGAAAACCACCAAGCAATTCGTAGTAATCTGCCAGATACTCGCTGCAGTTACCGAGAATCGCAATGACAGCAGAAGATGCACTCACAGCGGGTATGTATCAACAAATCTTCAATCAGCCTTATCCAGGAGTTTACTAACATATCAGATGAAATTGCATTGTACGATAGACAGATCCGGCTATGGGGAATGGCGACTCAACTCCGCTTGCGGTCTGCAAAGGTTCTTGTGGTCAATATTGGAGCTGTTGGCACTGAAGTGGTAAAGAATTTGGTCCTCGGTGGTTTGAATTCGTTGGAAATATTGGATAGCTCTCTTGTGAAGGAGGAGGATTTTCTGGCTCAATTCTTCTTGCCTAACGATGATAAGATTGTCGGTGAATTGAAACTCCCACATGTTCTCCCTCAAGTTCGTGAATTGAACAGCCGAGTGACCATAACTTCTAGGACTACTCCACTTGAAAGCGTTGAAACTGAGTACTTCCAAAACTTTGACCTTATCATTGCGACCGAACTCGCTTCCAAACTGCAAATAATACACTTGAACGGTATAACACGAAGTCTCAGCATTCCCCTTTACGTCGCAGGCGAACATGGCATGTTCGGGTACATAATCAGCGACTTACTTACGCATGAATCTGTTATGGAGAGAGATATAGGAAACCAACCTAGAGTCGTTGGTTCCAAGTTATCAGACCACGCAAACAAAACTATCACCAAGAGCGAGTATAATCAGCAAACAAACAAAGAGATAGTGACTGTTGTGGACGAATATAGCCCATTATCGAAAATTTTTACATCTAAGAAGTTACCTTCTCAACTAAATAAGAGGCAAATGAAAAGGTTGTCTGCCGCTTTGCCCTTAATTTTCACACTTTTAGATTGGGAGCGTCCTCAAGATCTCGAGCTGAACTTGGACGTCGATAAGCTTCGTGAGGATGCTTCAAACACATGTATGCAGCTCCAACTTCCACCTACTGTCATCACTCCGGAGTACTTGGAGTTGTTCTCGCGACAAGCCTTTACAGAATTCAGTCCATCGGCTGCAATAATCGGTGGAAGTTTGGCGCAAGATGTGATCCAATTTTTAAGCAAGAAGGAATCCCCTATAAATAATTGCTTGATACTTGATGGAATAAAATCAGAAATGGCAATCTACAATCTTTAAGAAGCTTCGAAATACATCTAATTACTGTCTCCCTGGTGTAGCTCCTCTGCCCTTTCTCTTCTTTAAGTGTGACGTACTCTTTAAAAACTTCCATGACTTACCCAATTTAACCCTCAATGCTGCACCTCTTTCCTTTTCTGGTTCTATAGCCCCAATAAGTTGCTGTCTTTGCTTCTTGAACTGTTCCAAATCCTGTTCTTGTTGTTCATCAACCTCGTGGAGTCGCTTTCTTGTGGTATCATTTTCCGCGGTCAACATCTCAATGCTCTTTTTAATCTCACTAATAGAGTTTTGGGCATTTTGGTATTCGGATTGCATATATGATTTCTCTTCTTGCTTCAGGGCGATTCTGTCCAAACTTTCTTTGATCTGGGCATGTAACGACCAAATTTTCATCTGGTTCTCGTAGTAAAGAGCAAGTTTCAATGACTCCACCTTGAACTCTTCAATAAAGTTATCCAACAAGGATTCTATTTTCTTGATGTTCTCCTTAATCTGAACAATCTCATCGGATTTACGCTGGTATTGTTTCTCCGCAGAAGATACTCGAGACCTGGCGTGGATCACGTCATCAATGATCAGTGTTAGTGTCTTCTTTGTATCGGAGAGACGCCTGCCAACTTTCAGGGCTTCATCAACACCACCAATTGGATCTAATTCTCTCTCCAGTTGCTTCAAATACCACTTGTGTTCCTGCTCAATTAATTTCCACTGGAGATATGTCGAGTTCATACGCATTATTAACTTGTGAGTAAGCGCAGCTTCAGCAGAAGTCGCTGTGAGTGGGAATATTCCACTCAAAGTATTCATATCATTCTTTAATGGATTGGTCACGTAGTTTTGCTCGATTCTCTTCGTCTCGTAGTACGTCTGCTTGCCGCCACTCCCACAGCCACCATTTCCACGGCCACTTCCATATTGTCCAGGTGACTCTCCATATGTTTCCTGTTTCGATGATGAATCGTACGGGGTGTAGTGGTATTGCACCTCAGTCAAGAGCGACCGCTCTACGTCCGCAGGGTTGAAGTACTGAATCGAGGGTAGTTCTGGAAGGGGCCAAGAGGGAAACCCACTCCCATTACCATTCCCAAAATTCTTCCCGAATAAATGCTCGAAGAATGTGTGTCCTAAGTATGTAAGACTTTGATTATATATGGGCACCAAATCAGGTGGGAGTATTCCAATTTGGTCTCGGAGACACACAATGCATGATATGAGGTTATAGAGGTGTTCCTTGCTTGAAGTATGCTGCTTAGTTTGGTAGTAGTGTAATTGTACGTGTTCTATTGTTTTTATTGGAATTAGCCGTATGATAGCGCTGGAACTTCCGTTGTTTCTGTGTTGAGTTCGTAATGTACTCACAAACTGGCTTTCTGTATCCACATAGCTATCGAAAATCACAAGGACGTCAAATTTCGTCGCGTCTATTACCTCTTTGTCTCTTGTCACCTCACCATCGTGTGGAATGAGGTGGATATTTGTAGTACCACTGGTTTTGCTGTTTGCATTTGATGTGCCTTTGGAAGAATGTTTGCCTCTCCCTGTTGGTGTCGATACACCAGACGAAGTGCTTGAACCAACCCCTGGAGTATTCAGCGTTGCTGTTGATGCCGCTGCTGTTGCGGCAGCTGCACGTCCTTTGGTACCCTTTTTCACACTGTTCCCCACGTACCTCGTAATCGTCTTGCCGCCTTTGCAGCCTAAAAGTAAAGCCTCCACCAAATCAAAAAACTTGGAATTATTGAACATTACTACCCCAACGTTCTTGTTCTCTTCACTCTTGCAACTTATCACAACGTTGATGAGATCCTTTAGTACATTGAACTTACCACTCGTCTCCGCTAGTTTGCTCAGAATATCTTTCAGCGTTAAGTTTTTTGGCATATAGTGGTTTATCAATAAGTAGGGGTGAAGACTTACAAGGATACAGTTCTTGTAGCAGATTTCCAATGACTTGGTGATCAGGTCGTTCGTTGAATCTGTCTCACAGAATTTCAATATGTCTGGGTAATGCAACGAAACTATCTGGTCTGTGAGCTCTTTTTGAAATTCGTACATTGGAGTCGGAAGGCTGTAATCTCCGCTGCAATTGAGATGCTGCAAGTGAAGATCTATAATAGGGGGCTCTGGAGTGCCGTCTAGAATCCTTAGAAGATCCATGTTTCACTATTGCCTCTTATAAAATTAGGTTGCAGAAAGGAAAGTATTTATGGTGCCTTTTTTTTTGTTTTATTTTTCTTCTTCTTTTGGTTCTCTGCACACGCGCACTTTCGCTTTCGAGTTCATTTTATATATAGGAAGTACGGTTGCAATCTGACTATGATACGTGCTGTGCACTGATATGCTATTCTATAAGTTCTATATCACACCTTATTTAGTTTTTGTTGCATGTATTTGCGAGTGCTCATTTAGTACATCCAGAATTTCACTGTTCTATCCCAGCCGCAGCTCGCAATGCTCCCATCGCGGGCAATATCACAGCTCATGACCTTGTCGTTGTGACCCGCTAGAGTTTTCACTTTGATCCAACTATCTGCACTCCAAACCTTCAATTCACCATCGTATGAGCTTGTGATCAAGACTGTTCCTCCGTCACTTTTCATTTCATGATTGTTCCACACGCGTTCGACACTCTCCCCGTTTTCATCAGATACTGAACTGATACCCTTAATCACTCCATCAGCTTTCAAAAATCTAACTTCACTCACTAGCTTTTTGTGCGCTGGTATCGAGAACAACTCTAGTTTGGTCAGCCGCATGTCCCATATCTTTACGGAACAGTCCCCACTGGCCGTTGCCAACTGGATCCCATTGGGTGACCAATCCATGCTATAAATTCCCTTAATATGACCCTCAAGCACGCTAATGGACCTACCAGATCGCAAGTCCCATACTCTTCCAATTGCATCTAGCCCTGCTGTGGCAAAAAGTCCTCCGTCAGGATGGAAAGCTCCACAGTATATTTCTTTGGAATGTCCCTCTTGCTGGTATATCTCTTTTAGTCTAGTAGTATCCCACAACTTCCAAGTCTGATCGAAGGAAGATGATGCAAAATACTTGCCTGACGGGTGGAATAGAGTCTCTGTGATGCGGTATCCCGCATGCGCCTGATTTATTGCTTCGCTCGTATTAGTTTGGATGTCCCAAAGATTGATGTTACCGTCTCCCCCACCACCTGAGAGGATCCTCAGGTTATCATGGTTCCAGTCTAACGCACTCGCTTTCTCGATATGTTTCCCCAAGAGAGATTTTTTAATCAGAAGCGTTTCACCGTCGAGAATGTGAATGGATCCATCCCATGAACCCACTGCCATGTCTTGGGCCTGATCAGCACCATTCATTGGTGCATGATTAGCGTATCGCACTCTGGCAAGTGCTCGAGTGGCTACAGACTGTGAACCGTATAGTTCGTACCCATCCAATCTCGAGATTATGGATCTTCTGTACTTCAAAGTTTTTACAAAGTTCTGAGTTCGCACGAAATCTCTCTCACCCACCACTCTCTGTTTAGCTCTCGCAAGTGAATACGAAAGAATATCCTTCCTGACCTCAAGAAGCTCTTCTGTTCCCGGGGTGTAAAACTCTTCATCATCAGATTCAGAATCTTCGTCATCGTTGTTATCATCGTCATGCGTATCCATTCTATCTATAGTAAACGCATCAGTTTCAAGGGTTCCATTCAATAATTTGATCAATCGTTCTCTCCTATCCGCATTATCTTCTCCAAAGTATGTGACTGGTTCCCCCAACTCACGAAGTGCTATGCGGACATCATCGTCCGTAGTAGGAACAGAAACAGTTTCATTTCGCTTCTGCTTCTGCTTCTCGTTGATCACACGAAGATCTGCGATGTCCATTCGATGTTGAGGTCTGTTTTGGGTATATGCGTTTCCTAGTCCTTTCCTAGTCTTTTTCATGTAGCTAGTTTGATTGTTATATATAGGATTCAATACCTTGGTCCTGCACAACATTCAATATATATCCGGCACTTTTTTTTTTGCAGCAATTCGGGACCAACTTGGGTTAAAACTATGGAAAACACCCTCACTGTCCGCACGGTGGATTCGGGCCTTTGCAGACACCACCCCAAGGTCACTGTGCGTTTGCCACCCGGTATTAAGTAAGCGGAAGAAGTGCCATATCGCTGACCCGCCTTCCTCCTGACTGGCATATATAATCGACACGGATTCCCGTCGTCTACCTATCTCTGCTAAAGAAGCACCTTCACAAGGCTATGGACAGCAAAGAAATCAGTCACAATAAGCCTTACTGCGGAGGTCCACCGAGTCTACTACACACACGCACACACACACAGGTAATAACCTATTTTCGCGCTACTAGAACAAACCGTCTAGCATTGTATGGTTCATAAATCCCTTTTGTTTTTTTTGAGGCTTTAATTGTGTGGGTACGGTACTTTTGGATCTCTCAGGGAATTCCACTTACGTCGTGGGGTTAGTAGTAATTAGTTTTCGTCAAATAGTGCGACCTTCATCTATTGGACTAGTTATGTGTAAGTATTATATGCTGCAAAAAATACTAAGAGAAGAAGATATACAAGGCAATATATACACTAGACACTAATGGTTTTCAGACAAAATCCTATCTGCATATTGGGCAAAGTTCTCCGTATCATTAACCATATCATCAAGATCCGGTTGACAAAATACGGCAAGCGTATTTCTTGCAATTGATGGCATATTTGTGCCCTTAACATAGTGTGAGACAGCCTTGAATCCACCTCTGGAAACCTCTTGCAAGGCCGAACCAGATTGGAAGGCTAAGCAGTCTTTGGGTATGTTCACTTTCACTACGTCTCCCTTTCTATTGCGGATATAAAGTCCAGCCTCCTCATCTGGCGATTTTTCTAACGCATGGGTCAATCCCTTAGATTCATCAACGAAGAGAGCCGAAGTAAGGCCAGTTAGACATGAATGATCCAAATGTTCTCCACACCACGAATCAGGAAAGCCATTCTCCTCATTCTCTTCACTTGGGTAATAGTGTAACAACCTTGCCTTAGTACAAGTAGAGTTTTTCACAATGTTTTCCAAGTATCTGGGCTCGTAGCCCTCAACTGTCTTCAGTATGTACTTATCGCAATTGGAAGCAACTACCTGGGCCACATCGATGATGAGATTACAAAGCTTTTTGCAGTTTTCCTGGAAACCTTTCAAGTTAGCATGTTTCACCTCATCTGGCCAGATGTTTGGCGTGGTGTAAGTTTTAAACTTGTCTCCGAATTGTCGCACCAAATCTGCAGTGGGTCCCTCCAATGTGGGGTCTCTATGGAAGGCACAATTGACATAGTAAGAACCTTTCAATGTATCCGGCAAACCGGTGTTGGCCAACTTTTCTTTTCCTCTTGACCAACCAGCGAGCCACATAGAATCTGCAGATTCTAACTCTGCAAGTTGTATTTCTGTTAAGTTGGCAAGGACTGAGGAACTGCTAAGGACTGCATTTCTCAATGAATGGAATTCGGAAGGTAAATCCTTCACAACAATGATTCCCAATGATCCGGGACCAAAGGCTCTTTGTAAAGTTTCATCATCTACACCCTTACTAAGCTCTTGTAAAGAGACAATCACAGGATCGCCATGAGTGATTTCAGATACCATTTTGACTAGAGTAAGAAGAGCCTGTTCGTAGAGAAGAAAAATTTGGCTTATCTGATTCACGGCTTTTGTGCGCTCGAAAAAATAACAGCAGAATGCCGTGAGGTGCTCGAAATGCGGAGAGAGCTCAAACAAAAGTAACCACTCGCCGGTGCTACCGTGGTGTCTACGATGACTAGAAGAGAATAAGCAGGAGCAACCTAGCTTTTATCTGCCCGTGATTCATGAAGCCTCTCTGTGCTACCTGCATTCCATTCTCGTACGTCGCTTTGAATCAACTCCACACTTCGATATTCTCACGTGAGTGGTTGCGTTCACGGCTGCAAACATCATTGTCAAGACTAAATAGGCAACTTCTTAAACCACTCAGACGCCAGAGTTATCACTTTTCAATTTCAGGGTCTCAGTCATAAATCTTTACTCTGTGTATCATTATGCTGTACTTGAGCGCTAGAACCGTTCCTACTCAGTTTCACGTACCTTTATCTTCTTCACACCGTAACCACAGGTTGATTGAGCTTCCTAATGGTCTTTTTTGCCTTTTGATTTCTGATGCACGCAGTGATCTAGGATCTGCGGCTGTTTGTGTTGGCTCGGGATCACACAATGACCCCGAAGGTATACCCGGACTTGCACATCTTTGTGAACACATGCTCTTTATGGGTACTAAAGAATTTCCAGGAGCCTCTACCTACTATGCAACAGTTCTGAAATTTGGCGGTGTATGCAACGCTTACACTACCGGGGACAAAACAGTTTTTCAATTTCAAGTTCCCATTAAGAACGGGAAGAACCTGGAAGGAAACTCCACATCCTTTGAAGAAGTTTTTCAAATCTTTTCTAGTGTTTTCTGGTGCCCTCTCATATATTCCAGCCAAATCGCCAGTGAGATCAACAATGTTGACAGTGAGCATCAGTCGAATAAGTCGAACCCTGACAAGATCCTTTTCTATGCAATGAAGATGATGGCAGAGGAGAAAAGCCCAATACGCAAATTCAGCACTGGCAGCTATGATACACTCAGTGTTGACACAAGAAAGGTAAATATATCATTGAAGAAGTCATTGAAGAGGTATTTCGAGGAAAATTATCTCGTTGAAAATATGACCTTAGTGATTTCAGGACCACAGTCGGTGAACCAACTACAAAAATTGGCACTAAGGTATTTTGGTAGATTAGAGAGATCCACGAAGTTCGGAGAGCTGCAGAATGTGCGGAGTACGAGCATCGATGGAAGCATTTTCTTCAGTGAAAGTAATCAAACAAATTCACGATCGACGATAACCTCCACTACGAGTTGCAGTGGCTACAGTTGCAACTGGAGTTGCAACTGGAATCATAACTCTAAGGAAAGGAGAAGTCACGTATGCCACTTTCAGACAGGAAGAGTTCTTTGTTTGAAGTCTGAAACCATCTTGGATCCACGACTAAGATTAATGTTTCCAATTGTATCCTCCGTAAAACCCATATTCAAGAAGGTGTGGTCCAATTTACTTGGCGACGAAGGCATAGGTTCACTATATAAGGTTCTTGATAGCCTAGGTTTTATAACTTCGATCTACTCTTATACACTGACCTTAGCAAAAGACGCGGAAATTATCATAGTGGACTTCCTGCTTACTAGAAAAGGTTCTAAGAACATACCCAATGTTATAGCAGCCACGTTTGAGTACGTAAAGGAAATAATCAGCAACCCTGAAGATTATACATCCAGATACCTTCACGAGTTTCTCACAATTGATGCATTGAACTTTTATTTTAAGGACTCAAGTCCAAACCTTATGGACGAAGTGGGTGATTTATCCGAATTGCTACAGCAATTGAAGATGGGAGATATTACTCCATGTTGTTTGTTTCGGGGATATGAATGGTCAGAAATAAACTCCAGCACAACTAATGACTTTCTAACGTCAACAAAACGAACTTTATCTGAAGGAAATGTAAATGTCATAGTAGTAAGTGATAAGAGACTTGATTGTGACAATTTCTCCAAAGGGGATGAAAAATTCAGCACTGATCGGTTCTTCGGTTTCGAATATGAAATGAAGTACTTGAAACTACCATTTTCTTTGATGAACCCCTGCAAGTTTGGGAAGTTCCAACTACCTGCCGCAAATGAGTTCTTGGAATATACCTACACCGATATTTTTTATCTTTCTGAAAGACTTATGGCCACTTCTTCTGATCCTGACCCTTTGGAAGCTAAGTATACTATAAGGGATTTTACTTCACTTACGGAGCCAGAGCTCCTCACTTTGAACGATGGCGAGTCTAAATTTGTAGATTATGACATTTGGTACAAGTTTGATCAACTCTTCCATTCACAATCGATCATTTCATTTAACTATTCTCTCGGTAACCATTCCAACATGTGTCAATCACAAATAGCCATAGGCATTGAGTTACTATGTAACATTTTAGGAGATAGAATCAGCACCACTTTGTATCCTTCAGAACTATTAGGGTACACATGGAGATTCCACGCTAATATGAATGGGATAAACGCAATAGCAGTTACCGTTACCGGCTTAACTAAAGGGATAGCAAAAGTGATAAACATAATCTTACACGAATTTGGGGAAATGCGAGAGTCACTTCGACAAATGTCTTACAAAACATTGATGAAGAGTAGGGTAATAGTACGGAAGAAATACGAAAAGCTTCTCAGAAGTGGATCAAGTTTACATCAATTGCTTCCTGTCACCCAGTTTTTATTAGAGAAAGATATCTGGTCGATAGAGCAACGACTAGAGGAATTGGAGATCTTAGATGTTAAAGATTTGATTTGTATCATGGAAGCGTTTTCGGAAGAGAGACATTCCAGTGTATTATTGCAAGGGGATATTCGCAAGGAAAGCGCCATCCTGATTGCGGGTCAGATTATACATCACAGTAGAAAAGGTGACTTGCTTGGACTCGACGTCTTGCCAGCAGCTTCTTTTTTGATTCCACAGAAACAGTATAAAGTGGCTTTCGATGCATCACCAAGTTCACAAACAAACACAACTTTTACTTATATTCAGATTGGTGAGAGAAAATCGTTGTTCCATCGAACTTTGGCCAAGCTCATATCGATCTTACTTCTGTTTCTGGCACCTTTAGAGCTCCGAATCCAAAGAAATCTTGGGTACCACGTGTATGTGGGCCACAGAATCAATAGATCAACTATCGGGGTATATGTATCAGTAAGCAGTAGAAAATTCTCCTGCAGCTACTTGGCAGATCAAATTGATAATTTTCTTGATGAGTGGCTTGTTAAATTGGAAAGATGCTACGACTATCACAGTGAGATTTTGCAGCCATTTCTTGAAAGCTTTGACAAACCGGACCAAGAGGGGATCGGATGCTCGAATATAAACTACGGATCAGAAGCTACTGTGAAGAGTGGTTCGCAGCCCCTGGGAACATATTATCAACAGCATCGCAGCTTATGGTGCCAGATTGTAGATGCGGAGTATAGATTCAATGCGGCAAATGGTGAAGAGGAGTATGATCCAGCTCAGGTGCTAGAGCTAACCCAGAAACAATTGCTCAATGTTGTGAAGAGGAAAATCTCTCCACATCTGAAGACACGGGCATCAGTTACGATCATGATACAGAGTGGAAATCAATTGCAAAACGTGGTGAATGGTTTGACGGGTTTTTTAGATTCTAAAGGATTGGGCGGAATTCTATCGGAGGAAGATTTGCGTTTGGCTGCAAAAGCAACAGATCCATTCGCGGCAATGCAGAAGCAATTTGAGCTACGAGGAGCAAAGTGGATTTTCATGAGCAAGGCCTTAAAGCAGAAGCTTGGCCGTTGGACGACTGGCAGAACAATGCAAGATTTGGGCAGAAAGTACTCCATGGCAAAATTAGTGAGCGTGAAGGAGTTTCATCGTGAATGCACGTGAGAGGAGAAACTGGTGCGTCAGCATCGAACCTGGATGCTTGAGCCTTTTTTTTTCGCTTGCAGGCAATCAAGAATTGGACGCACTGCGAGGCACGTATTGGGGCGCATAGTGGGGACTGGGGGACATAGTGGTGCGTTTTTTCGGAGACCGCAATTGTACAGCCGAGAACCTACACACGCCATTTTTACATACAGGATATAGGCAAATCAGAACTCCATGTACGAAATCGTATAACTAGTCCCAAGTCTCTCTTGAAAATATTCCTGCTTGCAATAACCCTTCTGTATCAGTGCTTGCTGCACCCACTTTTGTGTGTGCTGGGAGTTGTCTGCATTGCGGCACTTGCCTGCTTTAACTCTATGCCAGCCTACTTCAAAAAAGAAAAGTGCAGAGAAAAGAAATTTTCTAGGGGCGTGACCTGCAATCAGATTCTGGATTGGCCTCTCGCACGCCAAAATTCGAAATCGAATCCCTTATCTAACCCACGCCTGAGGCACCTCCTTCACTACATCCATCGAAGTAAACTTCATCGACCACACACCACCAACACCATCACAAAATACCATCTGTTTCTTTTGCACCTCACCTTTTGTTTCACCTCAGTCCGCGCCCTACTCCTTAGTGTCGCTCCACGTTTTCAAAGACCCGAGCATTTAACGGACTTACCATAAATGATATAGAGACCCACCCCCGGCTCTCCAAACTTCTCTTCACACAAACCCACCTCACAAAAAACCTCTCACCCCAGATTATGGCTAATCAGTACAGTAACTTTGGCTACCAACAATATACACCCCCGTCGAACAACACTGTCATACCCGTTGCGACACCTGGCAATACCAACGGCAATGTGTTACCCTCCAACTACAGCCCCACGTTTGCCAGCAGTTACTTCCCTGGCGGAGGTTCATCTGATACTTCAAGTACCACCAGCTCCATAAGTTCATCGTTGGGACTGTCTTACTCGTCGAGCTCTTCGTACTACTCGTTCCAAAACCCAAGACTCCGGTACTACTTATCCAAATCGTTTGACGTGGAGGATGACTTGGAATTTTGCCCCGATATCCCAGAGAACTACGAAAACAGTCCACCTGTGAAGAAGTTCAACCCATACACGGCATCCATCTTCCTGCCAACAACCATCCAAGAGATTTATGCCGCAGGCGGGAACAACTCTCCCAGTAACGTTGCGGCGGCGCCTCAATCCCCAAGACTGCGGACGCCTCGTATCAAGAAACCTTTGGAGATTGTGAACCCCCAAACTAAAATGAGAGTGTCATCCTCTACATTGAGCAAGTAAGTCTTTGGTCACCAAAGACGAACTGATGGCACGATCACTGTTTAACGAAAGACACTATGATTACGAAAGAATGGACCAAAGCATGCGCCTGCTAGATGGGTTCTTGCATATGTAGAGTAGTATGTACACGTAAAGAATGTATATATAAGAGATTAATACGGTGTAGTAGGGCATTGTGAAAACGAGCGGAGTTCTCTGTGGCACTGTGGGGGTCCTTCAGGCTTTTCTTGAGCTTGGAGTGACCCCCCTTCATATTTGTATGGGTGTACGGATGTTTGTCACTTTTGGGGAAGAAGCGCCAAAAGAGGGAATGGAACGAGAGACGGCGGCTTTTCTGGCGGATAATATCCATTTGTGGGATCTTAGCGATGGGAGGGCTCCTAGTGTCTACAAATTCATGTGGTAAGATGTAAATATATGACAGTGCTGTTTACTATCGACCATAGGTATACTACATTGTATATCATTTTTACTGGCTGAGATTATTTCTTTTCTTTTCGCATCTAAATGAACCTTAATGAAATCTAAAACAAATGCAACCCACCCTGGCGCAGTTATCAGTCAGATCCTGTTACCAACAATAGGACCCGTATCAAGTGCAAGCAGTACCCCGAGCTTGTTCGCCGTGTTGGAATCTCCCAATGCATCAAGTGCAGCCGAAAAAAATACAACCACTAATCGCGCTACTAGATGCAGTCGGTCGGGGTAAGAGTGATGAGTGTAAATCGAAAAATACCCACGAAGTAGCGCGTTCAGACCTCAGAGTCACTCCTGACACTTCCCAAGCTGGCGGGAACTGGAACCTACCGCAGCTTGGCCCCCCGCCCTCAGGCTTTACTTGGTATTTCTTTTGAGAAGTTGCGCTCCCGTGCGTGGATATTCCGCTCACCAAACGCATTTTACTATGGCGGCCAGACAGATTGGGAAATCGTAGGCGGACAACCTAATTGGGAAGGTAGAACAGAATCTTACCAAGAGCTATCGCAGTTAGTGCTGTGAAGCGATGATCTTATCGAATGGTGTATTGTAGCCGCTAGAACTTTCCGACAGGCATATATAAGACGGCGCCTGTTCTCTAGCACCTTTTTTTTTCATACCTTTCTGTACTGGATTTATAATCTCTTTATTGTGAAAAAAAATGTCTGTCCATCCATTCGATACCGTGAGGGACCATGAGGTCAGATTAGCTGCCAAATTAGTCAAGGATGCCTACCCTGCATCTGCCGATGTTCACTTTGTTCAAATCGACAAAGTTGATCCACCCAAGAAGTCTATGGTTAAGTACTTGGAAGCTGAAAAGCATGGTCTTAAGTTGCCCGATATTCCAAGAGTATTGTACTGTTACTATTACACCAATAGTTTGGTTTTCAACAAGGCTCTCGTAAACGTTACTGCTGGCCACGTTATTACCAAGACACAATTACCTGATGGTGTTTGTGGACCGCTTTTACCTGATGACATGATGGATTGGGAAGAACACTGTATGACCCACCCTAAGGTTAAGGCTGAAATTGCTAAATTGAAGTTGCCAGAGGGTTACACGGTCAGAACAGACCCATGGATCTACGCCACAGATGACCCCAATGAGAAGAGACCATTGTGTCAGTTTTTCATGTACGTGTTGGCAGGCAACGGCCACACCGAATCCAACCACTACTCTTTGCCCTTGAAATTCTCTCCGGTATTTGAATGTTTCACCAACGAGTTTATCAGAATGGACTACTTGCCCGGTGGGTTTGATGAAACTACCGTTCCAACTGGTCCATGGCAACAGGTAGAGTGTGTTGAATACCACCCAGATTTGAACAATGAGGAAACTGCCTCCAGAAACGTCAAGCCATTGTTGGTTAGCCAGCCAGAGGGCCCTTCGTTCACTACTGACGGAAGCAAAGTCAAGTGGCAAGGATGGGAATTCAGAGTGTCCTTCTCTGTGAGAGAAGGTTTTGTCATCTACGATGCACACTTTAAGGGTAGACAGGTTTTCTACAGAATTTCGTTATCCGAGATGACAGTTCCTTACGGTGACCCAAGAGCTCCATATCACAGAAAGCAAGCGTTTGACTTGGGTGACTGTGGATTTGGAGCCAACGGAAATCACTTGAACTTAGGATGTGACTGTTTGGGTGTCATCAAGTACCTTGACGGTGTTGGAATCACCAGCTCTGGTGAGCCACATGTGATTCCGAATGTGATCTGTATGCACGAGCAAGATAACGGGTTATTGTACAAGCACGTCAACTACAGAACGAACAACGCTGTTGTCGCCAGAAAGAGAGAATTTGTGGTTCAAACCATTGCCACTGTTGCCAACTACGAGTACATCATCAACTTCAAATTTGTGACTGATGGATCTCTTGATATCGAAACCAGAGCCACTGGTATCTTATCCACCATGCCAATTGACGAAAACGTCAAAGTTCCATGGGGTACCATTGTTGGTCCTAATGTGATGGCTGCCTACCACCAGCATATTTTGTCGTTCAGAATTGACCCAGCTATTGATGGACACAAGAACACTGTTGTCTTTGACGATGTGGTCAAGATGCCAACTGACAAGCAGAACCCATACGGTACTGGGTTTGTATCGAAGCGTAACTTTGTGGAGAAAGCCGGCTCCATTGAGCAGTCGCCCTTCACGAATAGAACTTACAAGATTATCAACGAAAATATAATCAACCCAATCTCCAAGAACCCAGTTGGTTACAAGATTGAAGTTCCTCCTAGACAAATGATTCTTGCAGATGAGAACTCGTACAATGTCAAGAGAGCCAAGTTCGCCACTGGAGCCGTTTGGGTTACCAAATACGGAGACAACCAATTGTACGCTGCAGGTGAATTCACCAACCAATCACAAAAGGATACTGGTATCGGTGCTTGGGCAAACGGGGTTGACTCGGTTAGAAACGAGGATGTTGTCGTTTGGGCTACCTTGGGATTCACCCACGTTCCAAGAGTGGAAGACTTCCCAGTTATGCCTGTCGAGACCCACAACATCCACTTGCAGCCACACGACTTTTTCACCAAGAACCCAGCATTAGACTTGCCGCAAGCTAACAACAACTTCAACAAGTCTCAATTGGTTTCAAGCAACGCTACAAAGGCATGCTGCAAAACCAACTTGTAGTGAATGTGTTTTTTTGATGATTCGTAAGCTTTCACTTGATAGATCCTCTAGTGACTAGAATAATAGATACGAAAATGGTACGATTTCACTGTAGAACCTACATTATTGTACAGATCCAACTCTAGATATTCGTTAACCATAAAGCTTTACCAGACAGTGTAGCCGACCTTTGGTATATTCCTCTTTTTGTTGCTTACGTAATGACACTTACTCTCAAAGTCTTCCGTAACATATTGAGTCTGGAAAATCTACCGCACACAAGCCCTGTGCAGCATTAGAAAGTCTTGCCTAGGACAAAGATGTCGGAAAAACAGCAGAAAGCGTGATTGATGGCCATCTCCATTGAAGCAGGACAAACGGACTTTCCACGTGGTACGAGAAATGCAAAACACGCATCGACCCCTCTTCCCCTTCCCCACACCTTGGCAAAATGTGTCCACACGGTTCGGTCTAGTTCTGGACACAGTGAACCGAATTCTACGCCCGTCGAACCTACCAGACAAGAGAAGGGCATTTGTTTTCGTTTTGGTCCCCCTCGGCTAATATGGTCCATTTGGATCTTTTCGGCTTGTTGCATACAAAATAATATTTTCCACGGCACTGAAATGCGGAAATTAAACCAAAAGCGCCAAACTCCCATCCCATTGGACCCATCTGTCAGGATCTTGACAGCGTTCAGCATGCCCACAATTAACAAAGGTGATCGGAAAGTTGTGCCATTATTGTGGTTGGAAACAAAGGGGCAAAAAGATAGAATTTCTCACGCCCGTGTTCGGTCTAGAAAATAATGAAAACGACTTCTCTAGGTCGTATTTTTTTGGCGTTTTTTTCTTTCTTTCTTTCTTCCCTCCTACGCCACGGTAGAGTGTGGAGGCGCCGCGATGGCGGTGTCGGTCATGCACACCCTCATTTTCAATAAACTTTGAACTATTTTTATGCTTATTGTTTCTCCTGGTCTGCGTATGCTGATTGATGTAGGGTAATGCTCTCTTGTTTCCCATCCGTATCACAGTGACAAGTCCATCTGACACTAGGTCCTTAGTGCAGTACACCGTTTACGTTCGCTTTAAGGTTTTTCCCTACCGCTTTGGGCCGCAGCTTGGTCCTGCACAGCTGCCGTGTCATTGGTTGCAAAAATATGCAAGTCATATGTCCCCACTTCTGCACGTCGCAAGAACATGGCTTGAAAATATTACTCCACTTTTAATTCCTTTTTTATTTAATTATGCGTTCTATTTTTCAGTGTGGTTACTTCCAGTGCGGAGCTCGTCGTTATACAATTGCCAGACTATCAGTTAGCACTTCTGTGGCATGGGCTAGTAGCTTGTTAAAGCAGGTTGGGTGTTGTGTCGAGCCTGGTGCCCCCATGTATAGTCCTGGTCTCTCTTTTTGCTCGTCCATCCTGCTGCACTACGAAACGGCCCGCATTTCTCAGTACTACTGCACGGAAATTTTCATTCACGTCAATTCTGGGCCGCTTACACAAGCACTATAAATACCGCTGTACTTCCCCAGTTGTTTCAATCGTCGTAGCTTTTGGTTCTTCTTCTTCTTTTCTTTTCCTTTCTTTATCTAATTCAGTTAGAAGTCAATATATTATATCCAAAATGAAGGTTGCCCAAATTGCCCCAGTTGTTGCCCTTGCCGGCTCCGTTGCTGCCGCTTCTGAAATCCCACAGAGTGAAATTGCCTTCGTCACCGCTTTGGTCAACGACTTGAAGTCTAACCGTCTCGAGTACTTGGGATACATCGCTACTGACCTGTCCGTCCCAGCCGCTGTCACTCAATTGGCTTTGCAGGTTCAGACATACACTGACGACTCTTACACCACCTTGTTGGCTAACGGAGCCGTTAACATTGCCCAAATCGAGAGCTTTGCTACAGCTCTTCCATGGTTCACTAGAATTGAGGCTGCCGCTGCTGCTGGTGCCTCTGGATCTGCCACTGTTTCTGCTGGTTCTCTGGCTTCCAGTTCTGCTGCCAACTCCGATGCTCAGATTACCGGCGGTTCTTCTACCAGTGAATCTGCTTCTGCTAGCGCATCTGCTTCTTCCAGTGAGTCCGATGAGTCTAGCTCTGCTGCTAGCTCTGACGAGTCTAGTGCTTCTGCTGAGACTGGTTCTTCTTCTGCTGAGTCTAGTGCTTCTGAGACTGGTTCTTCTTCTGCTGAGTCTAGTGGCTCTGAGACCAGCGCTCCAGCCTCCTCTTCCGCAGCCTCCTCTTCTGACGCGAAGTCTTCCGCCGCCTCTTCTGCTGCCAGCTCATCTGCTTCTCCTGCTTCCTCCTCTTCCAAGGCAGGTGCTGCTTCCAACTTGCTCAGTGCTAACTTCATTGCCTTGGGTTCTTTGATTGCTGCCTTATTGTAAGTGAATAGTTACATTTAAAAAGAACTAATAAAAGTTTATGGTGAGTACACTAGTAGCCGTGATGGCCCTCATAGTCTTGTAATGACCTTGAATTAGCGCATGTACGTCAGCCGTTTCCTCTTTGGTCTACCTTTAGACGCGCAACGTCAATTGACCCCACCACACCCATGCGCGTATAGTGCGGCCAGGTGTATCATTCCACTGCTGGTATAGTGAATGATAGGGAGACGCCATTCGAAAGAAGTGTTTAAGCACTTATCGATATCCAATGGATCAGTGTATTGTCTCATGTTCACGTTGATAGTAATTCTCTTCCCAAAACTTTTACACCCCCATGCTAGCACGTTTAGGCTAGCTACGCTTCAATATTTCGAAGTTTGACAACTTCTAAGGTTCTCTTTTGAATTGGCACACTTGAAACACAGTGCATTTCACCTTGAGTGAATCTTTACTCGGCATGAAGATGCCCATTGTTCAGCTTCTACCTGTGACCGCAAGAGTAACTTTGTAGTTCCATAGACACGCACAAGGTACTTCCTCCTGTCAGAGACAGTGTCGGTTTCTGCGGATACGTCCGCTCTGTAGTTATTCAAGCTCCAGGTTCCACTTTTTAGACTGACATTTCAAAAGTATGGAAAATAAGCATGCTCGTGCTTGTTTGTATTTTGCTATCTCATCTGCCTGTAACTAATCTCTCTCTGCACCTTTCTCTGCACCTTTAGTGCGACAAGTGAATGGCACATCCGCGTGAAGAATTTTATAAGTAATGAAGCTCATTGCTATGTTTTTCTTGAAACTTCTGACACTTAAGGATCGCCTCTGAGCAATCTCCGGAGGAGGATTAAGAGCCCTACTGAGAACTCTTGCAAACAAGTAGGCTCTCTGCTATGTCCCAGCGATTTGTCCCAGCGTAGTATTTTTGGACTTCAGGTCACCTACCCTAACAACCAATTACTAATACACACTATTGTGCATTCCGTCTTACATCCGTACCATCCAGAGGCTACTTAATCAGGAGGGCATCAATTGCGGTTATGAACTGAGAGCTGTTTAGAGTTCAGGAGCTACCCTAAATCCATCACTGTACGTTAATTCCGGTAACTCCGGTAGGGAATGGTTAGGCGATGAGACGTATATATATATGACTTTGAGTTATGTTCATACTCTACTTTGGAAATATTCACTAAACCATGCCGTTCGAACAAGATACACTCACATATAAAGCTTTACAGTACACATCCAACAGAGACAAGATTCACATTGGTGAAAGCTCGATCAAGCTTCAACCGACTTCTGAGCCAGGACAATATGATGTTGGCGCGCAAGATATCCTTGTGAAAGTTGCAGCAGCGGCGTTGAACCCAATCGATATCATTAGGTACAACACCGTGAACCCGTTCTTGAACACTTTCCTTGGATCCTCTCCAAAGGGATTTGGTATCGATTACTCGGGAACCATTGTCTCAATTGGAGCAGAGGCTGCAAAAAAGACAGACTTCCAGGTATCGGACAAAGTTAACGGAATGTACTTTAACTTTTTGGACCGTGGAACGGTAGCAGAGTACATTTTGGTTAATCCTTTTAAAGAAAAGGCCATATCATTGCAGCCCAAGAACTTGAATGCTCTTGAAGCAAGTGCTTGGCCCACAGCATATGGAACAGGTTACAACTTGGTTACTGCCAGAACTGATAACGCATCAAAGCCACCAATCGATAATCATAGCAACGTATTGGTCATCGGGGCTGCCTCTGCTCAGGGTAGGGTTGCTCTTGAGCTTTTGAAATCAAGACACAATGTTGAAAATATTGTTGCAGTATGCTCATCTAGATCTGAGGATGGAGTGAGAAAGTTAGGCGCATCTTCCATCATTGACTACACCATGTACACAGATCTGAAGACTGGCATTTACGCACCAGTCAAAGCCTATGTGGAAGAACATGGCAAGTTTGATTTGATTTTAGATTGCGTAGGAAATGCCGACTTGTTCAGAAACAAAATTGATACTATAATCAAGCCTGGTGGTGACTATGTGTCCAGCTGTGGAGACATCAAGTTCAATTATGCAACTACATCTTTAGTAGGATACATCTTTAGCGATTATCGTTCTTTGGGTCGACTTTTAGCTAACTGGTTGGGGTGGTTGCCGTACACTTATACGCGTATTCGTGCATTCGTGTACAACGCTATCGAAGATGGAAGACGTGCAATTGAAGCTGGCGAAGTACAAGTGCTCATTGACAGTACTTATAAGTTTGAAGATTTCGAAAAAGCGATTGAACGATTGAAAAGTAACAGGGCCACGGGAAGGGTGGTTATAAAAATTTGCGATTAGATAGATTGAAAGCTGCTTCTGTAAAACTTTTGGCTGCTACAAGAATTGCCCTTGCAATCTTTGTGATTTATTATTAATAAATATCCCATTTTCTCATATATTGCTAAGTTGCAACCCTATGTATTATACATTATAGCCAGCGCTTTGAACTCGAGTACGCTGTATATTTAATTGCGGATCAGCATAGTCTTGAGTACATGTTTGAACATGTTCCGCTGAATACATATTGCGGAAATCACTTAAAACAAATCTTCATCTCTAAGATCTCTGTACGTGGACATTATGGAATCTTCCGCCGGAATAGGTTCCCATCCGAACACCTTTTGAGCCTTGGTACTATCAACATCTGTGCATTTTCCAAGATAGGGAATAGCTCCCTTTAACGAGGTCAACACAAGAGAAATAATCCTAATTACAACACTGGGGAGTTCTCTTGTTGGTAATGCACTCAAATGCTTGTCCTTTTTTGTGAGGTATTTTCTAAGGATGTCAGCCACATCGAGAATGGTCATTTCCTTATCGTTACTAAGTATGAGGAAGCGTTCAAAGTCCGACTCGGGATTGGTGAGTGCTTGCACATGGAGCTTTGAGACGTCTCGTACGTCCGCAATGCCAAAGCTGAGCTTGGGACATCCCAATTTCGCCACTCCAGAGCATAGAGTCTTCATAATGTCAATAGAAGAAGAGACGTGATCTGATCCCCTCACCAAGGGCCCCATAATGACGAACGGGTTGAGCACAGTGAACTTGAACCCCGGTTTGATTGTTTTCATGTAGTCCCAGGCCGCTTTCTCGGCATATGTCTTAGATTTCACGTATGCTCCATTTATGTGTTCCAAGTTTGTCCATGACAGTTCATCCACTTTGGCGTTGTTGGGGTGCCCGTACCCAACCGCCGCGTATGAAGAAGTCATTACCACTTTTTTCACACCACCAACTTTTGTGGCTATCCTCAAGACCCGGAGCACTCCCTCTCTTGCTGGAATGATAACTTCATCTGGGTGTTTTGGTTCGCCCAAGGGGAAGGGAGAGGCCACATGCAAGATATACTCAACTCCAGTGACAGCCTCTTCCCAGCCTTTATCATCGGTTAAATCAGTAGAAAAATATGTGAGTTTTGATTCAACCGTCTCACGGTCTAGCTTTGTGCTTGTTTTGAGAATACACTCTCTCAAAGGAATGGATCTTTCGAGGTCTCTGATTGTTGTTCTGACGGTGTAGCCCTGTTCAAGGGCTTCTATTATGCAGAAGGTGCCAACGTATCCTGTTCCGCCAGTGACTAGTACTATTGGCATGAAGGTAAAAACTTTGCTAAAAAGAAGAAAGAGTAAAAAGATATAAATAAGCAGAAGAAAAATGATCCAGCAGACTCGTCAACCAAGATACCCAACGTGATGCCATCTTCCACCATTATAGTGTGTACCAGGCGCGAAAGCTGTTTAATTACGAGGCTTCTGCAGCACGACGAAGCTAATGCATTTTCTTTTGCCTTTTCTGTCGCTTGTGTGTCGTCGCCGTGCATGAGAAAATAATTTTAGAGATGGGAGGATAAAGTCTATTCCATAGCTGTGAAAGACACTATTCTGTAACCAGAAGGGGAATTAATCGCCAAATTTCGATTCTCCAGTGGCTGAAATTATAGCTTGAGGCCAAAAGAACCTATTGTTAAGTTTATAAGCTCATAAAAATATATGCATTTAAAGAATATAGACTAGTAAATGAAGGCCATTGAGCTCGAGTAGCGAAAAAATATTTTAAAACTGCGCCTGTTGCCGACGTCTAGAATAGGCGCAATTGCTTCGGTAGCCCAACAATCACAATTAGTCAGTGGACAGAAGCTCATAGGAAACCGTGCACTTACAGAAAATGATCGCTTACGCATATATACAATCCTTATAATGTTGACTGTGGCTAGGATCCATTCTGCTTCTCGCTTTTTTGGTCTTAAACTTGTAGTCGGAGTTGTAATAGCAGAAAAATAAGGCAGTTTTTCGCAAAAAAAAAAGCAAGCGAGCACTTCCACCCGACAACCAGGCTGATTAGTGCACGATCGATTTCACAGATTACCCCAAGAAGAAACAGATCTCTAGCATTACTAAAGCCTACTAGTTGCTGGTGCATACTGTGATTGTCCAATAAGATGAATGTTCTCTGCCTCCACAAGCCTGACCTGGCTATAGTATGTCCCCATTTCAGAGGTCCTCTTTGCGACAAACCGCATACCTTCCTTCATACGCAGGCATTACCAACTATTCCCGGCACGTGATGACCTCTGAAGGCGGCCATACGGCGAGAGAAGTTCTGTCATGAATAATGCTGTCAAAAAAATGGCTTTCCCCAGACAAACCCAACCTGACGAGTTGCTCTTCCGCACACGGGACTCACATACACATTGGTAAACCCGTGCACCCAGTTTTTATGTGCCAGTACAGGGTTAGTAATAATTGCACCTAAATCCGAATTATTAATGAGCATCTTGACAAAACGAGAGGGGCAATTAAAATGTGTAGAAGTTTTTGTACGGACATATTGCTATAGTAGAGAAGGTAACAAGCCCTCGGTAACTGAATGACACAAAGAGCACGGACACTCGCTTCACACTCGTGGCGCAACGCGGGGTTTAACTGTCATTTCTTTTCAATATAGGGGGTTATACCCTCATTTATTTTCTTGCCATTTATTTTTTTCTTCATTTTGTTCTCTTTTTCGTAACGATTATTTTGTGGGGAAGTAGGTGGGCTACGAGCGTGTGTCTCTAAAATGTACCCCAGACTCATTAATCGAAACGCTGCCTTTTAAACACCGAGAATTTTTTTTCAGCAGTGTTCCGCGGCTACTGATACAGGTCAAGGAGCTATTAGGGTATTGTATTGGCAGCGCTACAACCTATTGTGTATGTACTTAGTGAGTAGCCGAAGAGTCTGAAATCCAAAGTCCGTATGCGATGTTAAGTCGCTCCCTTCAGCCCCATCAACTTAAACTTTTTACATACGGCAACGGACTCTTTCTTATCGCGCATTGTTCGTTGGTTCAATAATAATAAGTGCCCTGTTCATTCTTTCGTGTGTGTTTTTTTTCTTTACTAAACTTATTTCACACCCTTTTTTTTTTTTTTGTTGGTAATGTTTTTAACGCCGTAAAACGATCTAAATTTTACATTTTTTGCGTTTTTTTTTTGAATCTTTCACGCAAATCATACGTCTTTTTTTCTCCAGTTTTTGCAAGAAAGGGTACTTGAAGGTCCATTTTGCTAACTAGGTACACTCAAGACCTTGCTCATATCTTCACAAGGTAATAGTCTAGCTGTATCGGAAGATATTAGAGAAAAGAACACGAAAAGCCTGTTTTTTTTTTTGAGGAAAGGAGCTCTTATTACCGCTGCTACAATCTCCGACGGCAACTCCGAGAAGTCAGTCCCCAGATCACGCAAACAGTTGGCCTTAGTCTTTTTTTTTTTACAAGAACTTGTTAGAAGAATATCCAGATGTCCACCGTATCAGATAGCGAGGAGCGGGGGCCAAAGACCGCCGTAAAGTACTTGGCAGATGGGAAAGTGATGAAGGTACAAAAGACCAGACAAAGAAAGATCTTAAGTTGCATATACTGTCACTCCAAAAAAATCAAGTGCAGTAGGGTTCAACCCGTTTGTAATAACTGTGACAAGTTGGGCATAGATTGCCAGTACTTTGCCAACAAGAGAGTCTCCAGAGGCGGTAAAAAAAGAGATGACAACGACCAAAGGAGTCAACAGCAGCTCCAAAACCAGCACCAAAGTCTGCACGCACCCCAGCTCCAAAACCAACTCCCTCACCAACTCCAACTTCACCAGCTTCAAAACAATCTGGCACTTTGGAACAATCACACTTCCAATACTTCGATGAGCGAAGATGACGGAAGCTCTCCTGGTGACCAGAAGGACTCCGATATGCCGTTTGACGAAGCTGGAGACAACGAAAGGCGTCTTTCGCAAGCACCATCATCCACAACGTCGCAAAGTCTTGCCTCCGAGATTATGAATGGTCCGGACTCTGTTGGAAGCGGAGATCACGAACGTGATGGTGATATCAGTGTCAATGGGTCTGGAAGTGTACCCACTTCCAGGAATGGAGCTGATGGACATGGATCTGATGCTAGGAACAGCGCTTCAAACTCCACCTCGCCCAAAAACCAACTTCTTGAAACTGATGCCGGAGGCAGCGTGATAACCCCAGGAAATAGGAACAGCAACAGTGGCACCGATATCAACTTCAACTACATGCTTGACATATCCATGAGAAAGCAAAGCCCAGGTCAGACTCAACAATTGCTGCAGCAAGCTCAATCAACGAATTCAGTTCTTCAAACCCCAGTGATGAACTCGTTCAGTAACAACATTACGAATAACTTTTTCAACACAAACTACTCTAGCCAGCCACAGGCCAATAGCATTAACACAATTCCAACTCCTCTGGAGAATCTTGACTCGTATAACTTCAATATTGGATCATTTGCAATTCAGGGTAACGACTTGACGCAAACAAACATCAACTCACAACAAAATGCCTTAATGAATATACCTCTGGGGGTGACCAACTTTATTGACCAAAATACAAATGGTGGTGTTGGGGGGAATGGAGGAGGGATCTTCCCTGGCCAGAGCCGCCAGACGTCGCCAGAAAACATCATCCAGTCTCCTGAAGCATTCACTTACCAACACTCATCCATGTCCATGGTTAAGAGCAAGAATCTTCCGCACCAGCCTAATAACCCGGGGCTCCACAATTCACTCAATGCATATCCCTCGAATCCAGAAACCACTATGAATTACCTCTACGGTACGAACACGAACTACAATAACGAGCAGCTTCTCCAGGAACTCCTCAAACATCTCCCTGAGAGTAGAGAAAGATCAATGGAACTCGTGGATCGGTATGTGAACTCGGTACATATCTTGCTTCCGGTTATGTGTAACAAGATGTCTGATTTCTGCTCCGAGCACGAAAAGTTCTGGGACTACTACCACCATCAAAAGAGAAGGAGAAGTAGCAGTGGTACGCAGTCGTCGCGCAGTTCAACTCCCAACTCACTGCCCCCACAGCCTGACTTTTCTGTTCTTCAGTTCTACACATTGTATTTCCCAATATTGTATGCAGCTACTATTTCCGAATTTGAAGAGTATGACAACTTGTTATTGAACCAGGATATAAACCTGTATCTCAAGGCATTCAATAAAATTTGTCAATATCATAACTACCCACATGGATTGAAGACAATCCCATTGCTTTTAGGAAACGTGATTATCCAGTCCACATCGCCAAATCCTTCCACTATGGAAATGTCTCAGATCATCAGGTATGCAAAATTCCTTCATATGCATAAGGATCCAACGTTAACATTGAGAATTACGGATTGGAAAGTTGTAAAGTTTAGAAGACTTCTTTGGTGGTGTATATTTGGGTTGGATGCATTGACCAGTCACAATTTCTGTCTCCCGCCCGTTTGCAAGTACGAAGACTTCAATGTTCTTATGCCACTGGAAGATGAACCTGTGGAAGATAATAACGGTGAAACTACTGATGGCAGTAGTGGGTACAAATTGAACGTTGGAGTGTTGAGTCTCAAAATAAAGTTCAGATACGACAGGATCATGAGTAGCTTGGTGTATCAATTGCATGGAGTCACGACGGATATCACAAGAGAAGACACAGAAATGATCAAAAATATGATTGTGGATCTCTTTGAATACATTCAAGAGTGCATGGAGAACATTGCAGCCCACTACAGATTGAACCCTCCTTCGACAGTTCAAGAAATGAATCTTATTAATTTCATCAAAAACCACTCTTGGAGTTATGTCGATCGTGCCCTCATGTTGTTGCACAAGAAGATTTTGTTGGGACAACCTAAGTCAAACGAGGGCACAGGTTGGTTCCTGAACGGGCAAAGGAGTGACATTAATCATGGCAAGGATTCTCCAGTTAAACAGGAAATGGAAGATATAGAGTCAGCTTCAAAGTACAACTTGATGTCTTCTACTCAAGAAATTGTTGGTAGCAGTGGAGGAAATCGACTCAGATCTATGCCTAAGCGTCCAGAATTATCACTTGGTGAGTACGAAGATACTTTTGGGTTTATCCAAGAGGCTAACATTGTGTCCAACTTTGACCACTCGACTATTTCTCAGCTCAAATTCAATCAGTACGAAGATTTTAGCTACGAGAATCTTCAAAATAACTTGATTCCTTCTATTCTTCACAACTTGAACGATTTTCTCAAGTACAACGATTTCATTAAGTTTGGGAAATACAACTGGTATGTTAAGCGCACAATCCCCTTGGATCTGATCATCTTAATGTTTATTATTATAACCGTTAAGTTCAAGTACGAGTTTATGACTATCAATGAACTTGGCATTTACGTTAAACTCATAAATAAGGCTCTCTTCATTTTGAACAGGAAGTGGTTCAAAAACGAAAAGTACAAGCGGATGCTTTCGCTCACCAACTTGACATGGGAATTCATGCTCAAGAAGTACAACATGATCACCATTATCAACCAACATAGCCAGCAGATTGAAGCTGCTACAGCTGCTGCAAATGGAGAAAATGGAGGTACTAGTGGAGGTAGTATCACGGGAAAGGACAACGACGAAGTAGAAAAGAGTGGACGAAAGCCTACAGGTAGGGTTGAGTTCTTTGACTACCAAGTCACCGGTTACCTCAATATGAGTGAGCTTTTCAATGTCATGGATGTTCCACAACCCTCGAGAAAGAGCATTGGTGTAGGCCGTAACGGAAATCGTCGCCAATCGAACCCACAGCATCAACAACAACATCAGCAAGATAAGCAACTCCAACACCAAGGTCATCAACAGCAACACACAAAGAGTCAAGTTAAGCCACCAAGTTCAAACTTCCAGGCTTCATTTTTGGCAAACACGATAATTTCGAGTCAGCAGATTAATGAGCATAACCAAATCAGAGAATCAGAATTGTTGCAATTGAACGAAAAAATTTACTATGATTTGAGGAACAACTTTGTGGATATCAACAACTACTGTGCATTTTACTCTTCTTTGGAAAATATCCTCCACGAGTTGATGGATTACATAAATAGGTAATGCAGAATTAGTGTAAATATAAGTGAAATTGAAACCTAACTCAGCATGGCACATAAAGCTTTTTCTATATCTTTACCTAAAGAATTTGCCATCTGCTTCCCCTTGTGATCTCCAAGGTGCATTAAAATTATCACTGTTCTCCAACTTGTACATTCGCCATGCTTCTCGTATGTGCTCTGGGTTTAACGACACTTGCTTATCCCCATAGTATTCCAATTTCTTATTTGGTACCACCTCTTCCACATCTTTTCCAGTCTCGAGTTTCTTCAACAGCAGGAGTTTCTGTCTCTTTTTGTTTTCTATATCCTGTATCAATTTGGCCTTGAAATCCCTCTCCTGAACCTCCATTGCTCGCGTTATAATATCTCCAAGAAACAGCTTAGACAAACCTGCTAGCACTACCGACACATTCTGAGCGATTGAATGACCCAACACTCCACTACACACTTTCTTAACACCCGCCTTATTGATTCTCATTCGCCGGTACGCTTCAAATTTATCCATCTGTTCTTCTGTGAAAGAACTAATTATGAGTCTCTTGCGTTCTTCTTCGTTGAGTGGTGGTAATGGTACGGATGATGAATTGGTTTGGCCGTTATGTTTCTTTTTCTGGAGACCCTTGAGCTCTTCATACCTTCTGACGAGGTCCACATCGTCAATATCAGACAAATCACTGATCTCGTCGTCATCGCTATCGCGTTTCCGTTTCTCTCTTCCATTCTCTTTGATAGCGTCCTGTTTTGAATCTTCATCTCCGCCACTCTCTTCGTTTTCACTGTCTGTGGGGTAAGCTGAGTTACTGTTGGATATCATTTTCTTTTCGTAGTCTCCATAAAACACACGCCATATTAATTCTTCATCTTCTTCATCCAAGCTTATATCGCTCAAGTTTTCTTCGCTCTCAGATGACATTATATGTGGAGTCACTACGCAAGCTAGCTAAAGGCTGATATGGTGATTTTAATGGTAAAGGACAGGGATATAGCGGAGTAACGAAAGGTGAATGCAGATTTCATTTTTCGGCAGTCGCAATTTGTGCGTATATGGGTCGCTCTATCTGTACTGTCTCATAACAGGCCTTAAACGCACTACGTGATTTACTGATGTCACACCTCTGGGATACCCATGTCTCTTTTGTCGGCCAATTCGTCTGTTCTTGCCATAGTGCCGCTGATGGCTGATGGTTTGTTTTTTTACGAGAGCCAGTTGGTAATTTTGCACCGATATATCGGGCACATTCTCGATGCTGAGCCACCCAGCGATGTTTCCGAAACATCCAACTCGATGTGGTCTAGCTTGAAGGAACGCGTAGAAAGGTTAATGCAGCTTCTGTCCTCTTCCTCGTGGGCTTCGGGAAGTGCTCGGATTCTGCTTTCCATTGACGAGAACAAATGTGTGATGTTATTTTTCGTATTGGGAAAGATGTTTCTTGATGCTTTGGATATTTTGGTGGACAAAAACATCACATTTGAGGTTCTTTGTGATGAAACGGATGATCAGAAGCAATCATTGGTCTGCCAGTACTTGGAGGGCAATTTTTGTCGTGATGTGCCCATAGTTGTTAAGGTACACCAAAAAGCTGATGAAACTAAAGAGTCATTTATGGTAAAAGAAGAGCATGCAATTGATTTTATACAACGCAAATTGTTATTAAATGAGTTGAATGCTTTCTTAGACGAATGGCCAGTTGAAGAATATGCGTCAGGGGCCCAACCAGATAAGATAATAACAAAAGAACTACAAGAGATCCGAGAAGGGGTGACACAAATGAACGAGAGGATGCTGAAAGACAAACAGAAGCACACCCGAGAGAACCCGGAAACAAACGAAGTTGAGAAAAACAAAGACCTAGTTCTGGTTGTACCTCGATTACTCTCTTCGTCGTTGGACTCATCCAGCCCAACGTATGACCTCTCTTTTCTAGTGGATTTAAAGAGCTGGTACTGTAGTTGTGATGAGTTTCAGAAACAAATGGCAAACAATTCCCTCAATCACCCTGAGGCTTTTGGTTCGTTCCCACGTTCCTTCGATCTTCAGTCCATAGAAACGTTATTACAAGTGCACGTTACTCCTCTTGAGAAGATTCTCAGGTCAGCGGACATGCAAACTAAGCATACAAACCCATTGCCCTTGTGCTGTCATTTGTTCTGCATGGTTGTCTGTATTTTGAATAAAGACGTGCAACTATACAAGGTGCAGTAAGAAGTGCTCAGATTATAAGTTTGGGTAAAACGGCTGCAAGACAGAAGAGTGAATGGTTGCAAAAAAAGTGCACCTGAAAAAAAAAATACTACACACTTCCTCCTTTTCATTTGTAATATCCGAACAACCTACCTCCGTTGTATCGTTTTTCCACTCCGATCATTTCCCTGACGTATATCTAGCTTCTACTTTTGCACTTTAGATAAGAACTTTCTACTACAGCCCCTATTTGAACGTCAACAGAAGGGTTGCAGTTGCCTCGGTGTTAGCGGTCTAACTAGCGGGGGCACGTGCAGAATCCAAAAAAGTAACAATACAGTCGAAAAGGACACAAGCCAAAGCCACTGCTAAACGAGAGAGGTATTGAATCGGGTGAATATGACTTTCTAGTCCCACGTATTATATATGACATCCCCAGCTTGATAATATTGTCACAATCACTGGTCGTGTCCGCTCGGCCTCGAACAAAGTATAACTTCGATTTCAAAGAAAAAGAAGTTCGCCGGCAAAATGGTTCCTTGGAAATAACACAAAAGTGATTTGTTCAGAAAATTTTCCAAAAAAAAAAATTTACATCCTGGATACGATCGTCCACAGAATCTGCCTTCCTCTTATCCCATTTATCGACGCACGCTCTTTCACCGATAGAGTTTCAAACCCATCCTCATATTCATATACGTATATATATATTTACTTATATATATATTAGTCATAATTGTGCCTTCGGAGTGGTACCTTATACTTAGCATTGCATAATCATATAACCCTCAAAGGAAAACTTCCAACCAGTAATCTGGAATAGTTGCCCCCCAAAGAATTTCAAGGCAACTTACAACGAAGCGAGCCCAACGGTCCCCGCCACTTTCATCATCCATTCATCGGGCAAGCCAAAACGGCGTCACGTAAACCGATCAACGGCTCTACCAGACTCTTTTTCAAATATCCCTTTCTTTCCAAGTCGAAGGGGCGAGTCACATCAAACTCACACATGTTAGTTTTCTCATAGAACTTTTTTGAGATTGCATATAGACCTGCTTTACACTTTTCCAATCCAGATATCTCCAATTCATTGCTACTAAGCATGGCACCCGCCTCTACATCCAACACGACAGCATCTACTGCACTGTCGTCCAGCGCAGCTACTTCTTCGTCCACGACGGGAGCTGTGGCTGCTGCCACGGGCGCCACTGGTCCGCATAGGTTTCGTTCCAGTGCTGCCAGTTTTTCCCCCAGTCAGCCCTCTAATATACAGCTTCATCAGCAACAGCAACAGCAACAACAGCAACAGCAATACCAATATCAGGCTCAGGGGAACCCACATGCGCTCCAGCTGCCACAGCTGCCACACCTACTCCATCAGCAACAGACAGCGGCGGTTGCTGCACAGCAACAAATGTACCAACAGTACATGTATGCTGGTGTGCCGCCTCCGATGTCTGTAAATCCATATTTCCCACCGTATCTACCACAGAATCCATACATCCCGATACCAGCTGCATACAACCAATTTGTCAATCCGTACAGCCAACCGTATGTCTACGGACAGCCACCAACTAATGCATACAGCGGTGGATATTCAGGTGGAATGCACATGAAGAACGGTAACTATAATAACTATAACGGATACAACAAATACCATAAGGGTGGCAGAAGAGACAGGGACAACAATCACAATAATTCTATCCATACCGCGACCTCTTCCTCCTCCACCACCTCATACCCTAATACCAATAACAACAATAAAGGTGCTACAAAGGAACAAGTAACTCCTGAAACCCCAGATACAACACCTGCATCATCCACGCCGCCTGTGTCCACCACTGCTGACTCTTCCATTTCCACGTCATCTTCGTCGTCATCTGCATCTACCCCGGCACCACAAACTGGATCGCCGCCCGAACAGACGAAGACCGAGAAGGAAGGGGAGAAGGGAAAGGAAGAGGAAACTCAAAATAGTGAAGGTGAGAGTGAAAATGCGTCAACAGCATCCCCAGTTGTCGAAGAAGCGAAGAGCGAGGTTTCTAACCAAGAATTCACTCCCATACAGACTCTTCCTACAGAAGACACACCCAATGCCGTCTTAACATATCCAATTTATTTTAACGTAAAGCCTACAGAATTTGCTGTTGAGTTCAAGGAAGGAATCAACTCAAGGTACAGCTTGCAAGGAGAGAAAAACGAGAAGCTCAAAGAAAGCACTGGTGTACTGATAATAAGGAAGGAGAACGATCAAGTCATTCAATACGGAGGGGATAAAAAAGGTACTGCCAACGTTGCTGCTGGACAACATAACTGGGCAGACGTATTGAAGAAAAAGGCAGCCGCTGTAGCTACAGCGAAGAAGGAGAAGTCGCTGGCTGCAGCGGCAGCAGCTGGACCTGCATCTGTCCCTTCTCCGGCGGTAAGCGAGTCTTCTGTTGCAACTACTAATGCTACCTCTGTTGCCTCCGATAAACCAGGTACATCTTCCACATTCCCCTTGGGCGTTGTCCTTCTTAAGCTTATGTACACTCCTTCGTACTCCCCATTTACACATGAATTTCCAATTTTCAAAGTCAAACCAAGGGGATTAACAAATACGGGTAACATTTGCTACATGAATGCAGTACTTCAAGTCTTACTTTACACCGAACCATTCAATCGTCTCCTCAAACTTGTGGAGATGAAGACTGTGGGCTCGTTGTCCGGAACATCCACTACACCTTTGCTTGATATGACAGTTGAATTTTTCAGGGAGTTTTCGAGTAAGCAACCGCTGCCATCGGCTATGTCACCCAGTGGCAAGGCCCTCAGTCCTGAGAAATTCTACTTGCAATTGACCAAGTTGCTGAAGTTTCTGCATCTCAAATGGGGGCAGCAGGAAGATGCGGAGGAGTTTTTGGGCTACTTCTTGGATGGGCTCCATGAGGAATTCGTCACCGCATTAAAAGGCTTGACCAGAGAGCAAATTGATGCAGTGATACAGGAGAACACTAGTGTACCTGACTTCAAGCTCAAAGTTAAAAACACAATGAAAGTGATTCAAAAATCGGAGTCAAGTGGGACAGGAGCTGCAGGGGGTGGAGACAATGCTGACTCTGACTCTGATAGCGACTCAGCATCGTGGAATGAAGTTGCAGGGGGAGGAAAGAAAGCTGTTACTGCTGCAAAAAGAACTGTTGAAATCGAGCCAACTCCAATAACATCTCTCTTTGGTGGGCAATTCCGGTCAGTGCTCACAATCCCTAAGCTGAAGGAATCACAATCTATTACATTGGATCCATTTCAATGCATCCAGTTGGATATCAGCGATTCAAGAATCAACACCATTGAAGACGCATTCAAGATATTCAATGAGGTTGAAAACATTCCGTACAAAACATCCAGCTCGTCACAGGTGATTGCAAAGAAGCAGACGTTTATCGATCTGCTTCCTAATGTTATGATAATTCACTTGAAACGGTTTTCGTACGAGTCTATGGCTGGGTATGGTAAGTCGAGTGGAACAAGTGGATCAAATTCCAGTGATTCCGAGTCTCAAGACCAGAACACGAATAACAGCAACAATAACAACAATAACAACAACAATAACAACAACGGCACTACCCTCAACGGATCGACAGCCAGCTATGGCAGTGGGATTAACACGAGCGGTGCCAATATTAATAACAAAAGTAATGATGACATGATTAACGGGAGCGGGGTGAATCAACTGCAGTTCCAACAACCACAGCAACAACCAAATGGAAGTATTGGAGGAGTAGGTAAATTACTTAAAAAAGTGAAATACCTGCATACATTCACAATTCCTTCCGAGTGTATCTCCAGTATTATAAAGAGACAACAGCAAAATCTCTCCAAAACATACAGACTCATAGGGGTTGTGTACCATCACGGGAACAGCACTGATGGAGGACACTATACTAGTGACATATTAAGAAGGTCGTCTGTATTTGACGAAGAGGATGAATTGGTTGGAAAAAAATTTGATAACGAGTGGATCAGAATCGACGACACTCAGGTGCAACAGATTGACAAACTTGACGTTTTGAACGGAGAAGAAGGGTCGAAGACTGCCTACATTTTAATCTACCAGAAGGTATAAGAAGAAGGAAGACCGAAGGAGGTAAGCTAGGTTAGGCTATGTTGGTAGAGGCTTCATGTACACTATTTAGCGAAGCTTTCATTTATAGAAAAGAATTGCAACCACCATTGACAAATCCAACTCGTAGTATAAAATAGATAAGAAACTTGGCTTAAAACCCAGCATGAATAACAAGTTCTGCACCTGGTTACCATGTATCACAGATAAGCAAGTCTCTAAAACGCCAAAATCGTGCTGATCGCATGGCCGACTCAGAAATACTGGGACTAGCAGCTCGCCGTCCATACAAGAGGAGCTTGTTGACGCAAGTAATTGATAGCAAACTTCCCCCCCTCCATCTGCAAATAAAATATTTTTTTCGTAAGCGCAGTGTGCCGCTTCGAGCATACGATGTTACATTTTTGACCAAAGGCTAACTGCATTTGGGCGGGCTACATCGGTTGATTGTTATTTATGCACAACGCGAATGTAGGAAAATTTTTCCTGCGTGGCTTACCTAATTGGTGTGTTGTGAATTTTCGGCAACTAAAATGCCCAAAAGCAAAAAAAACGCTGCGCCGAGCACAAGCCCCGTCAGTTCCGAGAAAAGTGCAAAGGCGAGATAAACAATAATCAAGAGTAACACAGATATAGAACTACAACGATTTTAACCAATATTACTAAATTTATTATATAAAACTACCCTTTGTAGCATAAAAAGTAGAACCATATTAAATATTAACTTAGAACAAGGCAGCGGCAACAGCGGCGACACCGGCAACGGCACCGGCGGCAACCTTACCAGCACCGTTGTGGACGTCAGTGGTGACGGCTGGGGCAACGGTACCTGGGGTGGTGGTGACGTAGGTGGTTGGGATGGTGCATGGACCGGTGATGGTCAAGGTGGTAGCCTCAGTGACGGTGATGGTCTTGTTGTTGACAACCAAGGTGGTGGACTCTGGGCAGTAGGTGGTGAAGTCGGTAACAACGATGTCAGTGGTGACAGTGACGTTGGAAGCGGCAACGTAAGAAGCAATGGCTAATGGAGCGGCGATCTTGGAGAATTGCATTGTGTGTATTAAAGCGAGAGACTAAAGGTGAAGAAAAGACTCATAAAACTTTGTCAGAATTCTGCTGGGAAAAGCATCCTTTTATAATGTAAAGAATGGTGATGATTAGAATGGAAGAAGCAATAAGAAAAAAAAAAAAAAAAAAAAAAAAAAAAAAAAAAAAAAAAAAAAAAAAAAAAAAAAAAAAAAAAAAAAAAAAAAAAAAAAAAAAAAAAA